>VYZT01054446.1:0-30426 GCA_013400735.1 Pomatostomus ruficeps
TGGATGCTAAGCAGAGCAGAAGGGCCAAATACACTGCAAAAGTTGGTTTCTACTATATTATGACTTAAATTTAATCTATAATGAAGATTGAAATACTCTTCCACAGACTTTGCATTTTGTGTGTAGAAGACTATGCTATTCATTTTATGCATTTCTGAACTGATAAGGACTCAGTCACATTCAGAGAATAATTTCTATGATTTTAATATAATCCATTGTACTTTTATTGGCCTAAATCATTAGAATCCACCCCAACAAAAGCAAAAGTGTACTTTCCAGGAGCATTATTGTAATTTTATAATGTAATGTATACATTATAAAATTTTTGGGTTTTTTAATATCATAGTCCTTGTAGCAAGTTCCTGGAGCTATACAGTTCATCTGCAAATGAATTTCTCTCTGTGCATAAGTACAATATACACACTGAACAGAACTGGAACAAATTGGCACTTCATTCCACAGTGGGAATAAAATACTTTTCCTGATAGCATCTTTTCCCAAGATCTAAGCAAATTAGAGAAATAAAGGCCATTAAGTAAAATTAGATTTTATGCTATTTAACAGGTGTTTTGGTCTATTTTACCCTAAGGGTAGATCACAATGCAGTCCAAAAAGTTAAGTGTTTGATAATTTTACAATTTGTACATTTATTTCCAGCGGTTTAACCTATGGTATAACCTATAGTGTTAAACTTCTGTCATCTATCTTTGGACCTATTCTTTCTTTAATGCACCAAAGAATTATAAAGAACAATAGCTTAACTTTATTTTGAGAGCATTTGCATCTGATATTGTTGGAAACACTGGATAAACCATCTGAGAAACAGAACTGAAATCAGGCGCTGTTGTAAAAAATTTATATTCCTTAGGGTGTTACTGAAACAAGAAAAATAGTATTCCCTGCTCATTTTCAATATAAATTTTCCTGAAAGATTGAGAATCACAAAGAGAATAAATTGTTTCATGCTGCAGTATATATCCCTTGAAGATTTTGCTCAAGCAAAGTAGAAGATGGACCTGTTAGTGTAGAACTATACGGTTAGGCCCCCCTAAAATTTGCAGATATCTTTCACAGTGCAATGGTTTGATATGAAAAATATCACAAAATATCCCAAACACCCACCACCCAAATTAAGCACAAAAAACTCACCTCACTGAACAGTGTAAAAATACCACTCAGCAGTCTATAAGTGAGGACCTAGCTTTCTGTCTCCTATCCATACAATACACATCCCAAATATATGATAAATACAGTATTGGAAGAGAATAAAAAACAGAAACACAAACTAAAACCAGTGTAACAATACATATATATATATATATATTCTTTTTTAACAACTTGAAAACCAACACACATAACTAAAAATAGGTTTTTATTTTTTTTCTTTCTGGAATGGGGTCACTGAGAGCTTCTCTGTAGCATTAGCAGTTAATCAGCTAACTATTGTATAAATATCCACACCATAAATCTATTGGATTCCTCTTTCTCAAATAATAGTAGTAAGCAAATCTGTACAGAAATGGAAATAATTCATAACCTGGTGCCCCAAGATCCAAACATTTGTGCTGTTCTTTTCAATTCTGCCCTGTGAATGGGTTCTGATCTCTTATCTCCTGGCAAAAGCCTTTGAAGGGATTTCTTCCCCACTCCTGCCCCATCCTTTTACAAAAGCATTGAGTCAGACTTGCCTGCTTGTCTCAGTCAATGTCTCCCTAAGGTAAAATTTAAAAAACTGTCAGGGGAAGGTACTGACATTTAAAAGGACAGTTCTGTTCCTGGGAATATTTTTGGGTTTAGATACTTTCTGAGTAATTTTATAAATCTTGAGTGGTTGAGCATTTATAGCTGAAAGAACATAAAAACAAAATTTCAGAGGGAATAGGAGGTAACCTCCTAATTCTCATAATTACAATGCAAGACTGATGTGGAAAAAAAACCCCAGATGATTTCTGGTAGAAGTTCAAGTTAGTCCTTCAACTTATGAAAATGAAAAGTATTAAAACAATTTTTTGGTTTGGCTTGTTTTGTTTTACTTTGAAAGAACTCGTAGCTTAATCTGTTTCCTTCAATTGCTATCTATGCATACATGTTTGCACAATAAACATGTCTTGCACTATACTCACAAGAAGGTAAAGCGAAGGTTGAGGTATGAAGCAGTGGCATTTGTATTCCTTTAAAAACAGTAATAAGCCCCTTTCTGTTTAGAACCCTGTTCAATTCACTGAATTGATTTGTTCTAGGAAAGTAGGTTTAATGAGCTAATTGACAGTTCAATTTTAATAAATTACTTTGAAAACTATCTAATGATGTTTATTCTAATTATATCTAGTTACTATTATTATTACAGGTAATAGTTTTACAGTCTTTGTTTTTGTTTAATAAATGGATCTTTGCAATTTTGCAGCAACTTTCAACCCTTACAGGGTTATTCCAGATGGACTGCACATCCTTTCTTTCTGATACTTACTTTTCATCATGTCTAATATCTGAGTGTTGTGCAAAATGAGTTAAAGGTATAATATAGTGTGAAATGGGTTTATGCTAATAATAAATATATAGGTATAAACTCTTATTCCAATTTATAATATAATTTATTTTTTGGATGAAATTTTGAGTACTTATTTCACCTCTCATGTGACTGAAGTCCCAAGGTCTTTGACCGTAACCTCAGAATTTGGGCGTAGTTTGCAATTCCCTGAAATGCCCTGTCCATTATACAGCCTCAGTAATAATGACACAATACTTGATCTCATAGGCTGTATGTGTGCTGTAAAATCCACAAAATGTTCCTTGTCCTTTGTGGAACAGATGAGGCAATTTTATGTCTCTCATTTTATCAAACTTCTTTGAACTTAAAATATTGATACCATCAACTAATACAAAAATGCACAAGAAGTGTATTAGGTGTGACAGCTCTTTACTACTGGCAGGCAACTTGTGACCAACAGAATTCCTTTGTGATATTTAATAGCATGCAACTCAAGGTTAGTGGTTATGGATGCTTCAGGAGTTTTGTAGATTTTGATACCAGCTAATATGGGGGTTTTTTTCTTCTGTTCCCAGTTTATGTTGGGTCTTTTAAACAGTGCCAATTTACAATTAGATTATGGGATTAAATAAGTCTGAGCAACACTGCTGTATTCATTTTTTCCAATGGAAAATATGCATTTTCATTGAGAGAATGAAGTAATCTGAAAGAGTGAAAACAATATGCATTCTATACAGGCATGCAGTAAAAATAAATACAGTAGACAGAATGTCAGATCATAGAACTTTAGACTAATCTATGATGGCATTTGCATTTTATATATCTCAGTTTGTACTAAATGTGGCCAATTAAGAAAATTTAACTGTAAGTTTATTCTCTTCTCCTCAGCAGTTCTAATTTTAAAGCAATAGTTGTAACTTAAACAGGAAAAAATGCAAAGCTCTGCGCTTTTCAGTTAATTTCAATTTCTTTAAGATACCCCTAAAGAATTATATATACTTTATTTAGAAAAGAAACAAAGGAATTGAAAATTTTTGTTTTGTCATAGATCTCTACCCAAAGTTGAGCTTATGAAGATTTAAAAATCAGATCACCACAATGGCTCCTATTTCATTGACATAGTGCCAACATAAGCACTATCTTTTAAATGAGATCACTAAGTGTGAGTAAATCTGCAATACCAAATATCCCATGTTTACTTTTTGAAGCACATTCAGAGAGACCTAAAGCAACTGAAGGGGATAAATAGGGGAAAAAGAAGAAACTGCAGTAGAAGAATGGGTGGGGTATGCAACTATCCTCTCAGCATTTACTAGCTAGAGCTCAGAAAACCTTGTGCTATTCTACATTTGATGAAAGTAACAACTACTTTATCTTAAATTCTCTATCAGCAGCACTGCCTATTAAAGTTCTATATATGCATAGCATATAAGACTGACACATAGATTTATAAATTTTAAAGCTGTAATTTTAGGTCAGGTTAATAACAAATTAGTGGATGGGCAAGTGTTCTTTAAGAATTCATGAGCTACTTGGTAGGACCACTTAATCATAATATACCCTTTGGAAAATCTTTCTAAATAAAAATGAATAAAAGGTACTATACAATTAAATTTTTTTTTTATTCACTGTAGGTAGCATGTACAGTACATGAAAAGACTTCTATTCCCATAATTTATTTTTGTTACACATTTATTTCTACTGCTTATTTTCATATAAAAATTGATTTACTATCTTATCTTGACAATCTGCTATGAGTCATGGCCTCTTTCTGTTGGAAAATTCCCATAAACTGTTTAAGGTGTTTCTATCAAATAGTTATCTAGCAGTTTTTAAAAAAAGATTTGGGTCTGCTATGAAATCTCAGCTAACAGAGCAGAGAGTGCTATTTTTGGAATATAGTATTTGAATAATGAGAGCCATCATTTATTTCACAGACTGAATTTTTTATTCCCTGGTTGCATGCTCTAAGAGGGACAATCCATGAACCAAGAAATTATTTGTATACAGAATCTCTTTGGAAATGTGCAATGTGTTTGAGGATCTAAAAAATAAAACATGAGGTAAACAACTCTGCAATCTGTAAAAGCTTTACCAAGTCTTATATGTTGCTCCTTCCACTAACAAGTAAGTAGAGGTATGGTTGAGATACTATCTGCAGAAGTCTTCACTGGATTCACAGGGTATGGCAATGCCTTAGTTTTTCACTGCATCTGCCTGTATATATTTCTATTAAATCTTTCCACTTTTCTTTAAGTCCACTTCTGAAGTGGAAGGAAACATTTTCTGTCTGTTCTAGTAGAGACAGCAAAATTATAGACTTTATCAGATGCAGGCTACAGCAGATGATAACTCAAAGTCTTTAGCAGAAAAGCACTGGTGTGTACTGATCATCCACACCTACAACTCCTCTCCTTAACACACACACTGTCCTTGCTCAGACATGAATCCATCCATCTATTGGACAAGACAGAGAAATCACTGTTCCTTGACTTCAGTAGCTCTAGGGTGGCACCATTAGTTGCACTTGTTCTGGGCAGACCTGAGTAAGGTGAAACTCAGTGATTTCAGACTTAGGAAGACAAGTTTGATTAGTCTGATTAGTCTGAGCAAAGTTTTCACCACGTGAAGAATAGCTACACTCACCTAATTTCCTTGCATACATGCTGATAACATCTTTAATAAGTCTGTTGATATCTCCTTGTTCTGAACAAGGGAATCCTGGAAAAACTCAAACACAAAAGTAAGCCTACAGAGGATGGAAGCAAGGACAGGAAGCTTGGGAGAAATACAACAAAACTGTCTAAGCAACCAGGGATCAGGTTGGGAAAGTAGAATTAAATAGAATTAAATAGATAGAATTAAATCTGGCCAAGGATGTCAAGGCCAAAAAGAAAAGTATACCAAAAAGAGGTATGTCAGTGTAAAAGAGTAAAGCTAGGGAACTAGTTTTGTATGTACTCTGGAAGGAAATGGGAGATCGGGTTACCTGGGACACAGAGAAATGAGAAAGCTGGTTACCACGACATACAGATGAGGTGTTCAATAGCTCTTTTCTCCTGAATCTTCACAGGTAAGTCATTCAAGTTGCTGGGGGCAAAGGTAGGCCCTGAGAAAGCAAAGAACTCCACACAGTAGGAGAAGATGGGGTTCCAGGCCATCTAGGGTACCTGAAAGTGCACAAGTGCACAAGTCCATGGGACCTGATGAGATGCATCCATGGGTTCTGGGGAAAGTGATGGATCAAGTGGCTAAGCCACTAACCACCACATTTGAGAAGCTATAGCAGATCAGTGAAGTTCCCACTGACTAGAAAAAGTGAATAATTCCCCAGAACTAATATCATCCAAGTCTATTTCACACAGCAACCTCTCTGCTGCCTCCCAGCACTCCTTTACTTTATTAAAGGAAGTAGGAAAGCTTTAAATGTGGCACTAACTTTTATTTCCACTAGTGCAGCATTTAAAATTGGGGAGAGTAGATATTGGAGCTAAAAGAGAACACCAGATTTTACTGGATGTCATTTAAAGTAAGGTAGGCAATATCTGGCCTCAAAACAGGCTGATCAGGTCTGTTTGATTTACTGGTCAGTATGACTAGAGCACCTGATGATAGTCGTTTCTGTCCTATAAAAAACTGTTTTGGACATTTCAGTAAGAGTAAATATAATCTCTTTGAGTATCACACTGTGCTTTTCATTTCAGGCAGGCATTTATAGAGACTAACTGCTCATTGTCTTGTGACTTGTGTAATTGCTTTTACTTGGACAAATGAATTATGAAATACTGCCATTTTCATTTGGCAATTTTTGCACAGCTATATATGACAGCATAACATAAAAAAGGCATTGAAATGTCAAGCATGCTTATAAAACAAAGGAACAGCCTCTGAGTGAATGGTCTACCATAGGAACAATTCTTTAGGGGTACTTTAAGGGAAATAATTTTTAAATGCAGATATACATTTTCCAGGTCTGACACATTTCCCTCTGTGCTCTTAAAATCTATGTGACCTTAAAATCTTGATGTACTAATACATCATGTAAGATTTCAAGGCCCTTCTTTTTTTTGAGAAATAAAAACATTTTCTTATTTCAGGTATTGGTATATTGGCAGTAGTTTAGAAACTACTTTATGCCAGCTACTGAATGAACATGGATTTCTAGTTATGTGGCAGATTGGTTAGTTCAAATGTATGGGTGAACACACTTTATTTAAAATATTAATTACTGCTAGAATCAAGCTCTTACGGTCTTAAGCTCAGCACAAACAATAAATGCAACAAAATGCAGACAGTCACGTGTGTGCATGTGTGTATATATCAGCATTCTCCAGGTGCAACCAGAAGTCAAGTCTACCATACCAATGGTAATAATTAGCAACTCTGTTACTTACCTCACTGTATTCTAGGAGATTCTTTGCAGTTGCAATCTTTTTTTTCTGGACATGGGACAGCTTTCAAAGAAAGATAATTGCCCAGTGGCACCACAGTGTATCTCTGAAGCCTGTAAGAGAGCAGAAGGTATGTAAATTCAATCCACTTGTAAACAGATTAAACATTGTTGTCTTTGGTTCAGGTCACTGTATTTAACACTTTTTCAAGAATCCTGTTATTGAGCTGTGTTCATCAAATGAGACATATGCACAACGCAGCTGGGACTGACTGACTGAGCACAGATGCGTATCTACTAAATTGTTTGTGACAGTGACTGTAGTTAATTGTGATGGGTGACAGGTACGTTGGAGGCCAGTCAACTCAGTGAACTGTTGATGAGTGTGGTATGAGACACGGTATATATTAACAGCAAGTGGAAAATTTATGTCACCCATGACTGAAAATTCAAATCAAGTGCAGACAAATAAAGCAGACTGGAGCTGTTCATAACCCTTTTCCTTGCTTCTACTTGCTTGTTGTCCTTAATATTAGAACAACGTGATAATGTTTATTTCTCATAAACATAGAATCTGGTAGTTTGGTAAAAAAAGTTATACCTTTTTCACTGGAGCCATTATTATTATTGCTGGTGCTATTATTATTAGCTCTAGAAAAAAAAAAAAGTGCTTTGATTCAACCCACACAATTTCTTCCCAGACTTTCATTTGTGAACTCAATCATTCTTCAGCTTTATTTACACTTTATCTATGTCCATTTCCTTAGACTGAGTCTTTGTGTCTTTTTTTCTCCTCCTCGCTACCAATTCTCCCTTATTAATGTACTGAAACATCAAATGATCTTTCTCTTTCCTGTTGTGAAGTAAAAGCTGTGCAACAATCACATTTCATTTTTCTAAAACTGAATTTGGAGTCCTTGAGATAGAATAGTAGTCATAGATGATTCAGTGAGAACCAGACATGATAGATTTGGAGAAACTCTGAGAGAAGCTCTGTTAAACATTATTATCAGCAACAGAAGATCGTGCTAACTGTGCTTAGGACTTAGACACTGGATGAAGCAGGGCTGTCAGACCCATTTTGGGGGACAGAAGTGTTTTGACCTTTTGGTATAACCTGAGTGGCACAGAAATCCCTTTGAGGTTTCCAAACGAAACTCTCTAAAGATCCCATAGCATGCCCTTAATTAGTCTATCATCTGAAATTTAACTATTCTGTCACTATCTGATGCTAGTCCACCAATTCCATGCCAGAGTTTTGTAAATTAATGTTTCTAATGTTACAAACACTGTTGCTAACTAGATAAGAGGGCTGTGAATGTGAAGTGCTCAGAAGAAAGGATGGGCACAAATTAAAAAAAAAAAGCTATCTCTATTTACTTGCATAAAGACTCTACAACTACTTTCTTCTTTCTTCTAAGCCCCTACAGTTCCTGAAAACAAACTGGGTTTCCTACCAGGAGAATGTGGGATAACAACTGTCTGCATAATTTTTATGTGAGCTAGATATTTCTATCTCTCATGCATGTTTCCTTCCCTCATATGATTTCTGCTTAAATAGATTATCTGATGGTCTGCCTTGGGAATCCAACCTTTATTTCAATTTAGGGTAACAGGAAACTCACACTTGCTGTTTCTCAGTTCCTAGACACACACTGTGAGCAACATCCCTTTCTCCTCTTCTTGTACCAGAACTTTTAAAATCTCCTATGGCTACTGGTTCTTCAAGAGTTCATTAGGATTCTTGATTAACATGGCATTTTAATGGGGTGAATTTCTACTTTTTACAGTATTTGTCCGTGTTAGCTTACATCATTCAGTAGCTGTTGTAGTTTTAGTAGAGGGGAGGGGACCATAAAGATGGCTCCTGTGAGAAGTTTCTGGAGTTCTTCACCATTTCCAGAAAAGCCAATCTCAGATGGCTCTGAAGATGATGGACATGTCACTGGCCATGTTTGGGCCAATTAGAAAGGTCGGTTACGCCTCTGTGATGACATATTTAAGGAAAAATCAAAACAAAATGCACACGCAGCTGCTTTTACTTAGAGAAAGAGGAGGATGTGAGAACATGTGAGGGAAAACAACATGGAGGCACCAAGGTCAGTGGAGAAGGAGGGAGAGGAGGTGCCCCAGGCTCTGGAGCTGAGATTCCTCTGCAGGCTGTGGTGAGCCCATGGTGAGGCGGGGTGTCCCCCCTGCAGTCCATGGAGTCCATGAGGGATGCAGAGCCACCCGCAGCCCGTGGGTGAGGTGCCAACATTGGAGCGGGAGATGTCGGAAGCTGCAGCAGCCATGGAAAAAGCCACAAAAGCCGTAGGATGCCAAGAGAAGCCATAGCAGGTGCAGTCCAGTGAGAGACAGAGACGGAGATAAAAGTCCCGCAGTTTGTGAAAGAAGTGACCACGCTGAAGCGGGTGGATGTCGGAGGAAACTGCAGTCCAGGTGGGAGACCCGGTTGGAGAGAGAGGGGCCCCCTGCTTCCATGCTGGAGCAGTTTGTCCTTGGAGGACTGCATTCCATGGACAAGAAAAACCACGCCACAGAGGTTCACAGAGAACTGTCTTTCGTGGGAGGGACCCCACGGCAAAAGCAGAGGAAAAAACTCCTCTCCCTAAGCAGGGGAAGAAGATCTTGGAAACGGACTGACCTGAACCCCCACACCCTGCCCCCCTTGCACTGTTGGTGGGAGGGAGGGAGGAGTGGGGAGTGAAAAGAACAGTGTCTTTTAAAGGTTTAGTTTATTTCTCATATCCTCCTTCTAACTCAGGTAGTAATAAATTTTCACTTTTGCAACTTTTAAGCTAAGCCTAGTTTGTCCTTGAAGCGTTTTCTCCCGGTTCCTTATCTCAACTCATAGATCTCTGAGTTAATTCCCTCGGTTTTTTTCCACCTCTCCTTCCCTCCTCTGCCCAGCTGTGGCAGGGGAGGGAACGAGTGAGTGGCTGCCATGAGTGCCTGGCACTTAGCCAAGATCAAAACCGCAACAGTAGCAATCATTATGTATGTGGTCTTCTTCATCTGAAAAGTACAGCAGGGAGGTGGAGCCTACCTGCAGCTTAAACTTCTGCTAGAAAAACAGTTCTGATGAGATGTGCTTCTGTGATATTCAATTATAATGGATTTATATAGAAAGCATAGAACAGATCTCTTACACATTTTGGAGCACAGTCTCACAAAATGGAGAGGTGTAGCAGGACTGGCATATGTGCAGCTACTCATCACATGAAATTTACCTACAGAGACCATTTTCTGCGAGATGTCGGGTTAGCAGAAGATGTTGTGTTAGATGAAAGTCTTCCCCAAAGAGTCATGGAGGTCGCAGTGTCAATATAAAATTGGCATAAATTTCCAGCCAAAGGAAATAATGTTTCCACTGCTCCTTCTCTATCCACACCCCTCTGTGGTCTAGAGATGCTATATCTGGGATAGCAGGTAGATACTGTAAAGAACTGAACTCCATGCCAATAATACCTGAGCACTGGAACATTAGAGAGTTTCTAAAATTTGTGAGGAAAAGTAGGTTCTGTGCTACTGACATTATCTGCCAGCTGTTCCAGCTAGCTCAGACTCACTATGCTCTGATAAGTGCTCCAAGGCTTGGAGGCTTCTAAATTTCTGAGGACTTCCAGAAAATTGTTCTCTCAGCACAATGCCAGAGAACACTGTAAGAGAACAGAATGGGTGAATTCAAAGATAACTTTCCCATCTGCATTTTACACATGATTTGATTTCAAAAAGAGGAATTGAGCTGAAAGTCCTTATTAACATCTAAATCTTATGTGCCAGAATAACATTTACATTAGGTGACAAGATTAGAATAAACTGAAATTAAATACTCTTATACAGATCTATAGACTTGTGTCTATCTTGGTGTTCAGGTGAGAAATTTATTCCTCATAAAGCAACACTCAAAATGAGACTGTACAGAAGTTTTGAAGAATTATATGATTTGTTCACTGTCAATGGCCAGAAAAATATCATCAAACTGCTCTCTTTTAGTCTTATAGATTAGCTGAGGGAAGACGAGGTTTTTATTGCTACTATCTGACAGGATAACTTTGTGGCACAGATCTCCACATTTCCTTATCCTTTTTTCTGGGCAGAGCTGCTCTTCTCTATCAATCTGCATCTGGTCCAGGTGGTGCAGCTGCAGAGCAGTGATTGCACAGAAGAGTACCAGGATAGCAAAGATAAACGCACTTGCACAGTGAAGCTTGCAAAGTGGCATGCCCTTCTGAGTACATTACATAGGAAGCTCAGTAGGGGATAATTAAACATCAAATCTGTGTTTCTTTGAGGTGTGAAAACACTGGTTTGAGACTGTGTAAGAGAAGACAGTGGCCACACGCAGAGCAGAGTGAGTCTTTCCCCTATTAAAGCCGGAGGGAAAAGGATTCCTCAGAGAGAATGAAACACAAATGCTTTTATATGAGGTTGAATTTTTAAGGAAAAGGGCAGGAGTGCCCAGCCAGGGCCAGGTTGCTGTCTGTTGTTATGGCAACAGAGGGAGAATCTCCTAGGAAAGAGGAAAGAGAGGGAGTGGGAGGGCAGAAAAGAAAATGGTTTCAGAAGGAAGGCAAGGGGGTAGGAGTTTGTAAATGGAAAGAGAACAAAGCTAAGTGTCAAGGTCAGGCAGAAATGCATCTATGCCCATGATGACTGAAATGTCCTTGGAGACCTCGTGCACAGCCATTCCCTTTGTGGGTGGGCAGATTTGCTGGGGTCACTTCCAGAGTCACCATCTGGCTGGCACAATGCCACCTCAGTGCCACGTCCTCTCTCACCCGCTCCAGCTGAGGGGCTTGTATCTACCTTTATTCACTGCCTGGATGTGCAAAATACTTGCAAGAAAAACTCCTTCCATTGCCAGGGACTCCTGCATCTGCTATCTTTTTAATAAATTGAGCTGATCTCAAATTACAAACTTTATTTACTTCTTGGGGTATGTTAGGTGATGAGAACTAGTCCTTCAACATGGGAAGCTCTCTTTTCCCCCCAGGAAGCAGGCTTTCTAGGCAGAAAGCTACTTCCAAGGTACACTCAGAAAATTCTGGCTACTGTGATGTGCAGGTATTTTTTTCAGAAATAATGTCTTGATACATGATGGGTCCAGTAGAGAGCATTATTTTCACTCGTAGCAAAGCAGCACAGTAGGAAAGAATGGAAGTGCAGTGTGAACCAGACAATTGGCTGGCCAGGGATGCAGCTTAATACTTTGCTAAACAGATTCAAAATGAAATCTCTGCACCCAGTGTACCAGAAGGAAGCATTATAAATCAGGACTAAGCAACACAAAACTAAGACTTTTCTTTCAGTCTTCATAATAAAAATCAAAGAAAAATAATGAACAAACTAGTGAAACTTTCCCAAAGGGAGATTCCTGTTTTCTTTATTTTTTCTCCCTTTCTTTCCTGAATAAAAAGTTCATGTTAGGCAGGCTGTTCATGAGTCAGTGTTGTTGTGAGAGCATGGCTGTCCCTGCTCCTCTAGCACGTTTGAACTGGCTATCCCATTTCTATCAAATCTGACAGAAGAGATAGAATTTTCAGATGTTAGTCTCTTACAAGTTCTGTGAAATTTGTTAGCTAGGGGCAAGAATAAGGCTACAATGATACCTACACTGAGGGAAAGACCCGACTGTGAACTGTACTATTACTGAATACACACATTTCTTGTGTTGAAGAGTGTAGATAGGAGGGAGAGATTATAAATGATTTAATTCTTGGAAAAGTTTCCATCAAAGTTTGAACTTTATTAGACACTATCTAGCTTTCATTTTCCTTCTCTCTTTCCCTCCATATATGAGTTCTCTAGTGTTTAATAAGGACGAGGAACATGCTTCAGGCTTAGTTTACTTCATTTAAAAAGCCATTTGATGAAACACAAATCATTTGAAAACACAACTCTATTAGTTCCAGTGTTTGTGGAACTATTTATTATTTAAAGCAAATGATAGTTGCATTATACTGTCACCAAAAAAAAAAAAAAAAGTTCTCAAGACCACTCCATTGTTTTGCTATTACTCTTCATTTATTTTCTCTGTCATGTCTGAAATAGTCTTATTTTTCAGATTTTTCCCTTAATTGCAGTTTCAAATCACTTCCCTGGAAGATAGTGTGAATATTCTTCTCTTCTTTCTCATAAATATTCAAGTCTGAAATATAATTTCAGTATGAAGACCAATGGAATTCTAAAGACAATGTCTAGAATCTTATCTCACCAAGTCATTTGAAATTCTTTTAACTTAAAATAAAATATCCCTTTTTCTCTTATAGCTCCTGAAGATCTCTTAAGCTTCTGCAGTACCAGTTTAGCCTCCTGGTCCATTTTCATCACACCCATTTTTGGAGGCAAAGTCATAGAATTCAGTGTCCTCTTTGTATCATATTATGCTTTTCTCACTTTACTTTCCAAAACCATATTTATATTGATTTTACATAGTTTTTCATTTCATCAATAGATGTGCCTACATCTGCTATCTACTGGTTTTTGCTTTCTTGAGTCCTATAATCAAAATAAAGATTGATAGAGTATTTGGACCACTTGGACTAAAATAAAAAATTGTAAAGGGAATTTGGAGATTTACAACTGGGATGTCAAATGTTGAGGATTGAATCAGTTTAAAGTGATGGTTTGATGAAGACTGACTTTCACCTTCAGAAGAGATAACACTGCTCAGGATCTACTATCCCTGAAGAACTACAATCTATTATACTGTTAATTGGACAGCAAGAAATTAAACATAAATCCTTCAACAGAATACAGTGATATAAAATCATTTAAGTTATTGCACAGGAAAAAATATTAAGTGCTCTACGTTATGGAACATTATGAAAAAGAACATCAATTTTAATAAAACTTTTGTTTGATGCTTGATACAGTTATTCACACAGATTTTAGAAGATTTGAATTGGGTTAAGGTCTTTGATTTTGAATGAGGTAAAACAGTTCTAATATCAACTAGTAGGGGTAAATAACCAAGCAACCATTGATCATCATAGTTATATGAGTTAAGGACCAAATTCAGAATTAATTAACAGATATCTAACTGTGATAATTTTCATTAGGTTGCACACATGCAAAATGTGCAAGAAAAATTAAAACCTGACTTTTGAAGATATAAACTCTAATTTTTCCCTTACTTATCTGCAAGACAATCCATGAAGTTTTATTTTCACTCATGTTAGAAGCAGTCTAAATTTGGTTATTATGCAAGACCTGAAAAACAAGTGAGTTTTCTGTAATTGCTGTAAGTTGGCTGTTTCACCTCTGAATGACCATGGGGTCTTGACAAAGTTCCCCATTTCCTCCATCTCCAGTTAGCTATCTTATTGATTTTCACTTACCCTACCACACAAAACACTACTTTAGATAGTTTTTCCTTTTTGTTTTAGAAAGATTTTGGATACAAGAAACTAGGTGAACCTCCTTCTGAAAGCAGACTTTTGGAAAGAGGAGCAAAGCCATATTCTTTACTCAGTCACTAGAGAAACACTCACGAGCAGCAACTTCTAAACAACCTACATCTCTTCCAGGAAGACCTCATCATGCTGCTTCAGGACTGATCTAGAAGTCAGGTGACATTTCAGGAGAAATTAATTTCTCTTTCCAGAAGCATCTCAATTGGCATTGACCAGGTGTTTTTGTTATATGCCATAACCTGCAGCTCAAACACCAGGAAATATGTCTCCCATAACTATACTCTAGCCACCAGTTAAGCAGATATCTATGACACCTTTATTATTCTTGTAACATCTATTTGCATTTTACTTCTAAATATATATATGCTCCCCCAGACATATACAAGTCTCTATAAAATTACCTATGTAAAATATTACCCCAAAGGTCAATTTCTAACAGTTTCTTTGCATGCAGACTTTCTTCCAGTGCCCACAAACCAAAATCTACAATTGCTGATGATTTTAAAATTTATTTCAATGTTTCTTAAAATCATTCATCATTGTGGTTTTTATTAGCAAATATGCTGAAAACAACCTTTCATGAGATTTAAAGGGGATTCCATATGCCAGCTCAGTATACAAAAACAAATTAAGTCTATAATTAACTTATTAATTCAACACAGCATTATTTCTTAGAATTTTATCATTGCTTTCTGTAAATGGAAGTTTTAAATTCACAGCCTATCTTTAGTACTTGGGAATAGCTCCTGGAAACATGACAGCTGTTTCCCCCTCCCTGCCTCCCCATTTCCACTGAGAATCAAACCATTAATGTACTCAGGAAGAGTAAGGTAATTATATGTTTTAGTAGGTTCATTAAGAGCTCTGAAAATATATTTCACCATAAAATAATTTCTGTTCTCTTCAAATTGTCTAAAACATGAGGAATTTTTGGTAAGAAAAAGCTAAGGTGCTATGTTTCTTTATTTTAGACAACAACATCTTACAAATCAGTACTAAATGATGCACAAAAATCCCTCAGTATCTTAAAGAGGGAAAAATTACATAGGTAAACAGATAAATCTTTAGTACATTTATCTTTATGGGAGCAGTTCCTGCTGTTGGTTTCTAACCTGGAGGGCATTATTCTTTTCTAAATTGCCAATAGTGTCTCACAGCACAGTGATAAATAGAAACCACTGAAAGAAATAACGTTCATTCTAACACACAAGAACTTTCTAGACAGACATTGGCCTCTGAGAACAAACACTTAGACAAAATAGATTAGTTGCAATTGCAGAATATATCATTCTGGTTCCCTATGAACAGGCATTATCCCAGCTGTGCAAATAAGTGCCTTTATGCCAATCATTAAGTAATAAATACATTTAAGAGAGAGTCTAAAACTTTAAGGAAAACACAGGAAAAAGTCTTTCTATATCAGTTATTTTTTGTATGAAACCAGTGATGTATTCCCATCCCTCCTTTAAAAGTCCCTAATAATGTAGATGCTTGTATGTTGTGTTGTGCTAGAAAGTTTCCTTTGTCAGACAATTAATAAAACAGAAAAGAAACAAGTGCTACAGAATTGCAATTAAAAGTACTAGTTTAATAATAGAACAGCAAACTCCCTACCAATTTATTCTCTTATTTACATTTCACCCGAAGCACATATGCTAAGGCAGAATTTTGTTTGTTTCTGGTTATGCTGGAGTAACATTTAGTTATGCTGTTTGTGTTTTTCCTCATTAATTGTTTCAAAAGTCTGACAGAATGAAAACTGCCTTGGAAAATACTGTTATTCTCCTTTGTCTGCTAGATGCATGGCATATGAATTGCTTTTAAGAATTGATGTCACTAATAATTTGGGGGTTTTTTCATGCAGACAGAACCCTATGAAGGTATTGTGACACCACCAGCCATTTTCCCTACCGCCTTTACCCTGGCCACAAGACTCTAGGAATTCAAGAGCCTGGGATGGGATCAGCTATCTGGTACAAGCAGAGTTAACCTACACTAACTACTTACCCTTTCTGAAAATTTTCTTGCTTCTTTTCTTTAGGTACCTGAAGCAGTTAGGCAGACAGAGCCTTCCACGCTCCTGGAGAAAGACGTGTGTTGGGAGGGATGGGATGTAATTGGGGAGAGGTGCAGTGAGTACAGCAATGAGTCCAGGAAAGCACATCAAAGAGTGGGGGAAAACGATGGCAGTGTGGCCACTGCCAGGAAGAGAGGTGGACACTGGATATATCAAGGAGCATGTAGCTTGCTAGGAAGTCCTTGAATGGGCATGGATGTAGCTGAGAAAATTGTGCATTTGCATGTCATGTTCTTTCCTCATAGAAACTGCGTTTTCTCTCTGTCATTGTTCAACTCTAACAACCCTTTTTAAAAATTATAATCCTTTTTGTTTTGTTTTGTTTTAATATATACAGGATTCAGTACAAAATCTGTACTTCTATTGACATTTGGATTGAACTAATGAGATGGATTTTATCTAGGACTTCATGCTTGACAGTTAACTGTAAGCTCTCTATTTTTTCTCTGTGGATGCATTTCAGCAGAAGGAGGTGCTGGAAACAGAAATGTCCATTTTTTGCTGTTGTGACAGATACATTAATTTTTCTATACAATTATATTTTTCTAACAACTACTATGTATGCATGTTAGACCTTTTAATTTATTTGATTACAATATTAAAAATTATATTTTTATAGTAAATTCAACTTACTAATTCAGTATGAGTATTCCCTATAGTTTGAAAGTTGGTTTAGGGCAGTATAAACAAGTGTTGACTTCCAAAGCTGTCAGTGGTCTTGCTTCCTTACTACATCCATCTGTAGATGTCAAAGCAAAAGGCATGTTGAACAAGCCTAAAACTAATCCATCAGGACTCCCACAGAAAATTCATAAAAGACATCGAAGAGGCTTGGGGAGGATCAGAAGCAACTGGACATCAATGGGAAGCCAGGGTGCACACTCCTCTGTCTTCAATTTATGTTGGTCCAAATTTTAATTAGATGAAATGGATTTTTAAGCATGCGTGTTAGATCCAAGTCCAAAATGTAGAACAAAGGAAATGTCTCTTTGAGTACCACAGGCTTCTGAAGCAGCCTGCAACCTTCCCTGCCCTGGTTTCCTGAATGTTTCTCCAACAAAGTAAATAAAACAACTGTGCTGACTGGGACTTTTCCACTTTCCAGGGTGCTGAAGATTTCTTAAAATTCTGTTTGTTCTGTCTTCATCACCTTTGATCAGCTTTTGCTCATTTTTGTTTTACATTTTTTTGTCCTTCCTTTCATATTCATTTTGTTGTTATCTTTTCCATCCATCTGCTCTGGAGTACAGAATCAAAGTATTTTCTCCTATTCACTCATTTCTAGATTTTCTCATATTCATTTTTCTCGAGGACTAGCAATCATTTCAAAGACTACAGTAAAAGTTTTATAATCCTCTCTAAATATATACATCTGCTAATCATACTTTCAAAATACCACACAGGACACTTCTCTTGCTGACTGTGTAGTACTGATTCATATTCATTTGCTCCATGTCTGATTGTAATTAATTTAGGAATAGCTGAACTGGCAATAAACTATTTTGAAAACTGTGCCTTCACAGAATTCCAAAGTCACCTGTGAAATTATGGAAATATTTCTTTTCACTGGAGTCTGAGGTGATGTGGCAGCACTGAACCTGCTGCATGTGCTGCTATCTAGTCCTACTCTTATAAATAGGGGAAGGAAGCAATTTCAATTGAAACATTGTTATAACTCGCACTCGAACCTTGGACTATGGTATAAATTGACACCTAACGATGTGAGTAGGGTGTGCCTTTTCAATTTTGCTGTGATTGGGACTTTAAATCAGGAACTTCATGGATAGTTGAAACTGCATCAGCTACATATACCATTTTCTCGTATTCATAAGCAATAAAGTATGTACTATCAAAAATATGGAGAAAGTCTTTATATATGTTTGTATTGACAGTATTTCCATATTTCTTGGAGCATGGAATACTATGCTTTTTCCTATTATTTTTTATTTTTCAGCTCTTTAGAATTGCATTAATATTTGCCTTGAAGGAAAGAGAGATGCAAAAAGCATAGGACTTTTTTTTGCAAAATTCGTATTCCTTTGTTTGACCATGTAGATCAAGAGGCTTTGTATACTCATCCTTGAGGGAGACAAAAATTCCTATGGAACTTTTACTGTCAAGATAATTTTATAATTCAAAAGTGAATCTGCACAGTAGTGCACAGGATTAACTGCACAGTAAAAACTCTACCTCTACAGAACTAGGTACTGGTCTGAAAATAATAGTTTCCAGTTATTAATAGCATTTTGTGTGAGACTCGTATGATCTAAGAACACACAACAAATTCGTTCTTATATTTTAGTTATCACAAGTTCAGGTTATGGGTGCATTCCTACCTTATCCATTTTCTCTTTCAAATGCTATTTTAAAATCTGTTAGCCATGAATGAAGTTTTCCTCTTGGAAGAAAAGAAATGTACCTATCTGAATAATTTTCATTTTCAAAAATATAGTAATGCTTACCAATCATTGCCAGTGATTGTGTCATTACTTATACAGTATGAGGGAAAAGTCTAGAAAGCTGTGCAGCCAGAAAGAGGATCAAGAAGGATGGGTTCATGGAAATGATAAACAGACATAAATGTTATGAAAATCAAATAATTTCATAGTAGTAAGCAGTCTCAGAGAAGAATAAAATGGTTAATGAGTAGCTAAATTTATTTTGATCAAATATGACAAATGGTAGACTTAATAGTTGTGAATACATTGAAACCCTGATACATTTTCTAAACAAAAATCTTCCCAGAAACTCTGATAATGAAAGAAAACAGTAAAGTATAAAACCACTTGATTTAAAATGATGTCTATAAGTAAAGAATTAGTATATTGTGATATAATAAAATACAATGCTGAGCATAAAAAGGCAATATGAAAATGAAACAAACTTGCATTAAACATATGTGTTGGGAATACAGCTCCTGGTAATGAAGTAGTGGTTGGATATGTTGACCATATGAAATAAAAAGACTTCAAGGTCTTAGAAACAAATAACCATACCTACTCCTTCTCAATTCATGTAACTTTAGAACAGAAATCTGATAAGCAAAGACAAGTGCTTGAAAAATAAGATGACAGTGATGTGTGAATATTAGAGAGATTTTTACTGAATTGTAAAAAGAATTATGAATTACTCTGTATGCAAGAGACTGTGGAATTACCAAAATTTAAGGACAAATAAGAAATTCTCTGCCTTAATAAGTTTTACTGAGCATAGATCAAATCTAAATCAGATCCAGCAAATTGTGAAAGCTAAACATTGTCTGGCCTTCGTGGAGTACTTTCACCGGTTCCTCAAGCAAAGCAAGGGAACACAGATGGGTCTGGCAAACACAGAGCCAGAAAAACTGTCACACATTAAACCCAAGGGAGTACATGCTGACTATATTATGCGTGTAATCCATTTTCCAGGATAACCCATCAACCTAGGCATTTATTTCCACATATCAGCACCATTACACACTGGTAAATGAAATAATTCAGTAGTTTCAAAAACAGATTTATTAAAGACGTGTGTCGTGGTTTTACCCTGGCTAAGTGCAAGGCACCCACGGCAGCTGCTCACTTGTTCCCTCCCCTGCCACAGCTGGGCAGAGGAGGGAAGGAGAGGGGGGGAAAAGCCCACGGAATTAACCCAAAGGTCCATGAGTTGAGATAAGGAACTGGGAGAAAACGTTCCAAGGACAAACCAGGCTCAACTTAAGTTGCAAAGTGAAATTTATTACTACCTGAGTTAGAAGGAGGATATGAGAAATAAACTAAACCTTTAAAAGACACTGTTCTTTTCACCCCCCACCCCTCCCTCCTTCCCACCAACAGTGCAAGGCAGGCAGGGTGTGGGGGTTTAGGTCAGCCCATTTCCAGGATCTTCTTCCCCTGCTTAGGGAGAGGAGTTTTTTCCTATGCTTTAGCTGTGGGGTCCCTTCCACAAGGGACAGTTCTCTGTGACCTTCTATGGTGTGGGTTTACTCGTCCATGGAATGCAGTCCTCCAAGGAAAAACTGCTCCAGCATGGGAGCAGGGGGCCCCTCTCTCTCNTGGCACCTCACCCATGGACTGCGGGTGGCTCTGCATCCCTCATGGACTCCATGGACTGCAGGGGGGACACCCCGCCTCACCATGGGCTCACCACGGCCTGCAGAGGAATCACAGCTCCAGAGCCTAGAGCACCTCCTCTCCCTCCTTCTCCACTGACCTTGGTGTCTCCATGTTGTTTTCCCTCACATATTCTCACATCCTCCTCCTTCTCTAACTAAAAGCAGCTGCGTGTACATTTTGTTTTGATTTTTCCTTAAATATGTCATCACAGAAGCATAACCAGCCTTTCTAATTGGCCCAAACATGGCCAGTGACATGTCCATCATCTTCAGAGCCATCAGAGGTTGGCTCTGCTGGAAATGGTGAAGAATTCCAGAAGCTTCTCACAGGAGCCATCTTTATGGCCCCCTCTCCACTACTAAAACAACAACGTGATAGTATCTCTTCTAGTTCTACTAAAACCCTGAAAGCCCAAGGGAAAATTCATATGACATAATTCAATAGTTTCAAAGACAAATTTATTAAAGTTTTGATAGTAACTCTTCTATATTCACAAAAGCTCTGAAGACCAAAGCGAATATTCTTGTGAAAATCACATTTCACCACCAAGTAGTTTGGCATAAGTCTTTTCTCAATCCAGTAAAACAGAGTGACTGAAAATGTAAGAGGATATGGGACTTGCAACTGAAGAAAGGGAATTTCATCGACTTTGTAAAGTAAGAGAGGCTGTTCAATAAATTACACATAATTGACTTAAAATATCAGTTTTCTGATGGTTTCACAGATGAGAAGAGAGACAGGAGATAGGAAAACTAAGAGAGGTAGAAATAAAATATTCTCTCACCTCATCCAGGTTTTCCTCAGGTTGTCATGTAAAACAAAGAACACAAAGGAAGCCAACAGAGAAGAAAGATTTGAAAATGGATTTATTAAATATCTTCAGAGGGAACCAGACTATGTCTTTTAACATATTTACATTAAAGTCAATATGAAGATGGGAAGAAAAACACAATTTGATTTCTACCCTGAAATAATTTGATGTTTTAAAGTGAAATTTAATCTGCTCATCTCAAGTAAAAAAAGTAGATTATATAAACAAACAAACAAATAAATAAATATCAATATGTTTTCTTTACTCTTCTTGCATGGATATTATTATATGCTACTATATATAACATAATGATAAATGCAATAACAGAACCAAGATCAAACTGTTTCAAACAAAAAAATCTTGAAGATTGGAAAAACAAGAAGTTTGTGGGTTAGGGTAGTACTAGTACAAATTCAAGAGCAGCAATGCTAATTACCATGAATTTGTGTTTCTAAATGAATGTACTTAAGTATTACCTTTTGGAATATAACTCTAGTTGAAAAGTGACAGAGAGAATGAGAATGAGAAGACAATTATTATTCCAAGGAGACAATTATGTTTCCATAAGCTTCTGAGACACGCAGATACACAGGAGGACAGTATTTTTAAAGTAGGATAGAGAATTTGATAGACAACAATAACTACTACAGCTTTTCTGCACACAGATTTTAATAAGGCACTTTTGATTAGTACCTTCAGCATTAACAAGACTGAACTTATCAGGTAAACACCATTTTTTTTGAAACTAGATTTTAAAGTCCAAATTTCTAACTTGTATAGGTCTCCTAATTGTTGCGGTGTGCTCTGGCCAGTTTCGGTCTATCAAATGGCCAGGCTCTGCTATGTACCCTACCCCCGCCTCAGTATCGGTTCTCCACCCCATGGAGGGCTCTGTATTGTGTAATCCTACACAAAGCCCGCCAAATTCAAACCTAGCACCCCTCCCCTATTGGATGTTGTACCCTCCCCCCGCCCCCTCATGTCTGTATTTATGTAACTGTAACCCCCTGTGCCAGTGCTTCCCCAGCACAACCCAGTGCCGAATAAACCATCTCGGAACACCCCTCCGCCTTGTCTCTCCTTCTTCGGCGCCTGTACCATCGGTGGATTAGGTGAACCCCTACAGGAACTTCGCCAGCCCACCTGTGCCTTGGAGCAGCTTGGACAGTCCCTGAAGCTGTGGATGGATGCTCGGTGCCCCCCCGGAACACACCGCAGCATTTAATGTCTGGCAATTTGACATTCTAATTTAATATTCAAGAAAGTTTACTAAATTCTATTAGCTAAAAGATGTTCTTTTTCTAAAAAAACATATGGTAATGCATAGTTATTAAAATAATATCAAATGAAATTAATGTTGATCTGAAGTCAATAATAATGATTTGTAAAGTATATTGTCAAGTTCAAAGCTTCTTAAAGGCTTTCCTGAGCACAATAAACTTTAAGAGAAGGGGAAAAGGAACCCTACCAAATTGCTGTCATATGCAGCTGCTGAGCTGTGATGTTTCATCAAAACTGTATGTATGTATGTTGTAACAAATTTAATATAGTCTAGTAAAACTCTGGAAACCAGCTTTTTCAATTTTCCTTTGAGCCCATTAGGACTTGACAATAGCCAATTCTCAGATGATTTGAGACAAATGAATTAATTTACTAAAAGGCATTTCTGCAGATAAGTAGATGTGAAAACAATGAATTTGTTTGTTTAGAAAGGTGTTGACTTCACCTGTATCCTGAGGAGTTGAAAGCTCAGTTCACCTGCTTTCTATGCAAACTGGAAGCAACAGAAATGAGTAATTGTAGGCTAGAAATAGTGAAGAATTAAGAAACACAGTCTGCAGTCTTCTAGCTGATCTTCAGTATGAAGGTGTTTCCAGATGACTAAAATTGTAGATAAAACTGTGAGCAGATCATTCTTAACATAATTTATGTATTCCCTTGGGTGCACTTACTAAGAATAGACCTGGCCTAACTTGGTAACATGGCTTTCATACCAAAGCTTGTGTGTGTATTTGTAACTGTCTGTCTGGGTTTGTAACTATATCCTACTTTAGAATTTTAACATTTTCTAAATAAAAAATAATTCTTTTTCTTCTTAAATAACAAAACAATGCTTTGTGCAGTCGCTGAAATCATACAAAGGTCATAAAAATCTTTCTCTCTTTCTTTTAGGTGAGTTATAAAGGGAAAGGAAACCCAAGGTAAAGCCCAAACTATTCATGGCATAGGACAAACCAGGATCTTCATAAACTGTGACCTGGTGTGTGATGCACTACAAGTTACCCACAGAGACAGGAACATATGCCTGACTTATTGCTGTGAGAGTGCTGTGAGTAAAGTGGTCTCGCCCGACAGTCACCACTGTTAGGACTCAGGTGATCAAGTCACAGATACAACACCATTAACTCATTAAAGAAATATTTTGAGAAAAAAATTGAATGTTATTAATTTTTTATTGATTTTTATTTCTTTTTCTCTTCATGGTAGTCAAGGATCTTATTAGAAAAACAAAAATTCTATTAATGAAGTAGTTTCTCCGTGTTTTAGCACTTAGGTGTCGCACTTTTCTTAAAAGCAAATATTATTAATCATAGCTGTTCACAGCAAAATTCTGGTTCATATAATTAGATAATACATAACTGAATATGATTTCCAAGTGGCTTTTATTGCAGCAGTCAATTCATGTACTGATGTAAAACACTCCTTTACTTCTTCTTCATTTGCCATAATGATTTTTTTAAAGGAATATTTCAAAGTTTTGAATGAAAAGCTGTATAGAAACAAAAATTAATTATAGAATCATAAAATCATGCAATCTTCAAGGTTGGAAGAGGCCTTTAAGATCATGAGCCCAGCTGTCAACCCAGCACTATCATTGTAACCCCTAATCTACTAAACAACATCACCCAGCTGCATCATTCTAGGCCAGCTGCAGGGTTAGTAATCTGTAGGTTTCAGGAAAATAAACCCCCACTGTTCATATTGATATTTTAAATAGGATGCTGAAAACACTCCCCAAAATCAGGTCTTGTACAATTTACATATTTTGATTTTAATAACACCACTACAGTAGGTTAAAAAGGCCTCAGAGAGCTAGAGTGGTAGATATTACTTCTTATCTGTAATATCTCTGTAATCAGATTTTCTAGAATAATGCCTTGAAAATCTCTGCAGCTAAATTTACAAGCTTTTAAATAGGCGTATTTAGTTTCAAACCTAGATTTTCTCTCCTGCAATTACCCTTTCTGCATGTGCGTTGTTAGATACTTCCTAAGTGGTACAAGAAAATATTGATCAAGCTATTTCTTCATTAATTTACCTGTGCCCTTATCTATTTAAAACTAGTTTCTTAGAACAATAAATGGAACCCATAGAAAGCAACATTGTTTTGGAGAATGGTTGTTTTGCTCATCTTGGGTTTCCTTAAACATTTTAAAACAGGAAGAACAATCAAGAGCCTCCTCAACTGTACCTTTTTTCCCCATGCATGTGAATGAATCCCAGTTCCTCCCTACTTTGACCAGGAATATTACAATTGAAAATAACTTTTCAAAACCAAGAATATGCATCATGTGCAGTCATATACAACAAAGCTTTCTGAATAGAGTCTCCTAGTGGCTTTTCCATTCAATTTGATATATTCCTTAGGCTTTTTCAAGACCAAGGACTTTTTATAATAATCTGAAAAGCACAGGCCCTGAAATTTACTGTGGCAAAGCCACATTAAGGGTAGTTAACAACAGTGCAGAAAAAAAAAAACAAAAAACCACATATTTGTTCAGTTTCTTTTCAGGAACATAACTTCAAATGACAAATTATGAAAGTACATTTGAGTTCAGTAAAACTGATGTAATTTCAGGCTCTCTGGTCACAAAGGCTGCTTATTCTCAGAGCTGATCCTGCATATGCTAATAACATTATCCAGAGATCATGAAGAAAAGACAAGTTCTTTGCTTCATGCAGCTATACCCCTTTCAATCAACCTCATGCTGAGAACCATTTATTACCATAACATATAACACAGAAAATCTTAAGAGGCAGTCAGGGGCAAATTTTCAGATTATCACATGCCATTCTAGCTGTAACTTTCTCATTAACTTTAAAAGAATCATGTGGCTTAGACCAGTTCAAAGCTCTGCAATATACCCCTACACATGCCGCAGAATAAACCTTTGCAAACATAATAATTTTCCATATTTGACTTAATTTCTATGAAATAACAGAAGTCAACAACTAAGCAGACTGTTCACAAATAGTCTTCAAATGGCAGACAGCCCTGCATTGTGTTTGAGGTGACCTTGTAGTATGCATGGGGACAAGCCTCAGCTCTCCAGCAATTTCAAGTCAGGAAGGGAGATAAAAGAAAAAAAACTTCTGGCCATAAGGCACCATTAATGATCCTACACTACAGTTATCAGTGCTAGTATTTATTTCCTTTGACTTAAAGAACCTTGCAAAATACAGTTAATGAGAAATATGTATTTTTTTTTTAAATCTAGAAATCTAACCCAAGCAACGGTGACATAAAGGAACAAATCTTTATTAGACAGGCACCTTGAGATGGTGTACAGTTTTAGGCATTCAAAATGAGAATGTAACTATGATATGCCAGCTTTTTTATCCTTTCGATCAAATGGAAAGTTTTTTTTTACTCCTCTCTACCCAAATCTTGCTGTCTATTACATGCTCAAAGGCCATAATTATTTCAAAAATAGACTTTTGAGAAAAGTACATAATTAGTCCAGTGCAGCTGGTATAAAAATTACTGGCAGGAGTAGTAGTATCATTAAAAAATTGGAACTAAAACACACCAACTATACTCCAGGGCAAGTTAAACACACAGAAACTCTAGTAAATATTTTAGCATCCAGGCTAGTACACACTCAGGGCACCCAATTTTTTTTAACACCACTGATCTGAACTCGACGGAAGGTAATTCCTGCCAAAATGGAGCTATAGTGCATTCTGGTTTACATAAGTTTAGTAAGGTGATTTTTTTTTGACTCTTACATAGAATAAGACTGCAGTGCAAAAATAGACAAGTTTGCTCCAGGGTCATGCAATGGTATTAGAATATCAATTTTTATTTCAAGTATTTTCTTCTCTATGAGAAAAATCTTTGAAATTATGAACTAATGCAAACTAATTTGGAACAGCTGTGTGACTCTGTAGGGAACCTAATATAGTAGCTTTCTCAGACTAGGCATATCCCCTTTTGCTGTGACTTTCTTAGAATGATTCAAGAACCTAGCCTGGGATGCCCTTAGAACTAAGACGCCAACAACCAAAATTGCACTTATTGATATGTCTATTTAGATGCCTCAAAAAATTGCACTTCTAGAACCTTTAAGCATCTTATGTTTAATTTTCCAACTGCTTGAGGTCTAGTCCTAGCCATGTGTGCACGATTTTATTTAAGGTCAAGGACTTTCTGACCCTGCTAGAGACAAAATGAAATTGCTGTACCTGAAAGGTCTGAAGGTGTTAATCTGTCAATTATATTTTGAACTTATCTATCTGGTCTAACACCAGTCTGACACCAAAATCCCACACAGTGCCAGCTTATACATTGGCCTAATTACCACCAAATAAAAAAAAAAATTCTTGAGCTTGGGTTAAATGATCTTCATGGTGTTCAGGTCATATATTTTACCTCCACAGTGATGAGAAAAGCTTACATGAAAGGATAATTCCTGACTGAAGTTTTTGTATAGTGCTTCAAAAATCTAGAGATTCACTAGGTGAGAGGGAAAGGGTTTCAGGAACCTTGTGGGTTAGATACACAGTTTGGCTGCTCTTGCTCATTATTGTGCTAAATATCGCTAAGAGAAGGAGCAACAGCCTAGGAGGGAGAGAGAACAAGGAACCATAGTACAGCAATGAAGAGTGACTGGTCCCAATGGTCAGTCGGGAGACACCAAAATGAGCAGTCTTTGATTTCAACCATGCTGTACAGATGTGTTGTAGAAAGCCTAGGCATTGCAGTAGACCCAAAATATCACTTTGTTTAAAGCAGGCTAGGGAAACCTGATACAAAGATGCATTTTTGAACTTTTTTTCCCTCCTGAATCAATTTTGCTTCAACTTCTCTTCTGTTTATTTGTCTCTTCAACCTATTAGCTTTCTGATTCTTTCTTCTCCTTTCCTGTGTACCTTTTTATATGTTCATATCTATTTTTCTCCCCATCTGTGTCTTTTGTCTGTGAACATTATTATCCTTGTCACTGTATTTTACTGCTCATGAAAAATAAACACTTGAGAAATGATCACTGTACAGTGGCCAAACAGAAGGCAATCCCTCCTGTAAATATTGCTTTTGTGTAATGGGCATGGTCTGATCAGTGCTAGAAATGTAGTGAGAAAATTCATCTACATCTTTTTTTTTCCTCTACAGGAACATTGCTGTGGTTCTTTCATACTTTAAACTCCATGTAGAATTTATCTTTTTCTCTCTCTCTTATTTTTTTAGGTCCTGCTCTTTCATACTTCTACTTTATGAAAAATAGGTTTCTGTCATACAGACTCTCTCAAAGTCATCATTCATCCATGTGTTAAGACGTCTGCAAGCTTTCTTTTTCTACATCAATGACACACAGTTTTCTTTTGACTCGAACACTTTTTGTTCTTCCTATTTTATATTGCATGCACAGTTTTGTTATAAAGACTCATCAAAGTCACCACTGTTCTACATTTATCTGCATTGAACTGGCTTTTTCATTCATTAGTCTTTTAAAAGTTCTTTACATTTTCTATCTAGTTACACTCTCCATTATTTACTGTTCCTCTATAATCTCTTTCTGATTCACATTACTGTGCTCTTTGCCTTTAATATTCTGGGCCTAAAATACTAAATCGTCAAAGTCAAAAATCTTAGCACTGATTTTATTGTAAGGTGGTAATGTAACTTTTTATGAAATAACATGATTTGAATAAACACACCCATTCCTGCTTTGGGAAGCGAAAAGCAGGCTTTTGAAGCACTTGTAAGAGTATATTAATGAAATCCCCATTGACTTCAGTGGGAATGATATTGCTTTAATCCTGAGATATGCTTTGGCACTTTAAATTGAGGATCTAACACACATTTAATAAAATGGCTTCCCACTTGAGATCTCAACAGCTAAATTCTTCCCATTGAGCCATCATGCCACTTCCAGTGGTTCAGTGTGTGGCATGCCAAAGCACAGGGGGAAGTTTTGCCTACAGTATACATAATCAGCCTTAGAAGAACAGATATTTTAGCTTGCATTTGTTTGACAGTCATTAGAATTCATCACAAGCATAGATCAAGAGAGTAAATCACCTAAATGCTTCGTATTTTTTATGTATCTCTTATGATGGTAACAAGGTCTGCTCAGTGTGCTCATCAATCCCTTTACCTTGGGAAGATAAAAATAGTTCTGTCTCATTTATTAGATGCTCTGTCATTTAGTCAGTGTGAGATGACTCTAGAAAAAGTACTTCCACCTGGTAAGGTGGACTATGGGAAAGATCTGTGACATTACACTTCAACAATATAAAACCTGTGAGGCAAAGAAACAGGCTGGAAAGTGTATTCACACAGAAAGTACTTTTGAGAAGATTTCTATCCATATTGGGGTTTTTTTGGTCAGTTGTGGTGTTCACTGAAAACGCTGCCAAAATCACCGTCTTGTGCTGTAGTCTCAAAGAGCACTAAATATTGACCAGTAAAACAATTTCCTTATAAGCCTTGCAGATGCGACAGATGTTTGAGACTCTTGCTCTGTAGTAGTTGCTTCTCTTTTTGTGTATATGTCCATGCTTGCATTGTCTACACAGTCCAAGAGTTCACCAGCCAAATCAGTGAAAAAGACAAATATATTAGCAACAGTATTTTGTCTTCCAGGACATTTTCTGAGTGTTGGAGTTCTTGCATGTTGGCATTTTAATGTTTTATTTTGTATCCTCCTGTGGTGCTAAAGACCTTTAAGAAGATGGAAGGTACCTCTCACTTTTGCTGTGTCTCATTGCAACTATTTCTTCTCTCAAAGTTTCTTATATATTTATTTGTCAGATTGTTATAATCAGGTGTCATGGTTTACACCCAGATCACAACTAAGCACCATGTAGCTCCTTGTTCACTACCCCATTAGTGGGCTTGGGGAGAGAACTGGAATAGTGGAAGTGAGGGAACTCATGGGTTGAGATATTTTAATAGGGAAAGCAAAGTAAAACAAGAAAATAATTCACCACTCCCCATCGACAGGCAGGTGTTCAGTCTGGAAAGGGGAACCCAGAAAGCCAGGTTCCATCACATGTTAACAGTGACTTTGGAAGACAAACACCATAACTCTTAACATCGTCCCACTTCCTTCTTCTTCACCTCACTTCCTATATGGATCATGATGTCATATGGTATGAACTATCCCTGTGCTCAGGGGGTCAGCTATTTCTGCTGGCAGATTTTCCTTTAGTAACTGTTGGCATTAGTATCAATTAGAAGGAAAAAAGTGTGCATCTAAGTATTCAGGCTTCACTAAAATTATTGAAAACTTGATTATAATTTTCAGTTATGTAATTTTCTATTCACCAGCAATATTTAGTAATGAATAAATTTTATTGACATTTAATTCCTACTTTTTGCTGCAGCTGAATTTTAATAAATTTAGAAGTTGTGAGATAAACTATCTATTTCAAAAGTACTGAAAACCATTGTAGAAACCATTTACAAAGACATCAATCCATTCTTTTCCTCGGACCTTTTGTGAGAATTCCTGCAGTTCACAAAAAAGATTTAATGCTCTTGCACACTAGCAGGAAGTGGATGTTCTGACCAAGGGAGACACTGCTGTAGATTTAGAGCAGTAGATATGTGTCTTCACTAGCTTTGCAACTCTCTTCTCAGTGGAGAAACTATGGACTGCAGATGTAGAGTGCAGTATTTGTCATGAAGAGTATTTGCTGCTACTTTGATTCCCATTGACCTCTTTTCATTTGGAACTTCATTATTTTCTAAGCTCAGTTAGTTCTGGTTATTATGTGCATTGTGTATAGTTTGTGCACATGATTAATCTCCCATTTGTACTGATTCTTCATGCTTGGAGGCCAAAAAATCCAAGGATTTCCTTGTACTCTCCCAAAAGATTACTCTTCTTCATTTTCTGGGTTGAGCACAGAACATTTT
>VYZT01054447.1:0-10933 GCA_013400735.1 Pomatostomus ruficeps
TAAATAATGATATATAATTACAATAAAAACTTAATAATATTTGATTATAATAAAATTAAATATTAATAAACCATTGTATAATAATGAACTACTTTTATCCTTTGCAGATGAAATTTGCTAATTTTTAATTCAATATATTTTCAAGGCCAGGTTTATAGCATCTTATTTTTCTCACTTAGCTTGCTTGCCTTTGTTGTCCTTTATTCTTTTGGTTTCATAACCTTTTTAATTCAAAGATATTCAGAAAGGAATTCTAACCTGACTAAGATGACTTTTGTCTCTAAAGACACAGAAGCTTTGCAATAAAACTTCAATAAAAAATTATTTTTACCCTTACAATTTAGTATTTCAATGTTTGCAGTGTTATTTGAGTGAGCTTTTCAAGTGTATGCTGCTTGAGGCACAAATGCCTAATTTTGTGTCTGTACCACCAAGCTTAATTGTTCCAACCTCCAGTTGGAGTATTTAAATAAATAGTAGTGAAATAGTAAAAGAACAATATCTCTAAGAGCTTAGAATAAAGACCACAAGCAGCTTGAAAGAAATGACACCATTTAAAATGTTAATTTTCCAATTTCAATATTTTCCACCTAACATACTGCTAACAGTAAGACAAACAGCATGTTCAGATTGCATTTTATTGCCTCGTCAATGGACTTATCTGCTCTGCTGAGCTTAATTTAGCCTAGATACATAACACAAACCATATAAAATACGAATTTTCTACTCTTTAGCTGAACACTGCAAGTTTTACATTCCTGATTACTTTATTATTGCATTTAATTGTCAATATGATTTATGTATTACCTCAAATTCAAGTACAGTGCATTCTCTTTGAACGAAAAGAAATACTAAATGCTGTAGAATTTCATCAAAATAACAAATAAGGCTTTATGGAAATGTAAATAAGATCCTGTGAGAGTGTTGACAACAAGCATCTTCATAAACCAGGAGTGGAAAATCATATACGTGTTATATGAGCATCCTATAATATGAGACTGTGACATTAATCAGAACAAAAATTTAACCAAATAATTTATCTTTTCAAGATTTCTCTAGATAACAGAACTTCATTTATCACCCAGTGTATACTATGCAATAGTCAAGCTTCCATCTGATTTCCATAATTTTGATTATCCCAATAAAATATATGTTTAGTAGAAAACACTAGAACTGTGAAAATACATCCAGTGGTAACATTTGAACAGATGCAGACTGATAGACTCTTTATTCTATAGTTATTTACTTGCATGTATATGTGGCTATAAATACGATGATTACAATTTGGAACTCTTTTATCTTTTTTTAAAAAAAGATTCAACTGATTTAGGCATATAATGGAATTTATATATTATCTTAGGAACAAAAATGAGTGGCAAACTCCAAGTGAATTCTGAATATTATCTCAGTAAAGGTATTATGAAATCTTTGTTAAGGCATTTCTGTAGCAAGCAAAGTACATTAATTTTAAACACAAGATATCAGCAGCAATTAAACACTCTTCTACACAATAATTAAGTTTGTTCCAAGTCTGTAGAGTTTCATGAAACATTTGGGCAAACACATTACTAGAAATATTATTTTTATAAGACTCACAGCAGCAAATATACCACACAGGATTTTCAGCAGCAGACCCCAAAGAGGGAACAATACTACTGAGGACAAAGCTGCCTCCTGTTCTCTATTTCATAATGTGAAGAAACTGTGAAAATTTTACTGCATAATGGTTTTAAGTTGCAGGCAAAGTCAGCAGTCATCATTCCAAGAGCTCATTTGTTTGGGTCAAGCAGAGAAAATTGTCAAACAGTTATAAACAAGGCTATAGAGACAAGGCAAATGATGCAGTTACACCATCTTCCTCACTGTTTTACGCTCAAATTGACATCGTTCCTCTGTGGTGACAAAGTGGGAGGAAAAGGGTACTCTGAGGACTTCACTTATTTTGAACTTTCTGTTGTTCCTATTCAAGGTGTCAAAAAATCTGCATAACTGAATAGCAAAAAGAAATAGAATTCAAGCAGCTAACTATTAAAAAAACCCCAGAAAACAAAAAAACCAAAAAAAACCACAACAGATTAATTAACCTGTAGAACTTATGGTCATAAGACAGCAGTAAAGATAAAAGGTTCAAGACAGTTTTACAGTGTAAAATGCACGGTGTTGGGTAGGATACAGGTTCTTCTGATACTGCACCCACACAGCTGTTATTCGCATTTTGTTTCAGGTTAACAAAGTATCACAGAGGATGTTTGTCTCTATTTGGGGCTCTCTCCCCAGTGTGCAGAAGCACAGAGTGAAATAGAGAGGCTGAGCACCAATGTCATGCTGTAATGTCCTCTTCTTTCCTAACTAAGATCAGAGCAAATAGGTACAAGAAGCTGATTTTGGAAATAGCAGAGTGAAAAGAGAGTGGTCCACAGTTACAAGGAAAATTAAGATTTTCATTGCATGCTTTTTTGGATCTTTTTTTCCTAAATTTTCTCCAAAAAGCAGAACACCTCTGACATACAAATCAAGACAAACTGCAGAGAGATGTCATAGACTTTCAGTCGAAATACAAGCACTGGCTTCCAAGCATAATTTTGTCTACCAAACATTCAGCTGCATCAGTCTCCCCAAACATGGCTAATAAAATAAAGCCTTTGCTATCTCACTGTCAAGAATTCCTAAAAATATGACCTTCAACATCTAATAACTTTACTTTGCAAGAATCCTTGACATTTTCAGTATGTAAATCCAACAGATTTTATGTCAAATGACCACAGGCATGACAAAACATGACAAAAAGGATGTCCCTACTAATTCATTTCAAGAAGACAGCAAGAATGAATGTTACATATTATGATCAACACCCTTTTGATATGGAGCCTGATACCCATAAAAATCCTGCTTATAGATAAAAAGCATCAGTAATATGCTACAGGTTTCAACATAATGAGAATAAATAGTCTTTCTTCTTTTTGTCAATTTTGTTTGTTACGTTTTTTGTTCTGAAGAGAGGCAACCAGGGAAATTCAGACTCTCTGATCAGTCTCTAACAGACTTGTAGCTTCCTGGGACCTACGGTCAAATCCAAACTCCAGTAAAGCAGCAAGGCTCTTTACATTTCAAGAGGATAACATTGAAAACAAATGAATTGCTTAGAGCTTGCTACTTATAAGCACTGGCTACCGCAGTACAGATGAAATCCTGTTTCCCCTCAGGGCTAAAATGCAGACAGGGTTCAGTGAAGATACCAAACTTTTGATGTCAAGTCAGTCACCGACTACAAATAAATCATCCTCAGTGCTCCACGGAAGCCACAGTTTCACTGTCAGTTTCAAACTCAAGCTGCTGTGCCTCATCCCTAAGCAACAAGGGAGGTCTCATCCTTCGCATCTCAGTGTTGACAGGAGCAACAGAAGATACCTGACTCCAATGGCCTCCTGCCTTGAGCCTGCACAAATGCCTTTTTTGCTCCTCGTGTTCTTCCAGACCACCCATTCAAACTATTATTCCACAGCTGTCACACCTTTGAAGAAAAAAAAAAAGAGAATGAAAGGAAATCATACAAGTTGACATGCAGCCAAACCAAGAAGCAACTGAAATTACAATATTTTTTTCCCTGAAGTTGATATATTCATGACCTATACAGACATGTTTAGGAAGAAACAGATTTTGAATGCATCTATAATGATCAGTCTTGCATAGACTATAAAAGGTGAGCTACTGCATTTAACTGATAAAAGCAGGGCTTATAATTTTTAACACTGATTTCATTTTTATATTTATTAAAAACAATAAAAAGCCATTATGAATATTGTACAACATATCATATAATAATTTCTGCTAAATGGAATATCTCTCTTTACAGCATATCGTTATACTCTTTGACTTTCTGCAAAATGTAAGCCATAGTACTTGTGATTTGCTGTTGGCATAGAGTCAATTGCTACTCATCAAACAAGGGCATAGCTCTACAAAATCATCCAGTCCCAACAAGCACTTCCAGGAACAGAGAATATACTTACCACAACAGGTATATTTTCTTAATGTTAACGGGTTTTGCATTATTTTTTTTTTTTCTTTCTCTAGAGGTTTTAAATACTGAATCACTTAATCTTTTTTATTTCCTTTTTCTCTTTCAGCTAAGTAAATACCTGGTTCATACTCCATGTGTTTCACTGGAAATTCTCTCTGTAAATATCCCAAGAAGTTTCTCAGTTTTTGCCATTCATAGTGTTTTCTCAATATGTATGTATGAATAATAAACAAGACTCCTAACAGATTGACTAACAAAATACCCAAACATAAAATTTTAGATTTAAGGAGAAAAAAGGAATAAATAATTAATATTACAAATCTATTCCATTGTCGTGGTTTGACCCTGGCTAAGTGCCAGGCACCCACAGCAGCCGACCACTCGTTCCCTCCCCTGCCACAGCTGGGCAGAGGAGGGAAAAAACCCCCAGGGAATTAACTCAGAGGTCTATGAGTTGAGATAAGGAACCGGGAGAAAACGCTCTAAGGACAAAACAGGCTCAACTTAAGTTGCAAAGTGAAATTTATTACTACCAGAGTTAGAAGGAGGATATGAGAAATAAACTAAACTTTTAAAAGACACCGTTCTTTTCACTCCCCACCCCTCCCTCCCTCCCACCAACAGTGCAAGGGGGGCAGGGTGTGGGGGTTCAGGTCAGATCTTCTTCCCCTGCTTAGGGAGAGGAGTTTTTTCCTCTGCTTTTGCCGTGGGGTCCCTCCCACAAGAGACAGTTCTCTGTGAATTTCTATGGTGTGGGTTTACTCATCCACGGGATGCAGCCATTTTAAAATAAAACAAACAAAAATTAATAAAGAATTTGCAAAAAAATCAGTGATTTCATAAAATGGGACTTCTCTGCAGAGGAACACAATGGAACCGATGGAGTTTGGAAGAGGCAGACACATGTCAAATTATACCAGCTGCAGTGGAAAGGTGCAGGGAGCTACAACCTCACCTAGCTGGATGGCAAATATTCTTAGCCTAATGATAATTTTTTTTTTTTTTTTTGCCTTCTTTGGCAACTTCTGCAAAGAAAGCTCTTAGACACAAATTTTACTTTGCCAGAACAATTTAATAAACACTGAAATATAAAAGAATCAGATTCAAGAAGTGGACCTAAACTGACCACATTTACTCCTTTCTGATAGTCTGTGTTTCTTTTCATCATCAAGAGCTGCCGCGGTACCGCCGGCAAAGGTACCGGGCACCCACCTGCGGTTTCAGGGGCTGGCTGGGCTGCTCTGGGTGCTGGAGGGCTGGTGAAGGTCCTGGAGGGGTTCACCTAACCCACCAGTGGTCCAGGGCGCCGAGGAAGGAGACACGAGGTGGAGGGGCTACTCAAGGAGGTTTATTCAGACACTGGGTTCGTGCCAGGGAAGCACGGCCTGGCGTTTCACAGTTACATATATACCATGGAGAGTGGGTGGGGGAAGGATACAAAACATCCTGTGGTGTAGGGATGCGGGGTTTGAATTTGGCGGGCTAGCAGCAGGATGGGGAACACAGAACCTTCCGGGGGAGAAACCAAATAGCAGGGGAGGAAGGGGGGAGATGGCAGTGCCTGGCCATGTTAGAAACCGAAAGTTGGTCATAGCACACCGCAACAGAGAGCACCTCTGCCTATCACTGAAAAGGTGCCAGTTATTCGTCAGTTCCCTTTTAGATTTCTGGTTATTGGTGATCTATTCTCCATGATCACTGCCCATTAGTCTAAATTACTTGTTTCAATAGTGGAGCAAAACAATAACATGTATATGCATCACCTGAATTATAATTAGTTGTGTGTAAGTACCAGATATAAGTATCCTTAAATTTGGATATGATTTTGGTAGCACCTCTCCTGCTTTAAAATACTATCTGCTAATAATACTCTACAAACTGATAAGTCCAAAGAATATGTGGGCATCTGTATGGTCACTGAAATGTCAATGGTAATATGCTTATTATATTAAAAACCAAAAGTGACTTAATTCTGAATACTTTTTTCATTGATGCTTAGGGAAATATTTGAAATTCCAGCAAACTAGAAAGTAAAATAATATTTTTCTTTTCTTAATTTCATTTTCAAAGGCATTCCATGCACCTGGAAACTGTCTAAATTATGTTCTTTAAGCACCTTTCAAATCACAAACCAATTTGATACAGTTTCTGAATTCTTATATTACTTTATTGTAGTTGCAGCAAATAAACATATTTATCCAAAGCAATTTGATTTTAAATGTGAAATGTACTTTATATACAACATCACTCCATTAGCAACAAATACAAGATCAATATCTTCTGTGAGACATGACAAAATATTGAATATTATCTGTAAGTCTATAGAAAATACTGCATTTGTGAGAGAAAGTAAAACTCACATAAATCCTCACTAGAAAGAAAAACATCATCAAATCCTGGTGGAGGTCGTATTCAAACGTTGCTGAAAAGCTCACAAAGTTTTCTGTGGCTTCTTGTTGCCAATTCAAGACTTTGACATATAAATATTAACCTTATCCTATTGTTTAAACTGTAATTGAAAAAGACAAACATAATGAACTTTAAAAGTGTTCTAAACATAGAAGTGCCTCCTATGAATTGGGACTGGTTTTGCCACCCCTTTAAAACTCAGATACAGCAAAGCACTTAAAGTACTTAATTTTACACATATGGACAATCCCATTAACTTCATTAAGTGTTAAATTTGTCCCCAAAGCTGAATGATGAATGAATATAAATTTCCAAGAATAAATAAAAAACAATCTAAGCAGCAAGTCTAGTAAATGGAATGTTTATTAAAGAAGATTGTAATAGTTCCATAATTATGACTTACAAAAAATAATTTAGAAATCATAAACACAACATTTGCATGAAGGATCTTCTCTAGCCATCGTATAATGTGAGCTAGATGAGACCATAGGACTTGTAGTGAGTCAAAGTCAACCAGAAGCTAATGATACAGTCTGAATTTTGAACCCACCTATGACTAATTATTTGCCCTGCTTGGAAGAACTTGTTCACCTGTGAATTATATATGACAGAATTTTTCAAAGCATAAATTAAACTCGGACTGAAACAACTAATGTAGTTTATTTTGGGAAGGATGTTGGTGAGGATTAGAGGACTATAATTATTTTATTCTTCAACACAAAAAGTCATTGCAGACATCACAGGGGTATCCTGAAGTTGCTTCAAATAAAATTTTTTTTTAAATCTAGCAGCTTTTACACAGGATGCATTTTTTTAAAAATCAGATTTAGTTCCAATTTCAAATAATTTTTGAAAAATTTAAAAAAATATATATGAAAATGGCTCCTAAAACATAACCTCGAGGTCTCAGTTTCTTTATCTACTGGTATTTAAATCATGTTAGTGTCCAGACAGCGCTTCATAAATGTTGGGATTTTAAGATGAGGGGCAAAAAAAGCCTCAATATTTGGAACATGCATGTTGGTTATGCTGTCTAATTTTATTTAACATATTTTCTAGGCTCCCCTGTGACTGAAGTTTCATTTTTCTATCTGGAGCCAAAAGAAAAGGCCTGTCTATTGTACCATTTCTTAACAGTGACCTTTCCCACATCATTATCCTCTTTATAGAATGAGTAATTTCATCTACAGAGCACCTGACAACATCTGTTAATTAAACATTTTTTCCCTGTGTAATCTATGAATGGAGGTCTGGTGGCGGGGAGTTGTTTGCTGTTTTCTTTTCTTTTTTTTTTCCTATTTGTTTTTCCCTTATTAACTATGACCTTGCCTTGCAAATTTAGTCCCAGTGAATCCACTACTGCATAAGATTCACTCTCCCATGAACCTCCTTCAACACAACTTCATGACCCAAATAAAAGAATGGAGTTTGTTGTCTTGGCAAAGATTCAAAGCAGTGAAACACTAAAAGATGCAGTGAGGAGTCCATGAGTTAATAAATTTGTAAATAAGTCAGCTTTTCATCAGAACCAGATCTACTTCTCTCCACCTTCTTCCCCAGCTTTCCAGGGCACAGAGGGAAAGCAACATGAATTTCACCTCGACAGTGAGGAGAGAAGGCCTGGATCCATGGAGCTGAGCTACATGATATCTGTTTCTTATACTGGGAATGCTGTGCTCTAGCAAAAGACGCAGCAAGTAGGACAGCCACAACATTTGATTTTCTGCCTATGCTTTCAGTGGAAAGACAGGTTTTGCAGAGCAATAGCAACAGGCTAGAGCGGGCAAAATGTGTGCCTAGAGTGCAGTTTAGTTTTCACTCCCTCAGTGGTCATGGAATTTAGGGATTTCTGCTGTTTAATTATGAGCAAGTTGCTCATAAACTGGTAAGAATGTTGATTAATTAGGAATAAATATCTATTTACTTGGGGTCCTTTGAATTAAAACATAAGAAGGAAAAATATGAACAGAAAAGAAATTACACTAAAAGGACTGATTATCAAGGACAACAAGTCAATCCATAGCCATGTAAAATCCCAATAAGACTGCGTGAGTCTGTTCTGGTTTAGTTATTCTGGCACCTCTTTCCTGTCCTGCTGTTAAAAAGCTGCAAAATAGGGAGGAGACAGAACGCATAGATGCTTCTTAAAGACATTTTTATGCAGTCAAAGTGCAAGAAAGGTAAACCTTAATATAAATATTTCATCTTTTACTCAATTTTTGACTGATGAAGGCTGATAGGTTAGCAAAACAACCTATCATTTTACCATGGTAGTGTCCATTACTACATCATCCTCTCATACTTTTTTTAACCCACTTCTCTTATATTTTTGCATTTAGTTGAAGGAGCCTAAATATTTGCCTTATTCTTCCCCCATCTAAGTTCTGAGGAAGAGAAGAGAACAATTCTGCTGCCTACCCTATTTGTAATGTCCCTATCATCTTGGAGAAGCATTAAAAAAGACTGGGATTTGACCAAATATTCCACTTCCAAAATTCCCCTAAACAAAACATGGCAGGTGAGAAAATAAGGAAAGATTTGTCTCAAATATAAAAGATCTAAACCAAATAAAGCATCTCCTTGTTCTGCTTACAGGTGTGTGCTACAATCTGATCTAATACTCTTCAGATTCTAAAACATGGAATTGTGCATACAATTTCTGTTGCAGAAAGAAATTGTTCACAGAATATTAAATAAAAATACATCATGGTCAAGAAAAGAGATGAAACAGATACGTGAGAGGAAAAATATTTGAGCATTAGGTAGATGAGTACAGGATGGATCTAGAAAACTACTCCTTCATAGATGTTTTATAATTACTTACCTGTACCACCATCCATTCAATTCTTAAATAGATTAATTTACCTCAGAATGGACTCACCAAATAGTTAGTTTCATTTTCCCTTTCCTTTCCTTATAATCAACTTTCTTATGCACCCAAGCTCCATTTCAAGGTTCAGTGACTTAAGAATATTCTGTAGTTGTATGCCTTCAATATTAAGCATATTTTAAGAACAAACACAGACAAAGAATTAAACAGTGAAGAGTAAATAGAATTTAAAACCAGAAATTAATTTTTATTATTCAGTACATATTCTAGACCACAAATGAATTAACCCTGTGTATTGTAGTGCAAAATGATCATACATTGGTTTTAATTCATGGAGCAAATTTAGTGTGAAACATTTAAGATGAACCAAAATTTATCTCTCACCTGAATTATAATATGAGCTTTACATGCCCTACCAAATTAAAAGTGTTTAAGATTTAAACCTCTTTCTCTATATTATAAAATGATATGGGATGAAACTAAGGCACAAATCTGTGGAATTTGTTCCATTATCCTTTTGGACTTTTACAGATTTTTGCTTTTCATGATCATTACATGCTATCTTCCTTTCTGGAGCTTAGAGGCATGAAAGTACACTTAAAATACATCACTGAAAAAAGGAAACGGACAAATTAATTGGCTTGGAAGCTTAATCTATATTATTTAAACATTTATGAGAATGCTAAAATGAACAAAGGAATATCTCTCTGAAAGAATCATTATCACCTTCATTGTAACTTTTTATGCTAGCTTTGAAAAATCTCTTGGTATCTAATCACATGTTGTAAATATGCAGTGCTAATTATAATTTTCCACAGGGTGATGGATCAAGTTCTGGAAGGCTTCCTTTAGTAAATTCATAGCATTAACAAGAAACAAGACTACATGCATAAAGCCAGTAGGATATAAGTTTGGGGTTTTTTGGGGGTTTTGTTTTGTTTTGTGTGGTTTTGGTTGTTTGAGGTATTTTAAAGAAAATATTATTACTACTGGAAGTGTTAGCGACTTGAAAGTAATGTACGACTACTAAAAATTTTAGATTTCTTCATCATAAACTTGCTGGATAAATTATTTTAAGCTGCAATATTTGAGAAAAAAAGCAATTCTTGAAAGTCTCATTTCTAATGAAATACAGATGACCACAATTCAGCTTCGCCTCCATGAATAGCTCCAGGGTAAGCGTGCACCTGTGCAGCCAGGAAGGGAGAATGCTGGCAGCAGAAGGAGGCTGAGCAGGAATGTGAGCTTGGAGGTTTCAGGGCAGCCAGACAGGAGTAATTACGGGTGGGGAATGCCCAGCCCACACAAAGATGAGCAGCATTGCTAGACCCAACAGCTCATTTCCATTTCTCCACAGCACTGATGTTGGTCCTCACGCTGGAGATAAGGAAATGCAGTTGCACCGGTGGCCAGGCACACAGGGTTCCATATGGCCACCACAGATGGCCATGCAGTGTTCCCAGGATTATCTTCCAAAATTTTTTTGCTAAAAGAGACCAACATTCTGTTCAGAAGAGACAGAGGACAAGTCAACAACCATGGAGATGTGGGGATTTAGTCAGTGTGAGATGTAGCTACCTATCATTCTTTTCTTTTGGACTGCCTACGTCACAGCAAAAGCCTCTGCCTAGCCAGAAAAAATCTGCATTTGGTAATGTCTTGGTTTCAAAGAC
>VYZT01054449.1:0-18237 GCA_013400735.1 Pomatostomus ruficeps
GCCAATGGGCCAACCAGGGAAGCTGAACTGGGGTACCTTAACATAACAAGACAAAGCATCCTGGGGGATGCCCTTTCTGTCTCTCTGACTTGGGGAGGATCTCTAGTCTTAGGGACTGTCCCACAAGTGGACTCTCTTGGTCCCTTGCCATAGGCCCACTGGCCTCCACAGAGAACATGCTAAACAGACTGAACCATGTATTTTTTGTATCCACAGATGTTCAGAAGCCAAGCTCTGCTTTGGATTCAGATATATACCCTGAACAGATTCATTTGACCAAATGCAGACATCCATAGTGCAGATGGCAACATCAAAGCTAGGAGCGCTTCCAAGGGTTTCCCGCTAAAGAAAATGTACAGGACAGAATGCTTCCGGCATACAGTTAATTTGAAATTAAATTAGTCATGTAAACTAGGTCAGATAGCTCTTGTCTCTAAAGTGCCCATTTCTTTCCATGAACTAGGGAGATTAGCTTAGTTGTTGCCTACACTGAGCTAGTCAAGATAAAAGTGACTTGAAGAATCAGCAAGAATTGTATTGGAGCTCTCTGGAGGTGGAGGCCTGGAAGGTGCTTAGCTCCAGCTGTTCTGTCTGGAGAATCTGGGTTAGCAGTTGCTTGAGCTCTATTAACTTTACTTCTTAGGTATGCTATGGAAAACAACATAAATCTGTTATAAAGATGTTAAGAGGGACTAGGCTTGAGAGACCAGCAGCATCAGTAAGCCCATCCTGTTGCTAATACCTTCTGATTTTGTATTATTTCCTCTCCTCCTCCTAATCATCTCATTTCTTGTCTTACTCATATTTCACTTTTTTCCTCTTCTAAGAAAATTTCAGAGGAAGATTCCTCTGAAAAATTCCCCAGTTTACCTATGACTGCACCTTACAGTGGCTGAGTGATTTGAATGGGCTTGAGTTTTCAATCATTTGGGATGAGACCTTTCACATGGAGGAGGCTTGTTTCTGTGGTTTTTTTTCATAGGCTTAGCTCTTCTGCTTGGGAAGGTCTTAAGTTAGTAATAAATAGAAGATCTGTTCCAAAGAGGTCAAAACTCTAAAAAAGAAAACCAAATGTAATCATGAAGTCATGTAGGAGCTACAAACATTATTGCTGCTTTGGTTCAAGGTCTTATGGTCCCCATGAGTCCTCTGCTTTTTCAAACTCATGCCACCATAACCAAACTTACAGCAATCCTAGTTCGTTACGCTAAGATAAAATAATAATATTGTTAAGTTTGCAACCAGCTATCTGGCAGTATTTGAAAGCCAATTTAAATGTCACTTTTTAAATAAATTATCTGAGATTATTAAAGTACGCAAGGAGTCTGAATGGTTTATTTCTATTACTATTTTCACAATTTTTTAAACTGCTGTGTTACAAGTCTGCTAAGAGAGGTGAAAGTGCATAATCCTCCCACTTTTTATGCAGTGTCCCTTAGGGATGACCTTGTTTTTTTTCCCCTACAACTGGTTGTTGTCATCAATATAATCCAAGATCAAAGAAGCAGAAGGGAAACAGTTTATTACTTCTTCCCTCTTGAACTGCTTGGTTTCCAAAAGGGTTATTTTTGTATGTGACACCTGAGCTCTCTTTGCCCAGTTATCACTATTGCATGTCCACATTGTGTTTCTGAATCAATGTCCCTCTTCTCTTGTTGAGATAAAGAGAGTTTTGCAGCTAAACCTTGTTTGAAATAACAAAAGTCTGAATGACTATCAGCAGCTAGTTGGACCACAGAGATAAGTTTTGCCTTTTCTCTTATGTATGCACAAATGATTGAAATTTGAACAATGAACATAATTAAAAAGAAAGACAGGAAAACAATAACTAGTATGTTTAGTCAAAATTATAAGCTGTTGTCATTTTTAAAATGGTTTTACAAAGAATGAGGCTAATTTTTATGCTCCTGTATTGCAAAACATGGTCAGGTCTCATTTCCTTAGGTATCTTTATACGGGATAGTATGTGAGTATGTGTGTATACACTTTTTAGTTTTGTTTCAAAGGGCAGCAGGATAACTCACTTCAGCTATCTGTCAAATGATGCTATGAATAGCAAATATTCATGATTTGATGGTTTTATAAAAGGGCATGACTGGTACAGTTACAATAGGCATCAAGAAATGTAATAGCACTAGGTGGTAAACAAATGCAGGCAGAGACCATTTCAATGAATTTTTAACCTAAATTAAGGTAGAAAAAGTACACATTATTGCCCTTATTCTGCAGATGAATAGGCCTACAACTTTAGCAGGAGATTGGCATTGGACCTTAATCTTATGTCTCCCCCACAAACCTCCCCTTCTTCCCTGGTGTCTGGACAGCCCTTTTATGGGGAGAGGACCTGGACCCTGGTGTAGGAAGGGGGCTGCTGCTCTCTGAGCTGCTGTGCCTTGGTTATCTCAATGCCCTACACTGGGACAAAAGTCACCTGTCTGCTCAGCCCACTGCCAGAGGTCCCACTGCGCTGAGAGCTGAACTCTGCAAGACTGTCCCATTGCGCCCTTTGGACACACAGACCATACTCCTGACCACCAAGGCATTGCCTAAGATGTGAAGATAGAAGGGATTGTGAATTAGTGACAGAGACAAACATGACTTTCAAAAACTGACCAACCAACCACCCAACGAAGGCTACGAAGAAACTCTCCCGTTCAAGCAGGACTCACCTTCATCTTCATTGTCCTCTGCTGTATAAGATCCAGCAGAGGGAGAATGAACTGGCTGGAAATACCTGTTGGAAATGTGTGCTGACACCAAGAGTGCTGGAGCAAAAGCAAAAATATAAAGAGGTTGTGTTAATTTCAAGATCCATTAGGCACAGAGGACATGCTCCTGTTCCCAGTGAAGTTAAGCTCTCGTTGATTATAAAATTCTCATTGGTTGCAGAGGTGCAGGATCAGTCAATGGAGAAAGAATAACCAATGCTCTGTGTGATAAAAAGACATTATTGAGCCAGAATTTTTTTTCCCCATTTTTAAAAGGACCATTTTCTAAATTCTCAGTGTGGCAGATATGAAACTTCGACAGGGAATTAACCTGAATATAGTTGCCATGTAAGTACAAGTTTGCCAGGTTTGAGGCCTGAAGCTATCCAATATTTTAATGTGGATGTCTGTAAAATACTGTGGAGTCTTCCATCAAGTGTCTAGACTAATGCACATGCTTTCATGATAATGGCCTAAGGCAAGTATGAAAAATTAGAATTACATTAGGAAAATCTGACCAAACAAAGCCTTGACAATATTTCAGCCAGGAGCTCCTGATTCAGTTCCTCACACATGTTGTACTTTTATTGAAGAGCTCCTGTGCAGCATAAAGGCAGAAAAATATCTGCCTGTCAATACCTTTCTACTTATTTGACATTTAAAGACTCTCCTGTTCCATTATCTTTGCTTCACTTTGTGACATTTTTATCAACTTCAACATTAACATGGCAGATTTTACAACTAATACACTTAAAAGGTACAAAGATGTCAGGAATATCAATTATAAAAAAAAAATTACAGCTGCTGCTCTATCTCAGAGGTAATTAAATGAGCTGTAATTATTAGCCTAGATTCATTATATTCATTTTCTCATGACCTCCTCAGTTTGGATTATTGTAATTCTTGGTATGCCTGTCTGCCAAGACAGTGCATTTGCAGCCCTGAATGCAGTCAGAAAGGCAGAGGAAAGAGAAGCATTAAAAAGCAAATTATTTAGGTGCTTTGGAATTCACTGCAAATGAGTTTACTATTATCTGTTCATGATAATATTGCCATAATTCCTTGGTGTTTTATGAATAAGGACCATTATGCTTCCAGATTGTAATCACTTCTGGAGCTGCTGGTTAACCAGTGTTTGGAGTGGAGTGTCTTGGTGTGACAGATCTGATTTGTAGTCCCACACCAAGCATGCTCATGGGTGATATTGGAGGCATGTGTGCATCTGGGCTGCATTCATTTTGCTTGTCCTATGGTCCTATTACTTGGGGATCAGAACTAGAGATGATTAAGTGTCTGGAAAGTGAGAATATTCCATGCACACAGTAAGGAAAGGATGTCCAAGAAGCAAAACCCTGTGATAATTAGACAACAGATACAGGACTAACAGTATGTTAGATACATAAGTGAATGAAAAGTAGTTTCTTAGGCATCATCTAACATGGTTTTATCTAAATTTCTGTGTCCCATCAAGTTTCTTGATTACAGCATTATTGTATCCCTGCCTTTAGGGGCACAGCTTTTGCAGAATTCCTCAGGCTGAAAGATGGTTTGACCTTCAAAAATCACATGTAGGGCTTATCTGCTGGTGGTTTTTTTTGGCTGAGAATCAAATGTTGGTCTATTATTAAAATTGTTCAGGCAGTGCCTGTGGTTGGATAGGCATTGGCTGTGAAATAAAGTGTGAGGTCAAAGAGAATTTTATGAGTTCACCCCCACTGTAATCAGATACCTGTACTTCAGATCTTAACAACTAAAGAACAATGTTGGTAGAACAGGAAAATTACATTAGCTTTGATGTGTAGTTTCAAGGCTTTCCCCCTGGACAAGAACAAAGCTGTTTAATATTTGGAAAAGAAGCCTTATTAGATGTCAATTAAAAAAAAAAAAACAAACTCACAACAAATTAATGTTTTGTTATGAACATATCTTTGTATTCTATATGTACTTTGGAATCTTATCAGAGAGGGAGCCAGCTCTAGTTTTGTCTGAGAGACAGAGTGATATTGTCATGAATGGCAGTTGTGGCAAGAGCAATCCAAAGGAGATGAAATTAAAATGTTGCCTCAAATATTGTCTTTCCTAGGGCTGTCAGTAAAATGCAAACATTATCTCTGTTCTGTTAGGAACTGAGGGAAGAACTAGAAATCCAATTCCTTTAAATCTCCCGAAAAAGCAAAATTATTCCTTCTGATGCTTCTGCATGTGAAAAGCTTCTAAAAAAATAAAAATAAAAATCTCAAACCCAGGTCAGAAAAATTAGAAAATCTAATACAGAGAGATACAGTGGAGAGGCCCACAGCAATGTCTTTGGACCAGATATGGTCACCTTTACACTCACGAAATAGCACCTTACTCAGAAAATAATCTCATCAAAATGTATGAGAGTGCTGCCCCAGTGTCACTCCACCTGATTGTCTGCAAGCTGAAGCTGACCATTATATCCAGGGAAAACAGAGCGCTGCCTGTGGGAACTTGGAAGGGTACCCAGTGTAACTACGAGTGTTTTCTCAGCACTTGCAAGGCTACATTTGAACATGCTTGGGTAACTGCTGTGCCTACAAAGTGAATAAATAGCATGAACCTGTGCACTTGTGTCTGTTGTCTACTACTCTTAACTCAGGTCCAAACGCACAAACCTGTGTGTAGATGGTGCTGCTGAAAACAGAGCAGTGTTTGTTGGACAGTTTGGCCCTTTCTGTATGTGATCTGGCTTGCTGTCACTGGCAGAAAAATGTTCATAAAAAGCACTCTGTTTTGGGACCTTACACTGGCGTGAAACAGATATAACTTAGTTAACTTGTATCAATAAGATCTGATTATATTCCTGTAATAACTCCTGTAACAATTAAATGCATATTATTAAATAGTTTCCTAATAGAGAGCCAGTGTCTCATTAATCTTGAATGCACCAACCTGAGAACTCTAGGGATACCACATGATAATGAAAATTTGAGGAATTTCATATGCAACCCACTGAAATGATTCAACACTGTAATTTAAATGTAAATAATGTACATAACTTTCTCAGCAAGGTGGGCATCTGAGCATGGGAAAGAGTTATTTATTAGTGAGTAATAGAATGTAAAACAATCATAATTAACTGCATTCCATGTTTACTTCCCAAGATAATAAGTCCAAAGTAATTTAAAGGCCAAACTCTTTGTGTTTTATTGAGCCAGTCTTCATATCTTCAGAAAGATGACTTCTGGGCTCAAGATGGCAGGAAATTGGTCCTCATACACCCCTACTCATTTGACTTTAAAAGTAAAACTATAAAATAATATCTAGAAATTAATTTTCCTGCTGTGATGTCAATTTTAGCATATTTTCCACTGAACAACTTATATAGTACTGTATTACTCAGTGTAACAGGTAGCAGGGCTGAAAGCTGTCTGTATAGAATTTATACCTATGCAGATGGAAGGCTCCTGTTTCACTAAGTAAATATCATTTCCAAGGGTAAAGGGAATGCTATTTTTCTGTCCCAGCCATCAGGAGTACTAAAACTTAAATTTATATCTGATACTCCATTTGCAGGGAGGTGTCCTTTGAAACAAAAGGAAATTTTCCCACTAAATTCACTGGGCTTTGGTTCAGGGTGAAAATGAGAAAAATCCTCAGATGTTAAGGGCAGAAAGGATGACAATGGTCACACATCCTGACTTCTTGTAGTGTAAGAGATAATTCCACCAAATAATAGATTCAATAAGACTGCAACTTCAAGGCACTTCACATATTTGAAAATACAATTTTAGTATAAAGGGTTTGAATGATAGAGAACATATAATATACCCAATAATTTGTTGATTAACATTTGGTAAAAATTGAACATTTTATTTCTACCTTGATTTTATCCACTATTACTCAATCTCATGATATCTCATCATGTATAATTTTTCAAAGGGATAGCCAGTGCCATAATCATGGTGCATACTGCATTCCCAGCCAGTGATGGATCTGGCAGTAAGAATATCAGGAACAGTCTGAAAAGAGTAAAATATTTCACTTCCCAAATATATTTTACTGGTGTATTTTGTGTAATGCAATCAGTCCAGCCATTTGAAGATGATGACTCTTCAAGGTCACAGGTAAAGGTTCTGTGAATAAACTACAAATGAAAAATTGATGCAGAAGACAAGTAATGCATAGAAACTCTGCCCTGCATTAATGAGAATGCTGCGAGGTAGCCATAAAGCCACTCTTGTCTAGCAGCTGGAGTAAGATCAAATCAGACTTTACTTTACTAAGTCTCACATTTGGTTGAGAAGCAAATGCAGTTTAATTTTGCCTCAGCCATTGCCTCTACAAACATCTACATTCCATTTAAGAATCTCACTGTCATCTTCACTGAGATTTTTGATTATTTCTATCAACTTGCTGTAATCAGAATCTGTATGCCCAGTTCAGTTATTGATACTTGCATTGGAGATACCTGAAGTCAGATGGGTTGAATCCTACCCCAACTACCTAGGTTGCTTTTGACAATCCCTAGATACTGACAGACAGACACACCAAGGTGCCCCCTTTAAATTTATTGCAACAGAAGGTAGGGGCTGCAACGCCTGTTAGGTTAGGGACTTAAATTATTAAATATATGTATAAACCCACAATGCAAGTTTGTCACCTGCAGAGGGTGACTTAGACTGCCAAAGGCATGAATCTTTCATGAGTTGCTTCTCTCTCTCCATTTACAATATAGAATGGTAATGGTGACTGCCTGAAGCTGGGGGCATGAATCCTGGCTACAATGCTTGATCCCTTCATGTTCATGTGTATGTTGTCACAGCAGTGCCCACTGTGTACTTTAAACAGAATGTTTGCATCACTAAACTCTGTCCTATAAAGATACTAACTAAGCAATATACATTGTTTTATGCAATCATGAATGAAAAACTCCAATAGATAGTAACCAATGAAATGTGCTAAATTCAGCTTAAATGTTTCCTGGTTTCTGGTAGTTAATACTAGTCATCACTAATTCTCCCTTCTTTAATGTATAAACTGAAACACTCTAACTGTATTAATTGTATAATTGCTACTTCAGGCACTTTGAACAACATATTCTACAGAGAAGGGATTTTTAAATAAAACTGAATCATAGCAAACATATAATACAGAATAAAAGTTTGTTTTATTGCCAATTTGGATTTGCCTAGCTCTTTAAGGAAAATCTTCTCACCACTGTAATATTGTGCTCTGTAAAAGGATTGCTAAAAATTAAAAGATTTCATTCTCCTCTGCAGCCTTGCTATAGCAAAGAGGTTTCAGAGTCTCCTGACTTCTGTGGTGCTGTTAGAAATATATTTGTAGTCTAAATATGCCAGGAAAGTGTTCCAGTAGAGATTATAGGGTAGCTGGTGTGCCACTGTGATTTGCTTAATTCAAAGTGGTGCTTGAAAGAGACATTTAATCTGCAGTGGACAGAAGCTGCAATGCTGATACTGAAAATGACATTTAGCAACAATTTCTGATGGCTTTTTCTGAAAGTGGCTTGGGAAAAGCATCTCACTGATACTAGTGGTGGAGTTAGGCTTCTGAATTTTACATATGAAGATGGTGGAGGGAGAGCTATATTTAGATGAAAGGGATTCACTTCTTTCTAATACCATGCAACTAGAAAATCTGAGGTTCTCCGTTTCAACCCTAACTCAAAATGGTTGATGTTAATTTTTTCATTACTTTCACTGACCTCTCTGGAGACCAGTAAAAGGCTGCCTAAAGATCAAAAGTCCAGAATTAAATGGTATTTACATGTATAACAGCCAGTCATTTCATGGAGTGATTTTGCTGATTTTAATTGAAAATTAAAATGCTAAATACTTTTAAGGATCTCAGCTTAAGTGATTTAAAAAACCCTATACAAAACAACTATACAAAGTCCTGTGCTAGGTCTGCATGCTTCCTTTTTTTCCTATACATTTGAGTCAATGGTCATACTGTTCCTGCATTAAGACAAATATCTTTCATTCCCATCACATCACCTCACTATGTGTGCATTAAGGGCCAAGATGGGAGTTCCTACAAGTCACGAAAGGTAAACTTTTCACCAGCTTGAAATGCAACCAAAGGTTTTTAAGTACTGGCTTCAAATCCTACCTCTGTTTCTACCCTCTGCATCCTAATCCTGTTTGTCATGAAAGCTAACTCATCAACCACCTTGCAAAACATATCCTCTGGTTAACTCCCCCTGCTCTGAAATTCCAATGGGCCATTAGTGTAAATTCGATTGTGGATAGTGATAGAGTAGGAGGAAGGGATTTATACAGAAGAGGCAGTTAAAAACTCATCAGTAGCTTTAGTGTAAAGAGATTTTATTGAATTCATACATAGGAGAGCAAACCTGAGGAACTGTTGTTAGTAATCCCCTTCGAAGATAGACGTGAGATAGTAGGTATGGCATACAGTTTATTAAGATATCTAGATAACTTCAAGGGAAAAAAATGAGAGCTGGAAACAAGTCAGAGCTTGAAGCTTTGTAGAAAATTATGGTGATGAGGAAATATTACCATAAGGGTTTCAATACATCTGAGAATATTTCTGACTACAACAGGAAGAGGTTCATAAAAAAAAAAAAGAAAGGTTAAAAAACTATTTCAGACAAGTATTTTCAAAAGCTTTTCATTATTTGGAAGCTCACACTTTAGAGGTTGAAGCCATTAATAGGGTCCAGAGAATACCTTGCTGAATAACCTGAAACTGAAAAGGTGAAAATCAAACACTGTCAACATTTCCCACAGGGGAGACATGGAACTTCTAGGGTAAAAAGTTGCAAAAGAGAAAGGAAAAGGAGCTCAAAGTCACTGTGTCACACAAAGGATGTGTATTTAGTTTGCTTTTCAATGAGGCTTGCTGGTAGAAAGGAAAGATTTCTACATGCACAAAAAGGAGGAAGGGCATGGGATAGGAATAAATTCAAGTGAGTTAGACTTTCAAGAACCAAAGCAATTTCTGTCCAGGCAGAAGAGACAGAAATGAAGATTGATAATGCAGCAATAGAAGCAGGAGCACAGTGCAGAAAGATAGTTATGGATGGTTAAAAGTTTCTAACTAGTTACAGATGTCTGTTGCCTGGAAAGCCTATTTGAGGCACTTAAGCACATGCTTGATTTTAATGAGATTTATGCTCAGGGTAAATGGCAGGCATGGTTCAAGGACTCTACTGAACCAGGATCAAAGAGAGAAAACTTTCATTTGATTTAAGCATGGTGATTTTTTTCATATTCCTTTGAACATATGAGGAAAAAATTTGAAATTTTTGTCAGGGGTAACAGTTTAGTAGGAAGATAAAACCCATGCTGACTACAGCCTTTCTGCTCTGGGTTTCTACATGTAGGCATGAGATCAGAATCAGCAGTTACCTATTAAAGTTAAAAAATGAAGAAGTAGAAAAGCAAACACTGTCACAAATTGGATGAGAAGTGTGAAGAAAGGGGGTCAAAATGATACTGGTAAAGGAGGTCCAGAAGCAGTGTAAGAAGAGATTTTTAATGCATAAGGACACTAAAAATGAACGTATTATAAAGAGTTCAGACAAAAAGCTAAAAATAAAATCCAGGAAAGAGTCAGAGAAGAGATACAGATTAAATCTTACTGACACTGGGGGGAAGAAAAGAGTTAGTTGTGGACAATTGGGATGTGTATTGGACTGGCATAACAAGGTTTTGGTAGTGGGCAGACTATGGGGGTGGTGTCTATAAGAAGTTGCCAAAATCTTCCTTTATGACTGACAGAGCCTTTTACAGCTGGCTCCAAGATGAACCTGCCACTGGCCAAGGCCAAGAACATCAGTGATGATGGTAGTGCCTCTGGGAAAACAGCTTTAAGAAGGGAGAAGAAACTGTTGTGACACAGCAGTCAGAAAGGATTGAGAATATGTGACAGAAGCATTTCTATGGACACCGAGGTCAACAAAAAGGTAGTGGCAGGATGTGCTCTGGGAGCTGAAGGAGAGATTCCCCTGTAGCCCGTGCTGCAGACCGTGTGAGACAAGCTGTGACGCTACAGCCCATGAGGCCCACATAGGTGTAGAGATCCACCTGCAGCCATGAAGGACGCCATGCCAGAGCAGGTGGATGCCAAATGAGGCTGTGAGCCTGCGGGGAGCCTGTGCTGAGCAGTTTTGCTGGCAGGACTTGTGAGCCTGTGGGGGACCAGCACTGGAGCAGTATGATCCTGAAGGACTGCATCCTGGGAGAGGGATCAATGTTGGAGCATCTCATGGAGAACTGCAGCCCTTGGGATGAACTCACACTGGAGAAGTTCATGGAAGACTGTCTCCCGTGGGAGGGACTGCATGCTGGAGCAGAAGAAGAGTTTGAGGAGTCCCTCTCCTGAAGAGGAATGAGGGGCAGAGACAACCTCAGCCCTCATTCTCCATCCTCCTGTGTGCTGTAAGGGGAAAGAGGCAGAAAATTAGAGAGTAAATCTGAGCCTGAGAAAAAGGGATAGGTGGGTGTTTTAAGATTTAGTTTTTATTTCTCATTATCGTACTCTGATTTAATTAGTAATTGTAGATACCCACAGTAATAAATTAAATTAATTTTTTCCCAAGTTGAGTCTGTTTGCCTGTGATAGTAATGGGGACTGATCTCTCCCAGTCCTTATCTTGGCACACGATCCTTTTATTGCATTTTTTTCTCCTCTGTCCAGCTGAGAGGGAGGAGGGATAGAGGTCCTTTGATGGGCACATGGCATCTAGCCAGGGTCAGCCCACTGGAGGCTGACACACTGCACAGTGTGAGCAACATCCAGGGAGGTGTTTGTCTCGTGCTGTTGCTCACCAATCAGAACTGCGGCCAAGTGCCCCCCTTGATGTTTTCAGGTCTCTGCTCCTCACACTTCCTCTCTTCCTTCTTCCTTCATCCCTCTCCCTCCCCTAGTACTTTCCTACTTACTTGCATACCTACTTAGGTATGCAAGAATATTAATAATTCATACTGACGTTTTTCTACCTACCCCTCACCACATTCTGCTACCGATAACTTGGCATGAAAAGGAAAACTGGAAGGCAAATAGGAGAGCAAAGACCAAGACCTTTCAACTGTGATCTGTCCTATGCAGATAGATATATAGATAACTCAGTTGAAATGAGGCAACACTATCTAACCAAGATGAAACATCTCTGCCCAACCTTATCCCCCTTCTCTCTTTAGGTTGTAGGGTTCTTCTGGCAGTAGGGAGTGTATTTTAGCATATTTATGCAGCAGCCAGGACTGGAGGGCTTTCATATCATTATGATGACTTCAAGTGCTGCCAGAACAAGGGTAATATTTATAATAATGATAAACAAAACTGTATGTCAACCTTTATTTAATTTGTCTAAATAAAAGAATACAGAAAAGAAGAAAAGATGTATGTCAAGTTTTATTTCATCTATCCAAATAAAATAATAAATAAAAGGAAATTTCATACCTTCTAATGTGGCAGCTGCATAAACAAACACAGTATTTAATGCATCATCGTTGTCACTAGGCAAAACGGTGAGGCCAGCAGCTATCATACATTTTGAAATCCCAACCAATTAAGAGTAAATAAAAGAATAGTTAAGAATAACCTAAAATTGGTGCTGCCTGAAGAATAAAAAACAAGTTTGATCTGGTTTTCCATGCACATGAACCGACACAACATTCCTAAATTTAGTTAAGCTACAGGTATTTCTACCAGCTACAGTGCTGTCTACTAAGAGCAGAGACAGACAGTTTATTGCAAAACAAGGCTTCAACTGTAAACCAAAGTGAAATACCTACATAAAATATTATATGTTTACCAGCATCTGTGCAGTAAATACATCACAGTCCTTCTGAAAAATAAACATGGAATGTAATTACACAGACTGTTTGTCAAGATATGTTTGTGTCTTGAGTTCTTATGAATGCTAATATTACTCATTCCGCAGAGGTGCCCAGGTCAGAAATGTCTTACAGGTCTTACATAAATGCACTGAGCTAGACCTCGCGGTGTTCCAATTATTGCTGGCACCAGTGGTAACGTTTCAAGGCTAATGAACCTTGTTCCAGTTTTCTCCGGAAGGTGGAGTGGGAGAGAGCTTGCAGTGAACCTCCCAGGCTATTTATGGAAGGAGGGTTTTGCTGATCTACCAGTGGCCAGGAGTCCTTGCATGCACTTAGAGAAATCAAGGGCAGTAAAGGTTCATCTCTTAGGCAGAACTGCTGGGCAACTGCACAAAGGGCTTTGCTGGGAAGTTTGATTACAAGGTAAAATAGATGATCTTACTCTGATTCACTCTGCAGGGCTTCCTGCTCTTTAAATTTATTTCTCTAGACTATATTCTCAGTGTAGGCACAATAGACAAGTAATTTAGGTAATCGGAATCATCTTGATTGGGCCAGGCAAGGGCATTTTAAGTATCGATTGTAGCATCTGTGTGATACAATTAAAGCCAGTCGGCAGAATCCGCCCATAAGTCTTGGGTGAACTAGACTGTTCTTCTGCCCTTGCTTGAGGATACACACAGCGTCTTCATGTACCTAAAGTATCTTACTATGGCATTTTGCTGTCAATAGGTAATTAGCTGCTAGTGTTGTCCATGCAAGAGCTTTCCTCAAAAGAAAATATTCTACTACTGAAATTGAGATAACAAAAACCCCTATCTAGTAATACCCACCTTTCTGTGAGTCCACATTAAGGTCACAGTCTTGGGATGAAATATGCATTTCATTACACTTGATGGGATATATGTCTTAATTTCTGAGGCAGCAGTGGACAATATATGATGGCATCTATTAATTTCCTTGCTTTTAAGGTTTTCTGCTTTGTTGGGAGGAAAATAGCTAACTAAATTTGGTTTTGAATTTGGGTTTTAAATATACTGCAAATGCATGATTTAATACATTCCCACTTGACACTGGAAGACTGAGAAGACAAAAGATCTGTCTAGATTGTTTTCTGAGGCACAGTGCTTGCACAATGCAAATCCAGACTGAAAGCCAAGGAGTTCGGGGAAATTCTATGGAGAAAAAAATATATGCATCTTTTCTTTAGAGACTTCAGGGTATAGTCTATACTAGTCATGTGGGCTCACTTTGTTGGAACTGTGAGGCAGACTAGGCACTCCAGGGTGTAATGCATCCTACTTACCTCACACAATGGGCTAGGCAGCGGGTTTGGACAAGAGTGAGTGAGGCTCAGCTGGGCAAAAGTGTGCACGTTTGCTGCGCCCAGCAGGAACAAGAAATGCTTCCTACAGCCACTTAATTGTCTGCAACCTGTGTATAGAAAGCATGCTTCTCTCTGCTAAGAGGCTAAAAGTTATATTGAGAACAAGTCTGCATTCATCTTGCTTTTTGCTAGGCTCATAACCTTGTGTTTTCATTCCATAAACATATGAATGCAAGGCTAGAATTTAGCATTTTCAGTGTGATTTATTATAATTTAGTTTTCTTTTTGTGTCCTGTCCCCAGTAAAGATCACGAGCACTGCATAAACACCCTAGCCTGGATCCAAAAAGATGGATTTCTGGAAGAGGAAAGAGTAGAATGTTGAGGTAAGAAATAATTTTTGCTTTTGTGATCATCATATCATATTGTAAATGTGCACAGTAGTTTGACAGGACTGTTGGTGCTCATATGCATCTCCCTGAATTAACATCAGAGCTGTAGTAAGTACTGATTTAGGGTGCTTAGTTTCTTGTAGGGCACTTAATCTTATACTGAAATATACATATGTACATAAAGAGAGAGAGAGAAAGAGATCTCACATCTAAATGCTTTTGGCGATGTCACCATTCAAGACAGATTATGGAAATATTCTGTCTGCCTCTCCGGAATCTGTGAGGAATTAAGGAAGAGTGGAAGGAAGGGACTTCTTTCAAGGTTGTGCAGGAACTTTTTCTAGGCAGACAGGGAAATTAAACCTGTATCTTCATCCCAGGGCCCAGAGCAGTGTGTGAAAGGAGGTGGCCACATCTGATATACCCTCTGCATTTGAACCTGTTGCCCACGTGTATAGGTGTCATACTGTACAAGGTGTAATGTCCTGCTCAACCCTCAGCTGAGGCTCCTCCTGTAAGCTCTGTGTCACATTTGCCGTTTCTATGTGGATGTCCTCAGGTATCTCAGGTGGCACAACAAGTTTTTGGGCAAGCAACTGAATCAAGTTCAAAATGTTTAAGGACTAAACCTAAAATGATTAAGTGGTGGAAATGAACCCGAGAATAAAATATTTGATTGGATTACTTGAAAAAAATTGAAGAGTGTAGTAATCTAAGCAAAAAGCAACAAAACAGAATTGTCCCCTACTTACAGACCTAACACAGAGTGTTTTTTTAGAGAAATCTTGAAGAGGGTTTTATATAAAGTAGACAAATAGGTTTGGATGAATAGCATTTTTCAAATGGGGGGACAAATTATGATAACCAATTTATGATACCTAATCTTTAAAACCTTTTAAAATCCTTCAGAATCCTCTAAGGTACATTTTCTGACAGCTTGAAGATGTTTACTTTACCATTAGTTACTTTTCTAGAAGTTGTGATCTAGATCTCTAAGTTGGATAGTCTTTCCATGATGCTGATGCCTTTTGCTCAATTAGGATATTCCTCCAAAATCTTTTTGCATGCAGTTACTAAACTTGACAAAAGGAATCCAACTCTGATTACATTTTGACAGTGTAATATTCTGAACCATCTTCCAAGAAAAAATTCCTCCTTAACTAGGATTATAGCAAGATAGATACTTTGTTATGCAAATGTGCATTTCTGTGCAGACATTATAATCCATGTTGGAGGTTTCCTTGAACTCTAAAGACACTGTATTTTGGATTTACAGAGATATAGTTGAAAAACAAAATAAGATATGGGATAGAATTTTTGAGACTCTATAGAGAGAATTAAGTGGATACCAAAAGTCAGCAATGTCAATGCTCCTGGTATCATTTTGTTTTGCCTGAGGATCAATCCTTCTCAAACGTATTGGATTATTTTTTTTTTCCTGGATGAGTACAAAACTGAGTGTACGTGAAGTTCATTTCCTCCTCTGTATAAAAATCTCTTCTATCATAGAAAGTTTTACAAATCCTGTTTATAAAATCCAGTTTAAAGAAGTAACCTTAATGCCTTCAGTATCCAGAATATCAGTTTTGTGATGTGATCATTGCACAGAATCTGCAGCATCTTTTGTTATGCAGCTGACCACATGTTAAATGATCATGCTGTTCTTTATCTGACTCCAAAGGATTGATAGCTTGTTTTGGAGCTATGACTCACTTAGGACATGTGTAGAAGAGTTCTCTTCAAAAGTTTATTTCCTTCATAGTCTATTTTAAGGATGTCAGTATGTATTTCGTCTGTATTTCCACAGGCTCTTCCCCTGGAGATCTATAGGACTCCATCTGTTCCAAACAGCTGCCAAATACTTTTGTGAGTGTGCATGTGTGTGATTATGGAGAAATAAAAATACAGTAGTAAGAAAGCCTGAGACTCTTCTGTGGTTGTGATATCACCTGCATCATTATAATGCAGTGTTTTATGTATTCCTTTGTCTGAAGATGAGCTATTGCCCTTTCTTTCTTCCTTAGCCAAGGTAGTATGCTGAATGTCAGCTATCTCTCTTTGCCTCCCTGTAAATATGCAGAGATTTTTGTTACTTTTTTCTCATAGGCAGTCCTTGATTCTATATGAGGGATGGATAGAGGCTGTGATTGATATTAAAATTGTTATAGGGAGATTGGAGAGAGATGTAATTGCTTTGGGTGTCTTGACAGCTCAGAGGTTTTCTGGATCTGCATGCTCTGATCTTCAGAGTACTGAGTCAGCTGTTTGCAGGGTGATGTTCCCTTCCTGAAGCATCCTGCTACAGTTACCCACGCCACAGCCAGCTTCAGGTTAATCTGGTGTGACATGGACTGAACAGGTCTTTCCTGAACAGGAGGGCACTTCAGAGTCTTTAAATGATGTCCAACACAGCGTTCTGCTTGTTCAACTGATACAAGTGGATGACCCCTGTATTTCAATTTCTTTAACATCTTCCTGTGCCATTAGAGATGCCATTCAATGTAGAGACAGCTTTCCAAAAAGACCTAAACAAGCTGGCACTAATCTTCTTCACATACTACTCACAGAATGGATTTTGTTTGTCTTCAGTATTATAGAGCATGTAAAAGGAGATTATTAACATAGAGATCTAAGAGAAACTAATTATATCATTTTGGAGAGGCTAGAGCATAAATTATTATACAAAAAGAAACCTGTTACACAGCAATATGATACAGCATCTTTTTTTACAAAGGCACTTCATGTTATTCAATAATTTTGTCTCTGTTGAAGTTATTCAGTTCTGAAACTGTTTTAACAGTACTAAGTTGTTTGACAAACCCGCTGCAAAAAAATCTATTTCAATAATGAGATTTTTAGCTTAATTCTGAAATCAGTTTCAGCTGATTTCTCCAAAATGAAACACATCTTTCTGAACTAGAAAACAGATCTCAAACCACAGACACAAGTTAGTGAGCTTGTAAAATCAGTTTGTCCTGTCAAGGATAATATGTACGGTTAAACTAAGTCAAAACTAATATTTCATTTAGCATACTCATCTACTCCTCACAATTTATGGCACTAGTTTTCCTGTTGGCTTTAACTTTGGTTCTGAAATTATGCTATACACATTTCCCATATACAATGCTTTTCTTCTCATTTGAAGAAGCAGAAAACAATACATGAATATTAATATTTTGCTGTTTTTTAAAAAATATTAATACTTCTTGGCAGTTACCTAGAATTTTACATAATTAAAGTACTGTATTAATAGTAACTGTTGAATTCTTGCAACATCCCCACTAAGGAAAAAAATTGAATATCGGTATCCTAATTTCACAAGTAAATATGTGAGCTAAAAAGATGAAACTGACGTAAACATAGAAACATTTGATTTCAGGGACATGATTATTTCAGGATCAAACAGCTACATTCAAACTACTGTAACAGTTTCTCCTATATTGAACTACTGACATTTAAGAAAAGAGACTGGGTTTTTTCATTGCATTAATGTACACTTGCTATTTCAATTAACTTTTTTTTTTTAACAACAAGATCTACAAAGAAAACTTCCAGTAAGCCAGAAGCTAAAATAGGTGCAGATATGCGTTTTTCTACCTTCCGCCTCACTACCTAAAGGATAAAACCAATCAGGAATTAGGTTTTCAGAGAGTAACTTACCCTCGTTAGGCATGTATTCTTGAGATCTGTGCATTCATTTGTGACGAGCCAAATGAACTCTAGCAATATTACAGTTCAGGAGTAACCCAAGCAAGCGCTGACATGCACAATTCCATTGTTTTTCAGGACACTAATTGGAGATAGTGACTCAACCACTTCCCTGGGCAGCTTCTTCCAAAGCTTGACAGCCCTTTCCGTGAACAACTTTTTCATAATATCCAATCTAAACCTCCCCTGGTGCAACTTGTGGCCATTTCCTCTTCTCCTGTCACTTGTTACTTGGGAGAAGAGACCTGGCTACAACCGACTCTCAAGTGGTTTTAGAGAGGTACGAGGCCTCTCCTGAGCCTCCTTTTCTCC
>VYZT01054458.1:0-24702 GCA_013400735.1 Pomatostomus ruficeps
AGCTCTGCCCCATTCCTGATTCCAGGCTCTATCCCACCCTCACCTGGTGGATTTTTCCCTGGAGATGAGCAGAGGCTGCCAGGACCGGGCTCAGCCCCAGCGATTCCCGCGGTGCCGGAGGGAAGGAGGGAGCCAGGGCAGCTCCCGGAGCTGCTCCCGAGCAGAGGGAACAGCGCAGGGGGGTTGGATCCCGCGGCCGGGAGTGATGGGAGCGGCTCCTGGGGTGAGCTCAGGGCACGAGGAAAAGCAGGAGAGGGGCCCCGGGAGGTGTTTCCCGGCTGGAATTACAGCAGGACTCTGCCTGGGAGAGGGGAGCAAGGAGAGCGCACGGAGAACCAATGTTTTGGTTCACTGCCTCTCCTGCATGGGAAAGGGAAACGGCCGAAGTCATTTCAGGCTGAGTGAGGAGCGGCATTTCCCCGGAATGAAACAATTCCTGCCAGTGGCCAGGGGGGATTTTGTGTTCCCAAATAAGTAAACCAGGAGGAGATTGTGAATTAATTATTTTTTCCTGCATCCTGAAGTTAAAAGGGGATTTGAGGTCAGTGGGAATGCCCAGGAGACTCCTGGGGCTGGGCCAGCTCCTTCCAGGCGCTTCCTGAGCCCAGGGCCCAAATGCCCAAGCCCACGGTGAGGAGGGAGCTGCCCCGGGAGCAGGGAATGACGGACCCCAATCTCCAGGGGCTGCAACAGGCGGAGGTGAACACAAATGTCTCCCAGCAGGACAAACCAGAGCCTCCCACGCGCACCTGGGACAGGTCACGGACCCAGCACTGACACCTCAGAGGTGCGGCCACAGCCTGACCCCATTCCCGCAGTGACATCCTGAACCCACAGCCAGAACCTGAACCCATTCCCATGGCCACACCCCGAACCCATTCCCGCAGTGACATCCTGAACCCATTCCTGTGGCCACAGCCTGAATCCATTCCTGTGGCCACAGCCTGAATCCATTCCCGCGGTGACATCCTGAACCCATTCCCGCAGTGACATCCTGAACCCATTCCCGTAGTGACATCCTGAACCCACAGCCAGAACCTGAACCCATTCCCGTAGTGACATCCTGAACCCATCCCCACAGCCACAGCCTGAACCCATCCCCACAGCCACAGCCTGAACCCATTCCCACGGTGACATCCTGAACCCATTCCCACAGCCACAGCCTGAACCCATTCCCACAGCCACAGCCTGAACTTATTCCCACGGAATTAAATCCTTGGGATGGGGTGGGTTTGGGAATATCCCTGCATCTCCCCGCTCTTTCCCCGGCTCCGTTTTCCATCTCAGGCTGATCTGAGCTGCTCAGGGGTCACCTGAGGAGTGGGACCTGTGAGCACTTCCAGCATTTCTGTCTCATCCCAGGACCAGCTCTGCCCCGCACTGAGGAGAGGAAATGTTTATTAGAAATGTTTATTAAGAACGTTTATTGAAAAGGTTTATTAGACATGTTTATTAAAACTGTTGTGCCCAATTTAGGGAGCTTTTAATGAATCTGTCACAGTGAATCAGGGCCGGCTCTGGGGAGGGGAATACACATTTTACGGTCATTTGATTCTTGTTTAGGATTCTCCAACTGAACTTCTGGCAGGCTCGAGGATTGTTGGGATCCAGGGATTCCTGCCCGGCTGGGGTGATTAGCAGGAATAAGTAATTCTGCTTAACGAGGGTGGGAGAAGACAGCGCAGTTGGGTGTTTCTGTCGGGTTTGGGGTTGCCTTGCTGTGAATTTTGTGAATTTTGTCCAAATCCATCGGGGTGGGGCTGGGACGTGCTCGGGCACCCTTTGGGAATCTCAGCCCCTGGGATGAGGCTGGGGTTGTTCCTGAGGCCAATTCCAGCTTTGTGGGAACAGCCTCAATCAGGACACGATGGGGAGCCTCTCAGGAAGGACTAAATCCATGGAAAACCAGGGATTTCCTGCGAGGAATTCGTTTCCCATGGATAATTCCCTCCCTAGGTGCCTCAGATCCTGTTCTGCCCCGGTCCCGGCGGGCGCAGGGAGAGCCGAGCCCAGGCGGGGGGGTTGGAATGTCCTCCCCAGGAGCTGCCCTGGCAAAGCTTCGATCCAGCAGCTCTGCAGCTCATCCCAGAGCCCCCGAGCCCCGTCTGTCAGGGAATTGCACCCTTCCAAGGGCACTGGGGTTCAGAAACGGGAGCATTTCTTGGCATTCCGGCCCCTGTGACACACAATGAGTTTTCTGGGATGGCTGAGCCTTTCCAGGCTCTGGAAAAGTGGCACTCCCACTCCCGGAGGTGTTCCCTGCTCCCAGCAGCCCGGATGGATTGTTTGCCGGAGGGAGGGACTGGGTACCTGCCGAGATTCCCAGAAATCAGGCCAGGATTTGTGTTCCTGCAGATGCAAGCACAGCAGCCATTGCTGATTTCTGTCCCTGTGCCTTCCCTGTGGAGCTTTTCCAGCCTCTTCTCCATGTGCAGCTGGACAAGGCCTGCAGTGAATCCCTAACTGAGCCATCGACACAAGGAATGGGGCCATTAACCAGGAATTAAGGATGTGCTGCCTGCCTTTGGGGGAGTCTGGGATGGATTCCCTCCTTTCTGATCTCCTTCCCTGCAATGTTCTCTCCTCAGCCCTTTTCCCTGCATCTCAATGAGCTTTGGATGACTCAGAAAATTAATCCTTCCTGAGCAGCAAATCCCTGCCCTTTGCCAAGCTGGGATGTGAGGAGCTGTTCCCACATTCCTGCCTCAGCTCTGATTGTTCCTGGAGCAGGAACCGGTGTCCCAGAGCCCCCGGGAGCCATGGGGACAGATCCCTTCCCTGGGCACCCCGAGCTGCCGGGCAGGGCTTTGATTCCTCATTTTCGTTCGTTTTATTGGGAGAAAAGTCAGGAGTGGGGTCACTGTCAGAGGGACCTCCCTGCCAGCCCTGGGGTGCAGGCGGAGGTGGAGCTGCTGGGATCGGTGCCTTGGGATTCACTTTTGTGCTTCTCAGATCCTGGGCGGCTTCAGTGTGACTGGGAAGCCCAGATGGGCTCTGAGCTCCCGTTCCAGTCAGACAGAGCCAACCCTCGCCAGGACAGACTCAGGGACACCTCAGGCCCTGAGAGATGCAAACAACAGAGGGGGGAGAGCAAACTTGGGGTGAATTCCTTCATTACCTGGAGCTGGAATTGGAGAATTAACCCTGATCTGTAAATTGATCAGAACTTAGAAAAGTGCAGAAAACTGGTGCCCCGGGGTCCATCTTGGGTGTGGCCTCTCCCGAAGAGGGCTCTGACTGCCCGAGGTGTCCCTGTTGAAGGCCCTGCGATAAATCCCCATTTTATTCTCTNGGGATGGAATTCCCAGAGCAGCTGTGGCTGCCCCTGGATCCTTGGCAGTGTCCCGGGCCAGGCTGGACGGGGCTGGGAGCACCTGGGACAGTGGGAGGTGTCCCTGCCATGGCAGGGGTGGCACTGGAGGGGCTTTGAGATCCCTTCCCACCCAAACCATTCCCGGATTCTCTGAATTTACCTCTTTTCTCCAGCGGGATTTTATATCTCTGAATTTGGTTTTCCCCAGAAGGTTTTAGGTTTGTTATAAACCATCCCCATCCCCCCCCCAGGTGTTTGGGACAGAGGGACTCCCCAGGATGAATCTCTCTTCTTCCTGTGCCTGAAATAATGAACAAATCTGGGCTGGGGATGCTGAAGGTCCCTCCCAGCTCCTTGTTCTTCTGAAAAATGGGATCCTGTCCCTTCTCCCACTGCATCAGATCAACTCCTGACTCCTGATGCTCCTGGAAGGTTCTGGAGCCCCAGGAGTGGCTGAGGGAGCTGGAAAGGGGCTCAGCCTGGAGCAAAGGAGGCTCAGGGGGCCCTTCTGGCTCTGCACAACTCCCTGACAGGAGGGGGCAGCCGGGGGGGTCGGGCTCTGCTCCCAGGGCACAGGGACAGGAGCACAGGGAACGGCCTCAGGCTGGGCCAGGGGAGGGCCAGATGGGATTTTGGGAAAATTCCTCCTGGAAAGGGCTGCCCGGGGTGGGGGTGGAGTCCCCGTCCCTGCAGGGGTTTGAAGCCCTGTGGATGTGACACTTGGGGACAGGGCTCAGCGTGGCCTGGGCAGTGCTGGGAATGTTGAACTCCGCGATCCTGGAGCTCTTTCCCATCCTGAACCATCCCAAGGCTCTGGAGCTCACCCTCCGTTCAGGTAACCAGGATGCAGCAGCCAAAGGCTCGAGGCTGCAATTTCTCCTCCACCCAAAATAGTCCAACATATGCGGGGAGAAAGAGCTCCAAACAAACAAACCCACAATCTGCTCCTCCCGAAATATCCTGGAATGTGCACAACAGACTGGGATCCCTCCGGGCCTTCCCAGTGCCGCTCCGGCTTCCAGCGCTAACGGCTCCGAGCTGGGCCAGATTTGCAGCCCTAAAAAACCTGGAGCTGCGCTCATTACTGACTCGGGGCTGCGAGTGGGAATGTCTTGGCTCGGAATTCAGTTCCCTTTATCCCCGAGCGGCAGCAGAGCCGGGGACAGCTCCAGCTGTGCGTTCTGGGAGGGCAGGGATGGCAGAGGGGCCTGGGGCAGCAGGGACGCTGGGCTGGGGACGGTGACTTCAGCTCCGTGTGAAACCAAACTGAACCAGACTGAACCGGACTGAACTGAACCGAACCAAACTGAACCAAACCGAACCAAACCAGACTGAACCAAAACGAACCAAACTGAACCGAACCGAACCAAACTGAACCAAATCAGACTGAATCAAACCGAACCGAACCAAACCAGACTGAACCAAACCAAACTGAACCAAACTAAACCGAACCAAACCAGACTGAACCAAACCAAACCTCCCCCTGCTCTTTAACTTCCAATGGCATCCAGCCAGCGCAGTGAAATCCTTGGAATTCTCCTGCAGGGTGTCCCCGGGCAGTGCTGTTTGCAGGGTCAGGGAGGCTCCACCTTCCGGCTCTGAAACCCCAGGGAGCGTTTGAGTCACCGAAACAAAGGCAGCAGGGAAACAGAGCCCGGGGCTGCAGGGCCGTGTCCAGGGAGGACCAAATTCCAGCAGGGAATGATGGATGGGTGTGTGAGGGGTGGGCAGCGTTGTCACCGACAGCTGCGGGAAAAACAAAAACTCTCCAACACCATTTTCAGTGTTAGAGAATCAAGGCATTGCTTTGTTTCTGGCCAGGATGTGCCACAGAAATCATTTCATCCACACCCAGCCTGGGTGTGAGGAGAAAATCATTCCAGGACACAGGGATTTTACCTGATTTTCCCAAACTTTATCCAGTAAAACCCACAGAGATCCATCGGTTCCGTGTCCATTGGTTCCGAGTTACAGAGTTCAGAGTATTTGGTTTCCTGTTGGTTCCAGATCTTCTTTGTTTCTGATGCTAATTAGGCCTTGATTGCTGGGTTCTCTACTCAGTCCCTGCCCGGAACAGGTGACCCCACGGTGCCAGGGCTGGCTCTCCTGTTGCTGGTTCTGTGCTGGCCCTTGCTGGTTGTTCTCTCTGTGCATCTCCTGTGCTGCTCCCAGCCTGGGGAGATGCTGAGCTCACCAGGCCTCCACTGAGTTCATTCTGGGATTGTGAACACTGACTTAAAAAATTTGAAGTTATCATGTTTTGTAACAGTGGGAAGGGAAGCTCCTGCAGGGCTCGGTCCAGGGACAAGGCAAGAATCCGGGAAGGAGCGACACCGAGCCAGGGAGGATTCCTGCCCCGGAGCTGAGCTCCCTGAGACTCCTCCCTGCCAGGAAACTGCAGCAGCTCCACTGCTTGAGGGGCTGAGGAGCCAAGTCCAAGGTCAGGAATGAGCTCCCATCCAATTCCAAGGCCAGGAATGAGCTCCCATCCAATTCCAAGGTCAGGAATGAGCTCCCATCCATGCCCAAGGCCAGGAATGTGCTCCCATCCAATTCCAAGGTCAGGAATGAGCTCCCATCCATGCCCAAGGTCAGGAATGTGCTCCCATCCAATTCCAAGGTCAGGAATGAGCTCCCATCCATGCCCAAGGCCGGGAATGTGCTCCCAGAGATTGCTGCCCTGGCCAGGGGGATTCAGATGATTCCTTCTCCATCAGAGAATGCTGATTTCCCAAGTGCACAACTTCGGACTTGGAATGAGCTGGGTTTGCTAAATGATGCCCTCAAGTCCCCTGGAGAGGAAGGCTCCAGCCAGGAACGCGCTCTGGGGTTGGGGCTGTGCTGGGAACGCCCCAGCTCATCCCACCGGGCACTGGGATTTGGGCTCACGCTCTGGATTCACGGCTGGGTACCAACAGCACCAACCTCAGAACGTCCCCTTTCCCCCCACCCCGGGGTCAGGGGCTGGAGAAGCGTCTTCATCCTTTTTTTTCAGATGCAGCTCTTCCAGCTCAGGCTATTTCAACCCCTGAGCTCCATCCCCAGATCCTTCCCGCCTCCCTCAGGATTTCCAGGTTTTTAGGAGAAGGGAAGGGCTGCATTCAAATAAGGCATTAAAGGTTTTTCCATTCCCAGGTTTTATTTTGCAGGCTGAAGCTGCTGTCAGGGGGAAGAGCCAGGGAATATGAAGAAATCACTTTTCCCTGGCAGGAATTTGATTCCTTTTCCTCTCCCCCGGCTGCCCAGAGCAGCGGAAAGAGGCTTTGGGAATTACCAGGCTCAGAAGCCTCCTGGAGCCTCGGAAGGAGCGAGGTCAGGCAGGGAACATCACTAATTCCTGCTGGAAATTACAACCGTTCCAGGCTGGGTTTTACTCCTGGAGATTTTTGCCAGGCGTGAGGAGCCCTGAGGAGCTGAGAGAGAATTCAGGGCTGAGTTTCCAAGTTTTCCTCAGGCTTGGGGGGTCAGGACAGGCCCAGGGCCCTCAGGATCCTGGGGTGCCTTTGGATGAGCCCTTTCCAGCCTCCAGAAAGGACATCGACAGCAACATAAACCATAAAATCAGGGAATCCTGGAATGGTTTGGGGCCTTAAAGCCCCTCCAGTGCCACCCCTGCCATGGGCAGGGACACCTCCCACTGTCCCAGGCTGCTCCAGCCCCGTCCAGCCTGGCCTGGGGCACTGCCAGGGATCCAGGGGCAGCCACAGCTGCTCTGGGAATCCATCCCAGCCCCTCCCCACCCTCCCAGCCAGGAATTCCTTCCCGATATCCCATCCAACCCTACTCCCTTTCAGTTTAACTCCTGGACCTTGCAGGGTGCCTGGAGCAGCTCCTGAGGCTGGGCATGGACTGAGCCCCAAATCAATGGGAAAGGAAAGAACCAAATCCAGCTCTTCCTGCGTCCCAATCCCTTCCTGGTGTTTCCCAAAGCAGCGAGGAGGAAATGAGAGGTGCAGGGAAGGGACGTCCCCCTTCAGCCCCCGTGCCAGTGACCCAAATTCCAGCAGAGACGGAGCAAACGCCGAGCCTGGGAAGGCTCCTTGGCCAGAGGAATCCTGGCTGGGACCTTGGGAAGCTGGAGCCTGGCAAGGAGGGCGGAGGGGGTTTGCTGGGAAGGCCCAGGGACAGATGGAGCCTGGGCAGGAGGAGGAGGGAAGCTGCAGCGGGGAGTGCTGAGCAGGGAAAGCGGCGCCATTGTCTGCAGGCCCTGGAGCGGCCAGAGGCTGCAACTCCCAGGATTTCACTGGTTCTCACTGCAATTCCCAGGATTGTGCTGTTTCTTCATGCAATTCCCAGGAGTTCACTGGTTCTCACTGCAATTCCCAGGATTGCACTGTTTCTTCATGCAATTCCCGGGATTTCACTGGTTCTCACTGCAGCTGCCAGGATTTCACTGGTTCTCACTGCAATTCCCAGGATTTCACTGGTTCTCACTGCAATTCCCAGGATTTCACTGCAACTCCCAGGATTTCAGTGGTTCTCACTGCAATTCCCAGGATTTCACCGCAATTCCCAGGATTTCGCTGGTTCTCACTGCAATTCCCAGGATTTCACTGGCTCCCTGCACAGTGGGTTTGCTCCCCTGGAAATTCCCATTTCCCGAAGGCATGGACATGGCAGCCTCCCCAGTCCAGGGAGCTGCCAGTGACCTCTCTCCCTTTAGCAGATCCTTTATTTCCTGGAGAGCTGGGAATTTCCCAGCTCGGTGTTTGCTGTCAGGAATTAGGGTTTTGTACAACCGGGCTGAGTTTTGGGATGCCTGGAAACGAAGCTTTTTGGGAAGAAGTCTCCAAACTGCCAAACCTCCCCATTTCCCACTTCTGGAGGAAAGGATGGCTTGGCCAAGGAGCCACTTCTCCTCTAAGGAAGAGTTTTCTGGAGGGGAAATGGGGAATTGCACCCTGACAGAGCCGGGCTCGGGGTTCAACTGCTCCAGAGCTCCATTCCACGATCAGCGTCCTCTGCTGGGAGCGCTGCACTGGGATCCCAGGCTGTTCCCAGAATCGCAGACTGGTCGGGGTTGGAAGGTGATGCCCGAGCAGAGGCTCCCTGGAGCAGAGGCCAGACAGGATGAAGGGAATAAACTGGGGATTTATTGCAGGGCCTTCAACAGGGACACCTCGGGCAGGCAGAGCCTCTCCGGGAGAGGCCACACCCAAGATGGACCCCGGGGCACCAGTTTGCTCCACTTGGATCAGTTTGGATCCAGTCCCAGATCAGGGTTCATTCTCCAATGCCAATTGCAGGGGATGATGGAATTGAGCCCAAGTCTGTCCCCCCTTTTAGAGGCTCCGTTTCCATCTTTGGGGGCCTGGGCCAACGAGGTGTCCTTGAGTGCAGCCTGGAGAGGATTTGTTGTGTCTGAGCAGGATGGGAGAACAGGAGCTCCCAGCCCGTGGGGAGTTTGAGTTACACACTGAAGCAGGGCAGGGGCTGAGAAATGGAAAAGCTGAATCTTCAGGCATCAAAGGGACCTCAAAGCTGCCCCAGTCCCAGCCCAGGGACCTCCCGCTATCCCAGCCGGCCCAGCCTCAGGCCGTGCTCAAGATCCTGATCCAGGCAGGGATTGATCCTGGGATTCTGCAGCCAGCTGGGCTGGCTCCAGCTGCTGGAAAAATACCTGTGGTTATTAAAACTGAGCCTAACTGTGCTGGAGCCACCCTTGTGACTCCCCAGCTGCTGCTGAAGCTGAGAATGGATCCTCCTCCTGCAGCAGCTTTGCTGGGAGCAGGCACAAAATGAGAATTTTCCCAATTCCGAGTCCACAACACTTTTTTATGAGATTTCAGCCATGGGTGCAGCTCTGAGCAGCCCCAGGTGCTGATCCTGAGCTGCTCTGGGGCCATCAGGCACCTGCAAAGCCAAGAATAAGCCAAGCTTAAACCACAGAGCTCCAACTCTGCCCAGGTTAGGGGGGACAGACCATGGGATACTGGATAAACCATCGGATACTGGACACGCTGGATTCAGCTGACAGCTGATTGCAAAATTACCTTCATTACGGTGATGGTGGAAGAGTTTTTTCCTCCTTGATGCACTTGTTGAAAGTGTGTTCCCATTGCCCACCACAGAGATTTTGTCCCTAAATCTTTGTCCTGAACTCCCTGCCTTGGGCTCCGTGAGGCCGTTCCCAGAGGGGCTGTGAGTGCTGGGATGTGCCTGGAATCCTGGAATGGTTTGGGCTGGATGGGCCTTAAGGAGGAGCCGGTGCCACCCCTGCCACGGGCAGGGACAGTTCCCACCCTCCCAGGGTCCCAGGAACCACCCGAGGCTCTGGAATGCAGAAAAGTCTGGATTTTCCCTCAGATTTTGTGCTCATTCCTGGATTTCTTTCCCAAGGCTGTTGTGTGTGTGAGGGGCAGCACCTCGGACATTCCCTGGCACAGAATTCCCTGTTTTATTCTCACCCCTGGAGCCGCTTCCCTTCCATGCAGCAGAGGCTGCTCAGGCCTGAAAGGGGAACCCGGCATTAAACCCGGGAATCTCCGGGGCTTCCCCTGGAATCCTGCGCGGAAATGGCATTGCCTGGATCTGGGGCGGAACAGCCAACCCTGGAATGCCGCGGACGGGCGGAATTCCTTCCCAAAGGTGCTGAGGTGGGAGCAGGGGGGTCCCACTGGTGTCCCCTGAGTGCTGCTGTTCCTCTGGAGTGTCAGTCCCTGTCCCCCGGCAATCCCTGACTCAGTTGCCCGGCGCTGGGGGGAGCTGGGTGCGGCCGGGCTGCAGCCGGGAGCTGGGGGGGTTTGGATGCTCCTGCAGGACGCCTTGGTTGTTCCTCGGAGCGATGAAATCCTTCCTGAGTGGAGATGGATCTGCTCCCGAGGGCTCTTCCCGCAAAGCAAACGAACCCCGGACCGCGGCTGGAACTCAAGGGTGGCGGAGTTTTGTCTCGAGCTTTACAAAGCCAAAGCCGCCTCCCCTGGGATGCCGGGGCCGAGCTCCGTCTGGAAAGGCCAAAGGAGAGGTTTGATCCTCTGTGATCCGAGCTGGGCAGGAGGGGGAGCGGGAGGAGGAGGAGGAGGAGGGGGAATCCCCTTTCGGGACAGAAGCCTCACAAGGCCCTGGCAGGGCTGGGTTGGATCCCCGGAGCCAAAATCCCGCAAGGGCTGAGCGGTCCGAGCGGCGCTGCAGCGCAGCCCCTCCCTCCCTCCAGCCCTGTGCATGGAGCAGGAGGATCCCCAGCATCCAAATCCAACGGGAAACACGGCCCCCGAGGGGAGAAAAGCGACATTTGCCAATGTTTGGGCAGGAATGAGTCCCTGAGGGGTTGGCTCACCGGGGAGTTCCCGGAGCAGCTTTTCCCTTTTCCTCCTCACTGGTTCTGCTCAGTCAGGGGAGACTGAACTTCCTTAGGCTGGGCTGGAAAATCTAATGAAGAGTTCTCTGAGCACCTGGAATGGGGATTGTGCATCCAAACGTGTGCATTCGAGGATCCGGGAATGGATGGGTTGGGAAGGACCTTAAAGCCCCTCCAGTGCCACCCCTGGGCCCCTTCCCACTGTCCCAGGCTGCTCCCAGCCCCAATGTCCAGCCTGGGACACTGCCAGGATCCAGGGACAGCCACAGCTGCTCTGGGAGTTCTGTTCCAGCCCCTCCCCACCCTCCCAGGGAAGGATTTTTCCACCTGTCCAGCTAAAGTCCCCCCTTGTCAGTGGGATCCTGTTCCCCCCTGCGCTGTCACTGCGGTTCCCAATCCACAGCCCCTCTCCAGCCTTTGGAGCTCGGGACAGGCGCAGGGCCCTCGGGATCCCGCGGTGCCTCTGCATGAGCCTTTTCCAGCCCCCAGAGAGGACAGCAGCAGCAATGGTGACCTGAAATCAGGGAATCCCGGAATGGGTTGGGTGGGAAGGGACCTTAAACCCCTCCAGGGCCACCCCTGCCATGGCAGGGACAACTCCCACTGTCCCAGGCTGCTCCCAGCCCCAATGTCCCCCTGGCGCGGGACATTCCAGGGATCCAGGGGCAGCCGCAGGGCTGGGACAGGGTCCCGTCCCGTCCAGGCAGGGAGCGATGCCAGGGATTGGAGCCGAGCTCCAGCTCCAGGGAGTCCTGAGCAGCTCTGAGCCTTTCCCGGTCCCGGCCGAGCCCCGCGGGGATGTCCGGGATCAGGAGCCGCTGGAGCAGAGCCGCCGGTGAGCGGAGCTCCGTTAATTACCGCACGCAATAATTACCGCATGCAAATGAGCCCCGCCCGCGCCGCTCAGCGCCCGCCTCGTTGGCAGCAGCTCCGGAGGTGAAAATGAACTCTCGGCTTCTCCTCGTGCAATTAGGACTGTGTGAGACTCATCAATCAGCGCAATTAGCGGGGCTGCCGCCGCCCGGGGATCAGAAGGGTTGGGGGGGGGAGGATTTCGCTGCTCGGGAGCGCTGGGGGGGAGATCCCCAGAGCTTTGCTGGGATCTCATCCCGGGAATGCCGCCGGGAGGAGGATTCAGCTCAGGATTCGGGATCCCGCCCGTCCGAACCTGCGCCGGGAAGGGCCCGATCGAGGGCTTGGGACCCGGGGCTGGGGTGACAACCCCGCACGGGGAATGTGGGAATGTCACTCCTTAGGGACACGCAGCCGCTCGGGGCTCGGGGGTTTGGGGTTAAACCCAAGGGGCTCCAGCAGCAGCAGCCCCGGCTACCCCGGGATCAGGAACCGAGGGAATGAGGGGGAAATCAGCACAACATCCACACAGCACCCCGGGAATTCAGGGAATGAGGGGGAAATCAGCACAACATCCACACAGCACCCCGGGAATTCAGGGAATGAGGGGGATATCAGCACAACATCCACACAGCACCCCAGGAATTCAGGGAACGAGCGGGAAAGCAGCACAACATCCACACAACACCCCGGGAATTCAGGGAATGAGGGGGATATCAGCACAACATCCGCACAACACCCCGGGAATTCAGGGAATGAGGGGGATATCAGCACAACATCCGCACAACACCCCAGGAATTCAGGGAATGAGGGGGATATCAGCACAACATCCGCACAACACCCCGGGAATTCAGGGAACGAGCGGGAAAGCAGCACAACGTCCACACAGCACCCCGGGAATTCAGGGAATGGATTTAGGATGATGTGCACAAAACCCTTTCTGAGGCACAGAGGTTACGGATATCAGGAGGATCTGGGGTGGATCCGGGATCGATCCTCGCTCCTGCAGCGCTCTCGGAGTTGATCTCCCAGCCCAGCTCCTTCAGGAGTCCTTGGTGACGCTGAAGCTGCACAAATCTCGGTATTGCTCTCTCAGGCCTTTCCTGCAGCAGGAAAAGGTTTCCCGGGACTTTATCCCCAAATCCCTCCCGGCCTGGCTGCCTGCCCGGGGCAGCTGGGATCAGCAGGGAAAACTCCTCGCAGAGTTTCCTCTGAGGGAAATATTTTACCACATCCCATTGTCTCAATTCTTTTGGTCTCAAAAAGAAAATAAAATAGAGATTTAACAGCAGCAAATTCTCCCTACATGAATTCCAGCCTTGCACACACAAACAAAACATCAGGGGAAAAATGTAACAAATAAATAATTCTTTGTGTAGGAAACTGCTCAGGTTGTCGTTACACTGTGATTATAGAAAATACTTGGCATGAAAATGGGATATTTCATATCAGGGCAAATGAAATGTTCCCCTTAACCAAAAGTGGGGGTTTTTTGCACTTTCTGATTGAGCAAAAAAAAAAACCAATTCAAGGACTTGAATTTCAAGTCAACCTGAAACAATTTCTTGTTTGCTTGCTTGTTTGAAATTGTCAGTGAGGCAAAAAAATCAATTATTTCCAGCGTTCTACCTGGGCTGTGCCTGCCCAGAGGATGGGATAAACAACCCAGATGGGCTAAACCCCGCCAGGGTGTGGGAAAGCTGCTCCAGGTGGGAATCCCAGGGAAGTCACGAATGGGAGCTGTTCAGGATGAGCCTCATTGGGAAGTCACCATCCCCTGGTTCAGGGAATCCTGGAATATCCTGAGCTGGCAGGGACCCCCAGGGTCATCCAGTCCCACCGCAGCCCTGCCCAGACCCCCAACAATCCCACCCTGGGCACCCCTGGCAGCGCTGTCCAAACGCTCCTGCAGCTCTGGCAGCCTCGGGGTCGGGCCCATTCCCTGGGGAGCCTGGGCAGTGCCAGCACCCCCTGGGGGAAGAACCTTTCCCTGGGATCCATCCCAACTCCCTGGCCCAGCTCCAGCCGTTCCCATGTCCTGTCCCTGTCCCAGAGCTCGGAGCTGCCCCTGGGGAGGAGCTGCAGCCCCGCTGAGCTCGGCCCTCATCTCCTCTGCTCCAGCTGAACATTCCCAGGGCCCTCAGCTGCTCCTCCTGTGGCCCCTCCAGACCCTTCCCCGTCCCCGGGTCCCTCCTTTGGACAATTCCAGCACCTCTGAATCTTTCTCAGATTGAGAGACCCAAAACTGCCCGAATATCCCAGAGCAGGGTGGGACAATCCCTCCCTTGCTGCTGTCCCTGATCCCCCGGGAAGGGGGTGTCCCTCCTGTGTCCATCCCCCATCCATCCATCCATCCATCCATCCATCCATCCATCCATCCATCCATCCATCCATCCATCCATCCCCCATCCATCCCGGATCTCTCCCCGTCCCTGCTGTCTGCAGGCTCTGCCCAAGGGGCTGGACTCGTCAGGCCTGGACTGAGGGATCCTTTCCCTGAGCCCGGGGCCATCCCTCGGGACAATCCTTGTCCCGCACTCCCATTCCCGGCAGCTGCAGGAGCTGGGATTTCCCATCCCGGGATTCCCGTGGCCCCTCGGAGCTGCGGGAGGTTTGGAATCTTTGTTGCCTCCCCAGATGTCACAACCTCGGCTCGCACATGTGGGGCAGCCGGGACCTCCCTGCTTGCGGCTCCGCAGGGAGAGCAGCGAGGATGGGAAGGTCAGCCCAGGGCTGGAGGTGCTGAGGGCAGGGAGAATTCATTCCTGGGATCCCAAAGGTGCCGGAGCCGTCAGCGGGAGTGGGACAGGATTCCATAACACGGAGCTGCAGAGGGAGGGGGCAGAGTGGGGAAGGCAGGACCCTGCTCCTCTGCAAAACCTGGGAGAGCCCTGGGAAACCTCTGAGACACCTCTGGGATATCTCTGGGATACCTCTGGAGAGCCTTGGGAAACCTCTGGATACCCCTGGGAAACCTCTGTATAGCCCTGGTGATGCCCGAGCAGAGGCTGCCTGGAACAGAGGCCAGACAGGATTGAGAGAATAAACTGGGGATTTATTGCAGGGCCTTCAACAGGGACACCTCGGGCACTCAGAGCCTCTCCGGGAGAGGCCACAGCCAAGCTGGACCCCGGGGCACGAGTTTGCTCCACTTGGATCAGTTTGGATCCATTCCCAGATCAGGGTTCATTCTCCAATGACAATCTCAGGGGATGATGGAATTGAGCCCAAGTCTGTCCCCCCTTTTAGAGGCTCAGTTCCCATATTTGGGGGCCTGGGCCAACGAGGTGTCCTTGAGTGCAGCCTGGAGAGGATTTGTTGTGTCTGAGCAGGATGGGAGAACAGGAGCTCCCAGCCCGTGGGGAGTGTGAGAGTCACACACTGAAGCAGGGCAGGGGCTGGGAAATAGAAAAACTCAGTCTTAAGGCATCACTGGGATACCTCTGGATAGCCTTGGGAAACCTCTGGGAAAGCTCTGGATTCTTCTGGGACAGCTCTGGAACCCCCCTGCAACACCTCTGGGATATCTCTGGATAGCCCTGGGAACGTCCGGGACCTCCCTCCCGACCCATGGGGCTGACGGGCCCCCAGGAGCAGGGACAGGGCCGGGATCGCAGCCTCTCCCGGCGCCGCAGGGACCGCGCAGGGAGGGCTCAGCTCCCGCTGCTGCTGCAGGAGCGGCCGGGAAGCTGAGCCGGCTTCGCTCATCCCCAGGAGCAGCCCCGGGAGCGGCCAGGAGCAGCAATGGAGGCATCCCCAAACCCGCGGTCATTCCAGCTCTGGAATTCTGTCGCTCTGTCCATCCCTGCCTGCCGGGGCCGGGCTGGGAGAGGCCCCTGTGCTTTTCCCTTTCGTGCTGTTCCGAGCTGCTGCCCCTCGGCTCTGGGCAGAGGTGACCCCCGAGCTCCCTCGAGGCTCGGGAACGGAGAGGAATTGCAGTTTGCTCATCTTTATTCCCCGCTCGGGGTGCCTCTGTAATGTTTGGCCGCTGCCCAGGGCGGAGGGAGCCGCTCCCTGGTGCTCTCAGTGGGATAATCCCGGAATCCCAGATGAGGCTGAGCTGGACGGGCCCCAGAGGCTCCTGAGTCCCGCTGGAGTGAGGGTCTGTGCCGGGGTCTGGTTCCACCCCGGGGTCAGGTGCAGATTTTGGGGGTGTGTCCCTGACTGAGCATTCCCCACGTCCCCGTTACACAACGTTCCCGCTCCCTGCTCCTCCCAACCCCGGCTGCGCTGAGCTCCGGTTTCCCCTGGAGCTGCTTTCGCTCCTGCTCTTCCAGCCCCGCCTCGCCTCTGCTTTCCAAGGACCCTTCTCCCCTCCCTTCCCCTCTCCCACTCTCCCACGTGGGGACGCCCAACCGGTCCCCAGTCCCTGGAAATTCCGAGTCCGGGGGTTCTGTCCCGCTGAGGCCAACACGGAATTCCCCACGGGCACAGCAGGGAATCGGGTCCTGTGGGAAGGAGGCGGGTGTGGGATGGAGACGTCCCGGAGTGTGATTCCATGTTTCCCTCCCCGTGGCAGCAGCACTGGGATCCAGCATTTGGGATGGATCCCGTGGGATCCAGCAGCATTTCCCAGGCGTTTCCCTGCGTCTGGAGAGCTCCAAGGTCTCCGTGGGGTGCTCAGAGCCACGTGCTGGACTTGAACTTCCAGCTCTTTTGCGACCGGAATGATCCAGAGATTCTCTGCCTCAGGGCAGTGCTGGTGTCCAAATCCACCCTGAAAATTCCCATTCCTGCCCCTCTGGAGGCCATTCCAGTGCTTCCAGGAGCTCAGCTCTCCCTGAAGGAGCTGCTGGAGCGACTCCTGCCTGGAGCTGGGACAAACAACCTCTCCCGATGGGATTCCTCACCCCCCGTTCCCAGATGGAATGGGGGGAGTTTGGCTGCCCCTCAGCAGCCTCCAGAAATTCCATTTCCTGCCAAGGCCCTGAGCTGAACCCTTCCCGTGAACACTCCGCGTTTATTGGTGGATAAATCACGGATCAGGGATGAGGGAGAGCAGGAGGAGCTGAGTGCAGTGGGATTGTGCACCAGGGGAATCCCGGGAGAAGGAAACTCCCCCCTGCTGCTCTCCCTTCACTCCCGGCCCAGGGAAGGGATAAAGGGAGCCCAGGACAGATTCAGGCTCCGGTGATAAAGTGGCACCTTCTCCTTTCAGCCCTTGGGGCATGGGGAAGGATAATGGACAGAAATTCCCAAGGAAATATTCCTTTTCCCTCTTTTTCTCAATTTGAGCTTAAAAAGTCTGACTTTAGAGGAGCAGGGGAGCACCAGCAGCTCCTCCTGAGCTTCCAGCAGGAAAGCAAGGCTGATCCCTTCCCTGTGGAGTCAGGGCTTGCCCCGGCTCCGTTCCAGTTACCAGGAGCCAAAACCTCCCCGATTTTATTCCTCCACCGACTTTATTCCCCACCTTTACCCCAGGGCTGTGTCCTGTTCCTGTCCCTGGAGCTTTGTCTGTCCTGAGCGGGAATTTCACCCAAGATTCCCACGGTTTTGCGGGGCTTTAATACAGCAGAAAAAAATGTGAGGGACAAAGGACGAGGGGGAATGGCCTTGAGCTGAAGGAGAGCAGGGCTGGATGGGATATTGGGAAGGAATTCCTGGCTGGGAGGGTGGGGAGGGGCTGGCATGGAATTCCCAGAGCAGCTGGGGCTGCCCCTGGATCCCTGGCAGTGCCCCAGGCCAGGCTGGACGGGGCTGGAGCAGCCTGGGAGAGTGGGAGGTGTCCCTGCCATGGCCCTGGATCATCCTTAAGGTCCTTCCAACCCAACCCATTCTGGGATTCGGGAGCAATTGAGCATCTCAGGCTCAACCAATTGGCTTCTCCTCCGACCGATCCCACCCCCAATTCCAGGCTGGAAATGCTCCGGGATGAGCCACGGAGGCCCTGCCTGCTGGGTCAGTTTTTGGGATGTTCAAATTCCTCTGTCAGAGGAGCTGGAGATGGAAATCCAAAATGGATCCGTATCCAGACAAAGCAAATCCATCTGACGGGAGGAATGAATTTTTGCAGGAATTTCCTTTTGCAGGAATTCCCTTCTCCTGCCCATCCGGGTGCGGGAAACGCTCCTGCTCCGCCTGCCAGGACAGCCAGAAGCTCTCGGCACCCTGGGGTTGATTTTGATTGCAGGAGACGTTCGGTTTGGGGCTGTGGGTGCAGGGCAGCAGCAGCCGCAGCCTCCCCTGCTGCTCTGACAGGGAAAAGCCATTTCTGCAGCGGCCCCGTGTCCCCTCTGCCGCGGCCCGAGGGCTGTGGATGTTCCCTCCCAGCAGAGGCACCTGGAATCCCATTCATTATTCATTCATTATCCATTTGTTTGTGTTGCTGGCTCTGGTCTCTGCGGGTCCTTTCGCTCTCAGGGCTGGCAGTGAAGGCCGTCCAGGGCAATCCCTTCCCTCCTCCTCCTCCTCTCCCTTCCCCGGCCGTGGCACCCCCTCCCTGCTCCCAATACTTTGGGAATTGCAGTTCTCCCTGGATCACAGACTGGAGAGAAAGCTGGGATTCTCCCCGTGAGTTTGGGGCAGATTCCCTTCTCCTGGGACATTCCTGGGAGGCCTGGGTGCTCCTTGGGCAGTCAGGAGCCCTCACTGGGCTGTGGGATTCCATCCTGGATGTCCAGGGAATATCTCAGACCCAGCCCGGCCTCCAGCCCCTGAAGGTCCCGGGTGTGGCAGGACAGGGATTTAGGACGAAGAACCCCCAAACTCTGGATTCAGCAGCTGTGCTGCCCCAGGGGAGCTCGCAGGGGAAGCTCAGAATGCCCAGGCTGAGACAATCCCACTGTCACCGAGAATCGGGAGAAAAATAAAAAAACCCTCTAGGATTATATCTGAAGTGACAGAGAATCAGGCATTGCTTTATTCTGGCCAGGATATGCCAAGGAAGAATATTACAAAAACACACGTTTTTACTGAATTTCCCCCCAAACTTTATAGTCAAACCCCGCAGGGATGCATCATTCCAAAGTTCATTGGTCCAGAGCTCAGCAACCCCCAGGATCCAGGTTCCCATTGGATCTGAATCTCCTCGTCTCTGGTGTTAATGAGATTTTAAATTTTGGATTTTCTTATCAGTCCTTTCCGGGCCGGGTGTCTCCAGCTCTGCCAGAGGTGGGGCCGAGAGCAGATGTTGTAGATGGCCACTGATGTCCCGTTGATGTCCTGTTGATGGGTTTTTGTCTTTTTGGGTATCTTTGGGCTGCTCCCAGTCCGTTGAACCTCCATAGAGTGACGCCACATCTCCTAAAACAAAACCAAGGAAATTCCTTCCCCCAAGGCAAAGTCAAGCCGAGCCCTACCAGAGAAACAAAACAAAAATGTAAAAGATCCATCCTTTCCAACCTCCCAGCGCTCCCCCGGCTCTCAGCAGGGCTGGGGGACACGGACACGGCGCTGGGACAGGAGCAGCCCTGGGCAGAGCCCCAGGAGGGGGACCTGAGTGCCCTGGAGAGCCAGCAGAGCAAATCCGGGTGCCCAAATCCCCCACAAGGGCTGGAGATGGCCCTGGGCACTGTCCCGAGGCTTTGGGTCCCCAGAACTCCCTGGAGATGGCCCTGGGCACTGTCCCGAGGCCTTGGGGCCTCACCAGCTGCTCCCAGGGCACATTTTGGGATGTCTGAGTGCCCGAGGGTGAGCACGGCCCTGGCAGGGATCCAGGCAGCTCAGGTTCCTCCAGGGCAGGAGGAGGAGAAGGCGATTCCTGCGCCCTTGGTGCCGCCGCTGGGATTTCAGCGGGGCAGGAGCAGGAGGGACCTTCCCCCAGCTGGCTCCTCCATGGGGATCCAAACCCACTGAGGGGTTTAAATCTCGGATTGACAAGGAGCCGCCTCTGCCTGGGCCACCTCTGCACCCCGGATTTTATTATTTATTATTTTATTATTTATTATTTTATCCTTTTTCTGTTGAGCCCAGGCTCCCGGGCTGAGGATTCCCATCACAGCCAGGAGCTGGGCAGGCCCCGCGCCAGGGAACGGGGAGAGCCAGGCTCTGCCAGCCCCACTCCCTGATCAGCTCCCTGTGCAGAGGGATTGGCGATTTCTGCCTTGGGAATTGCAGCCGGAGCCTCTGCCTGAGTGAAAGTCACCCCCGAGCCAGGGCCGGGCACAGGGACGGGCACAGGGCCGGGCACAGGGATGGGCACAGGGACAGGGATGGGCACAGGGACGGGCACAAGGATGGGCACAGGGACAGGGATGGGCACAGGGACAGGGACAGGCACAGGGACAGGGACAGGCACAGGCACAGGGACAGGGACAGGGACAGGCACAGGGACAGGCACAGGGCCGGGCACAGGGACGGGCACAGGGACGGGCACAGGGACAGGGACGGGCACAGGGACAGGCACAGGGACAGGCACAGGGATGGGCACAGGGACGGGCACAGAGCCTCATCCTCCCCTCAACCCTTCTGTGCTCCTGCTCAGTCTATAAATAAATCAATGTTGTTTAAGCCTTGGCCACTCCATGGCTTTATATTTCATATTTTATATTTTGTATTTTAATTTTGTATTTTATATTTTCTATTTCTGAGAGCCCAGAGCTGCCTCGCTGTTTCTTTGGCAGCCATGTCCTTACCTGGCTGTGGGAGCTGTCTCAGGTCTGTCCCTGCACATCCAGCACTCCGGATTCTCCCATTCCCAGGCTGGAGCCTTTCTCCTGTGGGAAATGGGGGATCCCAGCTCCAGCACTGGTTTTGGTGGCATTTTGAAGAGCCCAGGTAGAAAACCCCCACCCTGAGAGCAGAGAGAGCAGAATTTGTCACCATTTCTCCGGCACAAAGGGAGGCGTGGATTCCCTGGGACTGAGGTTTTGCAGGATGTGACAGATTCCAGCGGCGTTTTCCCTGAACTCCTCACTCCCCCTTCATCCCAAACACCCTGAAACACCTGGGGGCGACCAAAGCAGGGCTGGAGCTCTGGGAAAATCCAATATTTCACCCAATCCATGGACAGCTTGGGAAAAATGGCTTTGAAAGGGTTTTGTGGTGGACTCGGAGGAACCAGAGCCCCCCAGGCTTTTTCCTGACATTTGGAAAAGGCCAGAACCTCCTCAGGAAAGTGTGGACATTTCCTTTGGGCTGTGGGGAGGTCACTGAGTTCCCGGGAGCTCGGCCTGGAGCGTGGGGGCCATGGGGGACAATCCCTGTCCCCCCCTGAGGCCACCAGGCCATCGGTGTCCGGCTGGGACCAAGGACACTGGGAGCCACCTCCAGGAAAGGGCCCTGGCCCAGGGAAGGGTCTGGGTTTGGGATTTTTGGGAAAAGCCTCGGACTGGCCCTGGTTTGGTGCAATCCTTTCCCAGGGGAAGGCTCAGCCAAAGGCCACCCCCAGCTGAGACACAACGGGGACAGCCCAGCCCCAACCCTTCAGGGCTGCGGTGAACAGAAATCCCGGAATTATCCGGGAATATCGGCCAGAGCAGCTGGCCAGGAATGGAAAAGCTCCCGTGGAGGCCTGGGAACATTCCCATGGCAGGGTGGGGCTGTCTCCCAGTGACTCCCCAGGAGCAGCTGCTCTCCCAGCACCATCCCAGATCCTGGAATGGGGGAGGTTGGAAGGAGCCGTAGGGATCACCCAGGGCCATCCATGGGCAGGGACAGCTCCCAGTGTCCCAGGCTGCTCCAGCCTGGCCTGGGACACTCTGGGGATCTGGGGCAGCCCCTCCCCACCCTCCCAGCCAGGAATTCCTCCCCAATATTCCACCCGTCCCACCCTCTGGCACTGGGATCCATTCCCGGTGTCCTGGCCCTTCAGTCCTCACCAAAATCCCCTTTCCAGAGGCTTCCCGGGGCTGTTCCTGGGACAGCAGCGCTGAGCCCCAAACCCGGGGATTAAAGGCAGAACAGCCCCGGTGTTAAACGAGTCCGGGCTCCCTGGTAATTAATTTACCATTAATGAGAACAGCTGAGTTAAATTCGGTGACGATAATTAGCGAGCGAATTACAGCAAAGGGGAAAGAAACGACTGAAAGTAATTACAGAGCACAGACACGGGATCCTGCACGGCCCGGAAAATCCCGGGAAATCCCCCGTGGGCAGCGGGAGAAGGGCCCTGCCTGGAGCTGGGGGAGCAGCACAGCCACACCAGCCCGGAGCGCCTCCGGGATCCTGCCGGGATCCTGCCGGGATCCTGCCGGGATCCTGGGAGCTCAGCTGGGATCCTGCTGGGATCCTGCCGGAATCCTGCTGGGATCCTGCCGGAATCCTGCCGGGATCCTGCCGGGATCCTGGGAGCTCAGCTGGGATCCCGCTGTCACCATAAGCCTGGGCAGGGCTCTGTGCAGCTGCAGAACACCGGGAGAATCCCCCGGCAGCTGCCGAGGAGCGCTCGGGGTGCAGGGAGGGGAGCCTGGCTCCAGGCTCATCCCTCTGCTCCACTCCTCAGCTCCTCCTGGGCAGCTCCGGGGAGTTTTGCTGGGATTTCCCCCTGGCTCCGGGATCCCTGCGCGTCCCGGGGGGCACAGACACGGCCCAGGAAGGAGAGGAGTCGCTGCCTCGGCTCTGCTTTTCTCAGGGGTGGCTCCAGGCCGTGGCTGTTTGGTAGAGGGAGACCCCAGGCAGTTCTTGCTGAGACACGGAATTCCTGTGGGGGTCCTAAGGAGTTTCTGCTCTCCAGCTGATGCCTTTAGATTCAGCTTCTCCATTTCCCAGCCCCTGCCCTGCTTCAGTGTGTGACTCTCCCACTCCCCACGGGCTGGGAGCTCCTGTTCTCCCATCCTGCTCAGACACAACAAATCCTCTCCAGGCTGCACTCAAGGACACCTCGTTGGCCCAGGCCCCCAAAGATGGAAACGGAGCCTCTAAAAGGGGGGACAGACTTGGGCTCAATTCCATCATCCCCTGAGATTGTCACTGGAGAATGAACCCTGATCTGGGAATGGATCCAAACTGATCCAAGTGGAGCAAACTCGTGCCCCGGGGTCCATCTTGGCTGTGGCCTCTCCCGGAGAGGCTCTGAGTGCCCCAGGTGTCCCTGTTGAAGGCCCTGCAATAAATCCCCAGTTTATTCTCTTCACCCTGTCTGGCCTCTGTTCCAGGCAGCTTCTGCTTAGGCATCATAAAGCCCAGAGCTGTGTCCGGGAGCTCCTCTCTGGCTGATTTCAGTACCACTTTTCTCCTGAGATTTCCCTCCAGCTCTCACAGGGGTTGTGTCCAACATTTCNGCAAGCGGAGCTCTTGGCAATACCTTCGGCCTTGCAGTTTGCAACTTCTTCGCTAGTTCCCTAAAGTTGCGTATAGTGTTCTTTTAGCAATGTTCTCTTAGTTCCTACTTTATCGATGTTCTAGCCTTGCTCAGTATCAATCTCAAAGGCTGGGTTGTGCAAATTCATTCCCTTAACTCCTCCAATGTGTCCCTGCTCAATAAGCCATTCATCTACAGATTTGGGATCAGTCACTGTGGATCAGGACGGTGCTGAGTGCCTGGGAAGCGCCCGGCAGGGATGGTCCCAGCGGGTCCTGTGGGATTTGGGGTGTCAGGAGCTGATTCCTCCTCTCCAGGGGGGATCCCTGAGCTCCAGCTGAAGGGTCCCTGTTCCTGCTGGGTCTCCTGGGATCAGAGCCGAGGGCTGGCACCGGGAGTTGGGCTGAGCATCCCCCACTCGGCCCTGCTGAGCTGTGCCCCTGAACTGTCCCCGTCACCCCCCACATCCCACCCGGCACCCCCAGCAAATCCCAGAGCCCAGCCCTGCCCTGCCGGAGCAGGAGCTGCGATGGCTCCTCGAGCTCCCTGCTGGATTTCAGCTCAGCAGAGCTGGCCCAGGGGCTTCGTGGGGCCAGATTTACCCAAAAATGTCAGATTTTGGTCAATCCAGACAGAATTAAACTCACCCCACCCCATTGCAGAGCCCCCATCCCATCCCAAATCCCATCCCATCCCATCCCATCCCACCCCATCCCATCCCTGAGCTCTCCTCCACGATCTGGCTGGGATGAGGCGCTGGATCCCAGGAATCCCAGCAGTCCCTGGTCCCCATCCAGCTGTGCCTGTCCCCCCCTGCACCTCTGCCCCCATTTCTGCTGCTCAGCCCAAATCCCAATCCCGGGGAGGGACCCCCCAAACCCCCACCCCAAAGGCCCCAAGCCCTGCAGGCCCGGCCATTGGAAAAATCCTCCTGGAGCACGGAATTTCCGCAGTGAAAGTGAGATTTGGCAATGAAGCTCCAGCCGCTGCCAAGTGAGGATGTTTGGATTCAGCTTTGCCACTGAAAATGTCATTTATCGGCTGAGGAGGCTCCGGGGAAGGGCTGGGGCTGACAGCTCCCCTCCCCAGCAGCTGCTGCTCACAGGTGCTTCAGAGCCCCATTCCCATTGCCAGAGCAGAAAGTTCCGTCTGAAGGATGGAATTTTTCCAGTTCTCTTTCCTTTAAATGAACTCAGGTGAAATTTAAATGAAAAAAAGGTGAAATTTCAAACCAAACACAGCAATGTTACCAAAATGCAGGGGTGGGGGTGGTGGGAGCTGGGCTCAGCTGCCTCCTGAGCTGGGGTTTGGGCTCAGTTTTATCTAAAACAGCTCAGCTTGGGTGAACTTTAGCAAATCTCAGCACCCTGGGGATGCCACAAGTGAAAAATGAGGTGAAAAACTCGGCCCTGGCCCAGAGGTTCAGCTGTGCCTGAGCTCCCAGGGGCGTCCCAGGGCCACCCTTCCACTCCCCCATCTCCAAATCCCTCCTCTGGCACAGGCTCCAGCCCAGGGCATTTACGCTTATTAATAAAATTCATTTATCAATTATTTTAGCATTTAATTCTGTTCCAAGGAGTGACCCTCAGGAGTTTGCTGCTCTCAGACCCTCCCAGGTGCCTGTGCTGGATCCCTCCCCTCGCTTGTCCAGAGAAAAGCCAGGAGGAGCTGGAGTCTTAAGGGAGTTTAAGGCTTTAAGGGACTTTAAGGTTTAAAGGAGTTTAAGGTTTAAAGGAGTCCAAGGTTGCCGAGTCAATCCCGAGCTGTTGCTGCTCTCCCCTCACAGGTCACAGTGAATTCCTCAGGAATTCCTCAGCAATCCCTGGTTTGTGGGGCTGTTCCAGGCAGTTCCAGCCCCATTCCCGAGGTGCTGTCCCGGGGTTCTCCCAGTGCAGCCGCGCCAGGAGAGCCCCGAGTCCTTCTGGGCTGGCTTTGGGAGCAGCTCCTGCCCTCTGGAAAGAATTCCCTGCTAACCCTGCCCGGCCGGGCCTCCTTGTGCGGCCCCAGTGTCAGAGAATTAATCCACAACCACCAGGGGTTTGTGTCCAAAAGGGAGCCAGA
>VYZT01054476.1:4556-26648 GCA_013400735.1 Pomatostomus ruficeps
CGACTAATGCACCTCACACTGAAAGTTTCTCTCCAGGGAGAACTGCCTTTGCCCACCCAGCACACCATTAAAATTTGTGAGGCTCCACATGGGACAACAGGGCTTCCTGCATGTAGAAGCCTGCAGGATCAGGGGAATTAATGATGCAAAATGTTGTCTAAAGCAGGCACATGAATAAAGAGTAAAAAACTATATAGAACTAAAAACTCAAGGAGATCCTTGTAAATGCAAAATAAAAACAAGAGTTCTTTCTTTATCCTGTTCTCCCACAAACATTTAATATGAGAAAATCCCTTTTACTTGTTTGCCTGATCTCTAGTTAGTTATTCTTGAAGAGCTGTCAGTTTTCCCCTTTTCCCATGGCTACATCAATTCCTGCATGGTGTGCATGACACAGAAGGGAACTACTTTCAAGCCAGATTCTTGTCCCTGTTAGAAATTTGCAACTGAGGAATTATGCAAGAGAATGGTAAATCCAGGTCATCCTCACTCTGGCAATCCCCAGCAGCTGCTATAGCCCCTGGAAGTGACAGTAGTCAGCCTTGAAATTTCTACAGCTATGTAATATGACTGGAAGCAATACCATCGAGTATACAGTTGGTATCATATGAATTAATACAGTGTAAATTCTGCCACTTTGCTGCTCACCCCAGTGAGCTCTTTCTTTCCCTTTCAAGGAATAGCTGTGCTGATCAATAACTAGAAAATCTGTTAGAACCAGAGAAAATTGTTTGCCTTGTGAAAACTGTTTCTCTCCTGTAAACATTTGCTTTCAAATAGCATGGACTGCAGTTGCATCCTAGATTGCGCAAGACAGCAGAAATTGCACACCCTAGTTTGACTTGAAAGGGGCAGCAGTCATTTCTACTTCTATCAGTCGGCCTCAAACTTGACCCCTCTCCCACCCAACTTATGGTCAACGCCAAGGGACTGCAGGATCAGGATCATTAAGCAGTGCTGAATGGACAAGTCCTAAAGTAAAGCAGAGGGACAGTCCATTGTAGGCAGAATGCAGCAGATTTATATCCACTAGGTGAAAGAAAAATGACTCCTAAATGGGCTGGAGCAACTGTGAAACTAGTCTGCCACAAGCAAGGATGAAGCATGGGAATCTCAGAGAAGAGCCTCTTTGCTATCCAGCTCTAAAAGCAATTACCATAGATAAAAGCAAGTTCCTGGCAGGGCAGGCAAACTTACAGGGCTCAATTCTTAAACAGCAATCTGATCCCAGGGGACCTTCCAGATCACTTACAGACCTACCATCACAGCACCAATACTGACTGAAAATATGACAACAGAGTAGGAGTCGGAGAGGCTGTCCCTTCAAATAAACTGATGTTGTCCAGAAAAAGAGGCAGTAAAGAGAGGATTCCAATGTAAATTACTGTCCTCGATGCATGTGTTAGGGAAAGCAATATAGTCAGGGTTAGTAAGAGTAAGCTTCAGTTCAGCAAATCATAAAGTAAAACTCTTAGGCATTTAAATTTTTAATTGAATCCCCTTTTAGTGTGCTATATCTGATTGTGATTAGTGTTCAGTAGTTAATTTCACGGATCAGAACAATTGTTCCATAATCTCCCAAACACAATTCTGTAAGGCCTAAAGCTGTATTACATTTTTGCTGTAAGCACAAACTAATATAATTTTTTAATAAAATATGAAATAATACTATATTGCATTGTATGGGGAGGCAATTATTTGGTCTGGTGGTAGGCATTGATTTATTTTAAAAAAATCAGATAAAAGCTCAAGGTTAAAGGGAGGAGTTATAGAAAGACTGGAGAAAATACAATACCTTTCATTTCTCTAAAAGAAAGTTTTGAACTCTCTGTCTCATGAGCCATGACAGAGAGCAAAAACTGAGAAGATAGAGCAGTGCAAGAAGCTGGACACTGAAGCATGGAAAGATGTATGCTTATTATCACTTAGAGAGACAGGTGAAAACAACAAGCAAGTGAACAAGGGAGAATAAAAGATCAAGAAGATGCAGGTAAAGCTGAGGTGGTAGCAGGTGGCCATGCTGAAAGAAGAGAAAATAAAGAAACTCTACTTCTGAAAAAAAAATAGACAAATAACATAAGTTTACAAAGAGAAGCCCTCACAAATAAAACTTTCAGTATGTGGATGGCTGGAGTCAGAACTATGAAAGTTTTACTCAATGGGGAGATGGTTAAAGGCATTGTGTGGCAACTCCTCTGCTGACGGTGTAGTTCCTTGGATCAGGCTGCCTTAGTGCAAAGTCCTGGCAAGCTAAGGCATGCACGGGTGCATCATGATCACTGGGGGTAACCTAGATAGCATTAATAAGTACAAATACTTGAGCTTTCCTTGATCTAGCATTAACCAATTTCAGATCCATCTGTTCCACTTTGGATTGCAGCCTGAATGTCTCATGTTAACTTCATATGCTTCTAAATTGCCATCAGTTGTATCTTCTATTAAATAATGTTCATAATTCAATAACCATCTGGATGGAGCAAGAGCAGTGTTCTTACTATTTTCAAAAAGCCTACTTAGAGAGTGGGGCATAGAAGACCTGATCCCATGCCCCTAAATTCACTCCGAGGTTTAAAGAACACTACTTATGGCATCTTCCGGTGCCCAAATTAACATTTGTTTAAATGAAGCATTTAAACAAAATAAAAATGTGCTTTAAGCAAACAAACCAAAGGCTTGTAAGCCAAATTTTATTATTTGTGAAACATAAGCAGTTTTGTGACCTTCAAAGCCCTTTTCCTAAGCAATGGAAATCTGAGGTGAATAAAGAACAAATCACGTTTCCAATAAAGAAATGCAAGGTAGGGAACTGATTTAAGGAGATAGGATTTGATCCAGTGAGTTAGTAGGAAAACAAAACAGCCTAGCCTCCCCTTATGGCTTACTTTGAGCCTATAGAGCCATCTCCATTTCAATTCCCCTCATTAAGGAGTTTTCTCATTCTCAGTTGCTCTCATTAAAGACATAAAGTTTAAAAGGTGTCAAATAACTGGAAGAAATTGTGTTTGTACAGTGAATTGAAATCTAGCAGCCTCAAGTTTTGCCCTCAATTACATCCACATGAACATATTTGTAACTTTGGTACTAATTGCAAGTACAGATGGTATCAAAGTCATTTATCTGCAGCTCTTGGGATTTATCAAAAAAATGAAGGTAAAGTGGCAAGCTGAAGTGACAAGTCTTAGTTTACTCAAGTGTGTTATCACTGATCACCAGAAGAAATAAGCTTGAATTTTGTGCTACTGAATGAAGTCATCCTAGCACTGAGCTGGAAACAAAGCAGCAGATGTTTCAAAATTTCCTCCACACAGTACTATAAAATGATGTTCAAATCAATAATGGCGAGTGAAACAGTAACATTTACTATATTTTTTTGATGTTGCATTGTAAAAAAAAATATTTCTTGAAAAGAGCTGGAAATGTTTATTTGAGAATCTTTTTTCCTGTTGATCAGCAGCCCTTTATAAGTTATGTAAATTGCCCCATCAGCCCATCTTCCACTCTGTCAGTGAACCCTTCCTCTGCTCTGATCCTTTTCATTCCTCTCCTTTTTCTGTTCCTCTACTGTGTCATCATCAACAGTAAGACACCTGCAGTTTAAGATTATATGTGACTTTAAACCTGTCATTTTCTAAAAAAAAATTGTGTAGTCACTTGTCATCTAGATCCAGTAAACTTACGTACATGTCTTTGAAAAAATTTCTCTTAACACAGAAGATGAACATGCACTTTTTGCTGAAAACACCTCAGAAGCTTGCAGACTCCCAGGAATACTTGTCTTCATACTCCTCTCTGGGAAAAAAGTCTTTGTCGGATCAAACAAAAGCTTGAAAATACTTACCTCCTAAAATATTAATCAACAAGATAACAGGAGAGGTACCATCATATAAGCTGCTTAGAGTTTCTAGCCTAGTCAAAAGAAAAACAGATGAAGGTGCTCAGAAAATTAAATTCAATGGTATCCTGAAATAACTTTAAGCTGAATTCTACAACCTTTCTTAATGATCAGCCTAGCTTGGCTTTTTCTAAATACCCTCCACTAACTCAAGTAATAACTAAGAATGTGGGATTAGGTAAGTCTTTAGTCAAAGTCAACATTGTTCTGCCTTTTGCCTCCAGAGACATATTTACTTTTGCTGTTAATGAATAGCTTTGTGTTATTTCTATTTAAATATTATGTATTGCCTACTTCTTCCAAATTTTATTTGCTCCTTGGAGCACCTGCAATTTAACACTCTGACTGGTACCTACATCTTCAATACATCAGAATTTTTCCAAAAAAGTCACTGTCATTGTTGAATAACCCTTCATCAAAAAAAACCCATTTCCTGAACAAAAAAAGACATACCTGAAGCTCCTTCCAAACCAGTGATGGTTGATTTTAAAACCCTACTTACCTTACAATTCATATCCTGCATGCACACAAGTCCTGTCTGTCGTTCTGTCACTTAAGAACAATAGGCATATGCCAGATTGACAAGCAAATTATTCTTTCTAACCCTCTAAATTCATGGAATCCCTTTGGAAAGAGTGTGATCAATAAAGGATTTCCCTGGAGAATTAAGTTTTTTCTTATTTTAGCCTTGCTGAATGAATTATCTCTGCAGTGTTTTTTATGCTCTAGAGTCCCTATTTATTCATACCACCAACTTGTGGATTATATTGTGCATGTGCACAAATGATACACTCACTTCCCATTTCCCAACAACACATGCAAATGCTTGTGTTTGCAATGGCTCTTGCACCAATACTGCCTAAATTACATTCTGTCTCTTTGTCCTTTCTGTGCTTACTATCTTTCTGAAAAAGGAATAATAGTAATCTGTGGCCTACAGTCGCTAAGTTTTACTATAGCAAACTGGAATTTTCTGTCGCCAAGTCATACCAGAAGAAAAACACATATACAGCATGATATCGAAGAAGTGCTTGTTTGTACCTGAAATTCTGTTTGGTTTTCCAGTTACATTAGAATCACAGAACCATAGAATTCTTGGATTGGAAAATACCTCCAAGGTCATTGAGTCCAGCCATTAACCTAACACTGCCAAGCCCACTACTAACCCATGTCCCTCAGCACCACATCTATATGTCTTTTAAACACCTGCAGGGATGGTGACTCCACAACTTCCCTGGGCAGCCCAGCTGGCCTAATGAATGCTATAATGTTTTACTGTTACCACAGTCCCCTCAAAAGGGGCTTGTTCCAAAGAAGAAAAATATTGTATTTAAACTAGTGTAAACATTACCAATTGTTCTCTGAGTAAAACTAAAACATGGCATAGTTGTTCTATCTTCTACATCACCTGAGTAACTGAGCCCCCAGCAGAAGATTTCAGTCTGGAAGAGATCACTCAGTCTCAGGGGTCCCGCTCCCCGGGGTCCCAGGGTAGTGGCTCAGCTAGGCAGGTGGAAGTGGCTTTCACAGCCTCCCTGCTCCAGGGAAACCCACCTGGTTTTGGGACCCATGCACCCTCCTGGTATGGAACCTTGAGAATACTTTCCCTAGGTCACCCTGGCCTGATGTTGCAACTATTGCTCTGCTCTCTTCTTCATGCACCATTGGAAAGAGAAGGAATGCTACTGAAGCTCAAGCACTGCAAGTATTTGATCCTTATTTTGTTTCTACTGTTAAACAGTGGACAGAGTTTACAACAGTGTCCCAAATGGAAAAGGAACATTGGCTTCAGTGCTCCTCATGGTCGTACCATGACTGAGGTGTTCAAAAGCACAGGCGTGATTTAACCCTGAGTAAACTGTAACTTCTACAAAACCTACTGACATCAAACTTTGTTTACTGCAGACCTGGCAAAATAAAGAACACCTTTTCTTTTTTCTTTGTTTTTTTGTTTGGTTTTTTTTTTTTTAATAGTAAACTACTTCTCCTTATTTCTGAACTATGCAATATGGATATTTTAGTTTATGACGTTACTGACAGTTGTGACTGCTATTTGTATAGCTGAGAGGCTTGGGGAGCAAGGGTGACAGGTTGATCCCCTAATTTCGTGACCCATTTAATCTGGCAACCAATTCAATATTTCTAGAAAGCCCACAGCCTGGTTTTCAGACTTGGGAAAGTGGATACAAATGCCAGATACATTACATAAGGTTGTATATCACCTAAATTGTAAACACGGTGTCATATGTACAGACTATGCCAGCTGCTGACTTGTTTCAACTGTTCACTATGCATTTGGTCTGAACGAGGCAGCCTCATTACTTCATGTTTACAAGTCTCTGTTTTGTAGCAGGTTGAAGTCAAGGATGTAAAAATCAAAAATATAGTATCTTACTTTGCTTTGGACATAGTGAAGATTGCTTTAAAGAGAAGCTCATTCTGGATATGTAAAAATGCAGATTGAATATGGTTTTACTTTGTACCTACCCAAGTTTTAATACTGCTTGTATATTTTAAAACACAAAAGATGTAGAAGTGCAGGCCTTATGTAAAATTCATCAGAAATCTCCAAAACAGGTTGGATATGGCCAGTGACAAATGATGTCCCATAAAGCATTGCATTACTATTTTTAACATAGCTCTTATACATAATTTCTCCTGCATTGACTGCCCAGCAATATGAACATGTTGAAATACAAGGCATTAGAAATGACGGGCCTTCATATCTCCACTTGATCTTTGCAGGACCCCTACTCACTTCACTTCATATGAGAAGCAAATAAAAACAAGTGACATGGACAACTGGAACCATCCCAGCAGCTTAGCTCCAGCCATCTATCCGTTCTAGTCACTACTGCATATTCTTGGTGAGTGGACACTAATTCAAAAGATCCCAAGCATTTCACTTGCATCATTGTCTTCATCTTTACTTTCTCTTACTGAGCAGTAATTTCCCTTTAGCTGAGCCCTCCCTACAGCAGTATCAGCAGTCATTGTGGGCTCTAACCTTCAGGTCTAGTATTCTTAAAACACCTTTTTTGTTTTTTAAGCCAAAATTTCATTTCTCCATCACTTTCATAAAAGAACAACTTTCTCTTACCTCCTACCTCTCTGAAGTTGTTTACTTCGGCACCCTCCTCATTTTTCATCCACTACCTCCACTTTTGTCCTTCACTGTAAGATAGATGATAAACGGCCCGTGCATCAGCATGCATTGGTTTTCATTCCCAGTTTTGCCCACTCACTTTCTGCATCACAGGATTATCTGGGATCTGAATAAAAGCTAGGATTCAGCTCCCCCAGGCCATATTAAAGGCAGGCACACAAGAATCTGTTTGCAGGCATCGTGCTGCAATGCTGGCCCCAGCCTGCTACAAACAGGAACAAGGAAAAGTCAAAGTAGAACAGATACAAGTACTTCTCCCAGAAAAGCCTGAGGTCCCCTTCCTTACTTCAGGTAACATGTCACCACAATGCACTGGGTGTCTTTGCTGCAGCTTTGGCTATGTGTGAGGGCTAGAGAAGTTATCTTCCCTGTGCCTTTGCTAGTCATGTTGCCCGCATATTTATACCCTTCTGTAAAATGGCATAGTACCACAGAGGATGCTGTGTGCCTTAGGGAAATAAGACGCTTTTGAGATCTTCGTTAAAGGATTCTGAAGGTGAATTCTTCATTGGAAAAATTTCTTTACTGAGAGGGTTAAAAAGCATTGGAATGGGCTGCCTAGGGAAGTGGCATAGCACTTAGTGCCAAGATTTGGTTGACATGATGGTTAGTCAAAGGTTGGACTCCATGATCTTGATAGTCTTTTGCAACCTTCATGATTCTGTGATTCTAACTTGGTGTTAGCTGTGTTTTCATTTCATACTCTGGACCTGCACTTTCGTCCAGAATCACTCATTGTCATCCTGTTTGTAGATACTGGAAAGTGCCTCTTTCCTTCCTATTTGCATTGCAAGGGCAGATTAGAAAATACTGTCTCTTGCAAGCCCAAGTACTCAGCTCAAACTCCCCCGGCTCCCTAAAACGACTCAGTGGATTCCAGCCTCCTCCCTGTGTAAACAAGGGGTAGGCACAAGGACAGGCAGGATGCTCACAGCCACCGACTCGCATTCGTACTAGGAGCCAAGGATGACACAAAGAACTGCTGCCTCTCACTGCACGGGGAGCTCCTGGGGCCGGGGAGCGGGCAGCGAGCAGGGCAGGCCCCGCAGGGAGGCAGAGGGGCAGCGCTCCGCTCCCCAGCCACTCTCCCGTCCGGCACCCCGGCCCCCCAGTCCCCGGCGCCCTCAGCTGCTCCACCACTCGCTCCCGTCCCCGGGAAGTCCCGCCCCGCTCGGGGCGGTCGCGGCTCTGTGTCAGCCAGGGCCCTGCGGTGCTGCCGGCGGAGGGTCCGGCCCGCGGGGTGAGCGAGCGGGGCCCGGAGAGCGCTCCCGCGGCCCAGAGCCGTGCGGGCTCGCCCGTGGTGCCCTCGGCCCGACAAGGCGCCCGGGCCGGGAAACTTCGCCCGAGTTGAGGGGCGAGAGCGGCCTCCGCCCGCTCCGCTGCTGGCCCGGGAAGGCCCGAGGCGGGAGNCTGTGCCGGGCTCGGGCCGCGGGCCAGGGCTCGGGGGCCCGGCCCACCCGGTGCAGCCCCGGCGGAGGGCCGGTTGCGGGACGGGACAGAGGTGGCCGGGACGGCGGCGCTGAGTCAGGCAGGGCTCCTGCGGGGCGCCCCGCCGCTCGTCTGGAGTGTGAGGGGACGAGCAGCTCCTTTCTGCAAACGCGTTTTAGAGCACCAGATGATCGCTATCAGCAGAGCAAGCCCAAGCTCAGGCGGCTTCACTGCGTGAGTGCAGCTACGCTGCTATTATTAGTGCTGGTATTTAATATTTGTACAGCCATAACAAGTTAAATATTGGAACTGCGTCCTCTCTAGTATTCCTCTACCGACAGTTCCCGAGGGTGTCTCTGTGAGGGAACAAATGCCTCAATCCAAAACTGGGACCTTCAAAGCCTGCCTTCAGCTGCCTCTCCATCTGGAAGCACCGGCAGCCCTCTGCAAGATGCTTCCAGAGTTGCTTAAGCTTGTCAAGGCTCCGCAGCAAAGCTCCAGACTTGCCGGTGTGCCCTGATGGGATTCCTGCACCATGCATGTCTCGGTGGCCTGAGGCGTGCTGCCCTTTCCAAGACACAGTTGCAGCAGGCTCCCTGCTCCCCTGGCATCGGCTCGGTGACCTGCGGAGGGGAGGCTGAATCTGGGCGAGGGAGGTTCAGCTCCCCCTGCCAGGTGTGCTTCAGCACGGTAGCAAAGCCACTGCTGGGCAGTGCCCTTGGGTTTTGGCAATCCCTCTGCAGCAGGTTTTGTGTTGTGGTTAGTTTGGCCGCAAGTTGAAGCATACAGATCATGCCGGTGAGGAAGTCTGAGGAGCCTAGCAAGTACTTGAGTGCATATATGATCTTTAAGATACCTGTGAACATAATTCTTTTTTTTTTTCAGATGTCTGTTGTTAAGGGTGGTGTCTTCTGGATGCTAGAGGCTTGTGACAGTTCTTGAATGAAACGTATCTTTAGCTGGAGGTCACTTACGTTTGGGACATTTTGTTTTACTTGTCTGGAATTCCCTCCTGCTTTACACTGGCTACATTATTCAGCATCCTCTGTCATAATATGTTCTGTAGTGTTTAAAGGTTGTTGCCTTCTTTCTGCTGGGGGCTGTGTTTCAGTGATGGGTGAAGCGATGCTTCTAATAGGTAGTTTTGTATCATTTTGTCAGGTACTTTGGGATTGTTTTATGAAAGACTACATAAGTGTCATTTATTATTATGAATGCCTCTCATGTTTTGGAATTTAACAGACATAATATTTGCCATCCTGTCACCATCATCACATTTATTTTCATAGTTATAATCAAAGGTGGCAACAATGGCATTCAGATACTTAATTATATTTCATGTAGGTGACCAGCGCTAACTTATTACATTAATGCGTGGTGCAGCAGGAACAAGTGTCACAGCTTCCCTCTGTGGTTAGGGAGCCATCAGCTTGCTTCTCACACATAAAAATCAGTATATAGTGAAGCATATGGCACCAGTGAGTTCTGTGTTTATTAAAGGACTATTCCTCTGAACAGTCAGTGCATTCTTTTCCTTATTTCACTGGATGTAGATCTAAATTGTTTTTCCCATCTTTCAGGACTTGAAATACTAAGCAAATTCCATTTGAAACCAAGACTTCTTAAGGTTCACGAAACCAGTGAGACTTCTGCTTGCATCTGACTGGCCACTGTCTGGTATGGGGAGGATTAGAGATCCATCTCTAGACTGTGGAAACCTAAGGTTCAAGTTCCTGGTTTCATTCAGAACAGTTTTGAACTTTGTTAGTCTTTGGAGAACTGGATTGCCAGCTGTATTGGAAGGTAAAGGGAGTATCCCATCCCTCTAATTCTAAGAAGAAATTACATCTTCTCAAAACTGGTAGGGTAGGTTTTCTGCTTTAATGTCATTTTTCTGGTCACAAATCAAAAAACTTCCTCAGAATTTTCTAAGCACTGGCCATATCTTTGGTCTGATAGTAGTATATATGTTGGTAATAATCCAAGAAAAGCATTTTATCCTAACAATACCTGGGATGTGTTTCACAAGCACTTAACTACTCAGGTAAAAAGGAAGTAAGAAGAAAGGCCACCACCATCATCTCTTAGATGACAGCTTTAAGTAAATCACAGTGTTTTACTTGGACCTCAGAAACATGTAGAATCACTCTTTTCAAAGGTATTCTGAAACCCTACTTTTGTGTAGCCAAAGCCACAGGCTTTTCCTTGAAGTAACTTTTGTGGAGGAGGGAGGATCAAAGAATGATATGTTACCTGCTGAACTACTCCCTTTTTCTGCTCTTTTGGGGTCTCACCTCTTTCCTCAAAATGTAAAAGGAGAATTGTTTTATCCTACAGTTGTCTTTGCCCTGTCCAGAGTCACTACAGTGAGGATTAATGATCAAATGAAAGGAATTTACCTCTTTTTTTGCTGTGATTTGTGTACCTTTTGGCAGATGGGTCATTTTCAGATGGGTCTGGAAATCTTCAACTGGTTTTAATGCTTGAACTCCTGTGTTCTGTAAGCTTTATTGCAGGACTTTGTTCTTTGTCGTTCACTTTAGACTGGGTAGCAAGGATTTTTTGAAAATCAGATAATAGTTTTCAGGACAAAAATACTGAGTTAGTTTCTTCTTTCAGAAATTCTATGATACAAAAACGCAAAACAGTGGCAGGGTTCTGTGTCCAGGTCTGGTTAAGACTGATGATTCAGCCATACCTAGAAAGGAAACAGAAGGATATGTAGGAGACCTGACAATTTTGTCAGCTTGTGTGTGTTGGTTGTTCCCAGCATTCCACTATTGTACCCAGATGGGGGTAAGGACTTAAAACAAACAGGAGTTGTATAAGCAAGAGGTCATTGACTGACCACTGACAAAGCAAGCAGACTGTAAAGGCAGTCTCTAAGGTAAAAGATACTCCTTGAGCTACACCCATCAGCTTTGAGCTTTCCCTTGACTCACTTCAACTTTTCTTGTGTGGTATCATTTCTGCAGAGCAGAAGAGAACCTTGTGAAGGACACACAGCTTCCATTTGCTGACACTGCCATAGAAAACACTCACAGTCCAAAGGCTTTTCTCAGGGTATTTTTTCCCATTAGGTCTTCAGATTGGTTGCAAATTTAGTGACACAGTTGTTTGCAGTAGTGTGACATTGAACTTAGTTCTGTGCATCTAAGCTCATCGCTCCCTGGTAAAGAAGGTGGTTTTCTGGAAGCCCCTGCTTATTTCAGTTGCTGCAGTCTGTGATATTGAATGAGACACTAAACCCAATCCCTGTGCTCTTTTCCACCATTCATGGCTTTACAGGTCTCAGTGGATCCATATATTCTGTGGCAAAGCTGATGTTGGGGTTCATTCATCTGAATTTTTCTAGATAGTAATGTTCAGTCTTGATCAAGAGGTAGAAATGCACATCACTCATCCATTGCTTAGATTTATGTGGTGCATTTCTGCATGTAAAGGTCATAGAGTGATTTGGTGTGGCTCTGTAGGACTGTACAAGTGAGTGATAATGCTCCACCCAGCAAGCTTACTGAAATGTTTAAGCTCATGTGAAAATATGTGTATGCGACCTTAAGTAGAGAGAAAATCAACAAAAGTCAATGAGAATACCAGCAAAGAATAGAGTTAGATGTATGCTTGTTTCAAATTTGAAATTTAGAGGGAATGAAGGCTGGGTATGCATTCCTGAAAAGAAGACTTCTTTCCCTGCATCTTGTTGTCCTAAAAAAAAAGAGAATATGTGCTTATACCCTAGAATCTATGAGGAGCAAATGTGATTCCATTAAGTCTTAAGAATATGAATGTGTGTATCAACATGCAGGAAATAGCCCATATTTGCATATAGCATAATGTGACTTCAGTTCTGATTTTTGGCCTAAAAACACTCTGTGTGCATGTAAAATATAATTAATGTAATGTTTGACCCTGGAGGAGAATTTTTATCTGACCTTTTATCAGGAGTAATTTTGGAAGCTGCCCAAAATGTAAAATCCCCTGAAGTTCTTCTAAAGGAGATGTTAATGAAAAAACACTTAGGGGTATGCTGGTCTCAGATCTCTCTGAGGAAGAGAAACTTCAATGTGACTTTGCTCAGAGGAGCCTAGATTCTGAGACTGTTATCTGCACAGAAATAAGGTAAAATAGAAATCTGACTATTCCGGTCACAACAGCTAAACTTTAACCAAATTGGAAAAAAAAATTGTGCAAAGTTCTATGTACAAAGTGACTTAGACCCTGCTTCTTGGGGCAAATCACACATGCTTGCTTTGATACCAAAGGCTTGCCCACCCTGCGAGATTGGTATGAGATGCTGTGCTTGTCCAGGTGTGGCAGTTTAGCTGTAGGGAAGCAGTCTGGTTTAGATATGCCTGGCTCAAAGCCTGGCTACAGCCAGCGTGTGACCCTCAAGCCATGTGAAGCTGGAAGGTCTGTCTGCCACAGGCTGAGCCACAGAGGGAAGATTCTGTAAGAATTTGCACCTACCTTTCAGGTGAATATATACTCACTTACCCAGCTCCTTATCCGAGCGTGCGTTTCAGAGGTTCTGAGGGCAGGGGGTCAATATATTGGCCTTTCCCATAGGCGTACTAGTGTTTACATTTCTCTTAAAATTTAAGTGACTTTGCTTTTAGGTCATAGAACATTGACAGTGCCACTCAAGCAATGTAGCTGCTGTGGAGTGTGTGTACCTGCATATTTTGGTGGGACTTCCCTTTATCGTAGTCAGATTATATAAGGCTTGGCTAAAGCTCTCCTAATTTTTTTTCATAGCACATACTGTAACCTTATATAAAGTCTTACTTTTAGTATTCCTTCTCACTTCTGTAATGTAAAGGTTTTTTGGTTGCTCAAACCATATATAGAAAATTTAGTGAAAAGCAATATTTAGCATTTCTTTTAGCTTGGCATCTTAAGGAAATATGTTTCTGAATGGTTTGGGGACCAGAGGTAGGTTACTGAAGGCCACAACATTAACCCACTACTCTTGAGTATTTCCAGAATAGTGTGTTTCATGAAAAAATGTGGCGAGAGAGTAGATGATGCTTTTTATATACTCCCCTCAAGAGTTCTCTAGGCTGTGAATCGGTCGGCCAGTTTCTACCCAGTCGAGAGCTTACACATCCGAAATGGTGATACATGAAGATACAGCCACCCAAAGGTGGGAAAGTGCAGGTGCCCCACTAAGGGAAGAGCTGCAACATATGCTCCTGTGGGGCCAGGCAGGACTTTGTATGGGAAAGAGGCACCATAAGTGTTCCCTTCCTCTCTCATAAGAGCTTTATTCAAGGCATGAAACATCTCCCATGTGACACTGTTCCTTAGGACACAGAGCCTGATTTTGCTTGAAGTTCAGCAAGTCATGGTAATCTCATAGCTCCATTTTGGGAGAGGAAAAAGGCCGTGCCATTTCTGACCAATGTCGGTTCTGAAGACAGGGAAGAACATTTATGACTTTTAATGAAAATAATCTGTCACCTCCAGAGCAGCATATCTGCCATTTCTATAGAAGAGACAGGAGTTTGCCCAGAAACCTCAATTTTTTCAGTACTTCCACTCATTTTCAAATTCTGTTGCTTGGGCAGAATAACCCAAAAGCAATATAAGATGCGTTGTTATCTCATGTAACACAAACTAGTGATGGTGTGAGAGTGCCTGTGTAGGAGTGCAGTGTCACAGGCTGTTGGACACCTCTGTGGACACTGATGCACAGGGAATTGCTGGGCGAAATGGCAGGTGAGTCTGCATCTGTCCTGGAGCAAATGCAAGTTCTGTCCTCCTGCTGCCCTCGTCCACCCAGCTGTGGCAAGCTCTGCTCCACAGGCCCCATACCTGTGCTTCCCAGACAACATGCATGAGCAAAAAAGCCATGCTTACTGAAATCTGTGTCCGAGGGAGTGCTGGGGTTCAGGCATGTTTGCACTGTAGTTAGCACTCATGAATGTATTTTTGAAGAAGGTAAAGTAGATCTGGCATCCATCTGTTGGAGAAGTTAGAAAGCTTGCTTTTCTGGTGGGGAAGGGAACTGTGCGGGCAGTATTGAGTTCCTTCCACTCTGTAAACCTCTACAGGATTGGCAGAAACATGGGGGGAAAAAAAGGAAGTTAATTTTTTAAATTCTTCCTAATGTAGTCTACATGTGTTCTCTTACCCTCTGCCTGTCCTCTTCCTTTGTCTTCCTAACTTTTTCCCTAGTCACAAAATGTTTGCATGTGGGGAATGGTGAGATAACACAGCACAGACTAACTAAAGTAATTTCCTACAGATGTGTCATGTATTTCTAATTAGCAGCTTTTCCACGCTCTGTAGGGGTTGCTCAAACTAGAATTCAATGCTCAAAGCATTTCCTCCATATGTAAATACATAGTGAGCCTGTGCTATGTCACATTTTCCAGGACTGTGTGGTTATAAAGGAAAGACCCACTTAAAATACTCTTGATGCAGCCAGGGCAGCCCTTGTTTCTAAATGGCAGCTGTGTTTAACTTTTTCTGGATAGAGTTAATACCTATTGAGCCATTCTTTTCGCTTTCTTTGGTAAATTTTATGTCACAGCAATCTGGATTTAACGCTGCTCTAATCTCACATTGTAATGTAATAGCATTGAAATGATTTCCACACCAGTCTACAGAGAATCTGTGCTAATGCCATTAAAATGTGCTTACCAAATCAAAACAAATGCAGAATTAGCATGTGGAAACTGTGTTTATGTGATTATAATGTTTCAGCAATGTGAGATTACTGTAGGAAGCAACTAATCCAAACCTAGGGGGACTTCCCATTACAAGGCCATTAAAATGACACAATGACTGAAGCACAAGTTTCGGATGGGAAAAGTGAAAACATAAATCTTATCATCAGTATTCGGGCAAAACATCTATTGAACTCAGTGGAGTTTTTACCAGAGTCAGGAATGCAGCACCATGACCTTTTTAGTTGCAAGTCTCTTTTCTCTTAACAATGCCTCTAGGAAAAATATTTACTTCACCAGGATTTGATAGTTGGCTGATAGTGAGAGTTGTATTTTATGCACCATACATTTGGTGGTTATAAAGATTTGTCAAGAGTTTATTACAAAAATGTCAAAGTATTGTTTCAAGGCTGTTGTGAAATAATGCAAGTTTTGGTTATTTCTTAAAACAATTTTCTCATTTTTGTTTGAATTTTTAATTTTCAGGGAATAGAATTTATTTCTCTTTTTATGATTTTTCTTTTTTTTTATATTTATATTTCTTTTTTTATCACCCAGAGCTGGAAAGTCTTGGTCTGTGCAGGAGCTCCTTGGCAATACCACCACATAAATTAGTCATTTTCAAAACCAAAAAAGCTGTTATTGCCAGGTATGAACCTACCTGTTTATGTTCTGTTACAGGAATCAGCACTTTTCCCTCTCCCCTCAGACTGTGTTAAGATTAAAGAAATGTAATTCACATGTCTTATGCAGAACCATCTGAATTATATTTGTCTTGTCCTGGATTGTTTCTTGGCTCGCTCCTTAGTCCATGGGAGGAGGATAACATTACAGAAGGTGACTTGTCCTGTCCTATTACAAGCATTCAGAATAAGTCAGATGAATTACCTATATATACATCCTTCCATCTCCACTATGAAAATGGTCTAGATGATTGTTCTGTAGTAGACATGTATCATTTAAGTGGCTAAATGAGGTGATATGAATGCAGTCCTTGGTGTATGAAAGAAGAAACCTTTTCAGGAGAAAGTGCTGTGTAAAACATGGCATGCAAGTCGTAAGTGAAACACACAAACAGTGATTCCTGTAGTAACATATACATACTTAAATTAAGTAGGAATCCTTATTCCATTTAAAAGCTATTTGCACCTAAAATCTGTTTTAAAAACAATTAAATTCTGGTTCCATCAGGACGGGCAGGCTGTTTATGTGAATGACAGTAGGGAAGATATTAGGACAGTGGTTTCAAAAATAATTCCAGTCACAGGTTGTTGACTATCTTTATTTTTTATAATTCTTTTGTTAAGAGTGGTGGGTTTCTAAAACTGTGTTAGTAAGCAGGAACAGGCATTAATATTAATATATTTTTCATAAAGATAAAATTAGGCCTACTTTAAATGCTATTTGTGTCAGTTTCCATTTTTTGTGATGCTTCTTATATTTATAAAAATCCTTGGCCTCAATCAAAAAGTTCTGTAAATTCTGTATGTGAGCTGTAATCTGAAATCTAGAGTTTAAAAATCAACAGGTTGGTGTCTGCTACGAGAAACCTGGCATGGGAACTGGTAATTTTAGATGTTTCCTGCTGTTACAAATCACGCGACAGCAGCCTTAGGATATAAGATCCCACATGTGCAGCCATCAGGTCTTCGCAATGGGCAGGCCAGATTAATTGAGGGTAGTCTGAATTAACTGTGTCAGAAAGAAATTGGTGGGAACAAGTCCTGAAAGTCAACTTTTCTTCAAAGTGGTAATCGGAAACTGAGCAAAAATTCACATTCAATTAATTAGAGTGGCCTTTTTGAGTAACTGCAGAATTAAATAACTAGGCGGCTGAAGTGTAAGATTGTTAAGCAAACAGACTGTAATTGATTTGTGTCAAGCTTTATCAAAAGAAATTAAGTATTTGTATATTTAATTGTATATAGGTTTGTTTTGCTAACTTAATAAATGGATCGGAAAATTGTCAGTGAACGTGGGGAAAGAGAAGTGCTAATGCAATGCAGAGGGGAGTTACCATTGTCTGCTGTCAGGGTTTTAGTGAATGCCAGAGTGTAGATATTTAACACTGAAAAAAAAAAGGGCAAAAAAATAAAGCAAAGGTAATGCTTAGAATTATGTCAGTTGCTTTCCTGTGCGTATAAGAATGACTCATATCATTGAACTTTCTCCAAAATAGTGGGTTGCTCTATATAGAGCACCAGCCTTCCTCAAGGATGGAATTAATGACTGCTTAATTGAATTGCAGCTAGGAGCAGTTTCTGACTAAGACAGGTATTTTGCTTTTAATTATTTGCTCAGGAATAATATTTTCTGAAATCATGCACTTCTTAATTTGTTTGGAAGAAAAATAAATCATTCTATTAATCAGGCAGTAGTCTGTTCTCTGAGAGTAATTCTTCTACCTTCTCAAACAAGTTAACATGCTAGTTCAGGAATGAAATTCCTGAAAGAACAGTTCTTCCTAAGTCTGGTTTTACACAACATAAGTAAACATAGTCAGTTATTTCTCTTTCTTATTCATATTACTGTGTAACTCCACATATTACCATGAGCACCAGTGCTATGGACTTCACTAGGCAGGCAATAGCTGCTTTTTCCAGGGGCTGGGTCACTTTTGTGCATTGGTGCTTTGACAGTGACTGCTTCTGATGAGATCAAAGTATCCCCAAAGAGATCTTGATGTTCTTGTGCCCTTTGATATGTAGAGTTCAGTGCCCTTCAGATTTCAGTTTTTCTGTCATCTTTGTAGATTAACTTTAGCAGTTAAAAGGAAAATGTCCTCTGAGGGCTTTACCAGTAACAAACCCATGTTTATGACATTATTCACTAAAAGGGAGGCAGAAATGGGAAAGACCTCTCTCTTTAATCAATAATGCATGCTCTAGTTAGTCCTTTCCTCTGGACATGATTAAACATGTATTTTGTTTCATAACTGATGATTTTGGTTGACTAGGGATTTTAACTATATATCCTCAAGCCTCTGTGACTAGCATCAGGAAGATCTAACATGAACTGGTTAGTCAGGACTACCCCCACTCCCAAAAGGAAAGAAAGCAAAATCCCACTGGGGAGAGCTGCAGCTAATTCTAACCTGCCATGAGTCAGGCCAGACTGGCACAGGGCCTTTGACATGAACCAGTTGCAGACCGTAGACTCAGTGCTTGTCTTTGTCACTGCTCATTTAAGTTTTGAGAAGTGACATTGTTTCATTCGTGTTACGGGTGAATAAAAAAGTGTCCAAGGTGCTGAGCCATATATAAATTGTTAGATTAAGGTCTGTTCTTAACTGGTAGAATATTTGCCCAGTGAAGCACTTTAGCTTCTCCACCGCTGTTTGTGGGCCGTGTTATATCTTTGGTGACTTGTCAGCCTTAGAGGAGTGGCCCTGGGCTGTTCCAGAACTCCAGAGCATAGCTGGTGGGAGAACCTGAGCCCTGCTGAAGCCAGAGGAGCAGCTTATCGCCCCCATCCCTGCGTTCCACACAGGAGAGGCAGACAAGGTGCCCAAACACAGACAGCTTCCTTGGCATGCCAGGGGTACAGTGAGTCTTGGAGGCCAGAGATAAATACACTGAACGCACCAGTAAGGAATATTCAGCCTTGGTGCCAAGTGTGTTCATCTGGTGGCTGAAGCTGACAAAATTTGACAGCTGCTGAAGAGCAAAGAATCCTAAATGAACATACAGTGGTTGTTCATTAAATAGGAAACATTTATCTTAATGTGATACTGACTGCAGCCCAATAAATGATGACAGTTTCCATGTACTGGAATGTGATGTGTTTATGTTGCTGGAGTACCAGTACAAGCACAGTTGGGTGAAATAAATGCCTTGTTTTTCATATTGACCACCCTGCTGCAAACTGCTTTTGAAAACATCCCAGCAAACACATGCAGAGTGTAGGTACATATGTGAGAGGGAGGAGGGATTTCAGAAATTGCCTGAGAAAGCACTGTTTTTTCTGAAATGTTGTTTCCTTTCTTCTTTCTTCCCAGACTCCTTTAGGATCTGATTTTTTTCCCCTTTGTTAAAGAAAAATGCCTTCCTTGAGTGGAAAAGTGCAGACTGTCCTGGGCCCTGTGGAGCCAGACTGTCTTGGCTACACATTGACTCACGAACACTTGACTATGAACTACAGCAGCTGCTTTTGTCCACCTTCTCCAGGCCAAGAGCCTTTGTCTAATGGGCCCATTGAGATGAAGAACTTGTTTTGGATTAAGCAAAATCCCTACAGCCATAAAGAAAACCTTCTTTTGTATCAGGAAACAGATGCTGTGAGGGAAGAGCTGCTGCATTTTAAAGCAGCAGGTGGTGGGACGATTGTGGAAAACACAACTACAGGAATTGGCCGGGATGTGAATACTTTGAAGAAACTTGCTAAAGAAACTGGAGTTCATATTATTGCTGGTGCTGGGTTTTATGTGGATTCCACTCACTCTTCTCAAACACAGTCAATGACAGTGGAGCAGGTAAGTCTTAACCATTGCTTCAGTGTCTCTGTCCTGTGAATTATCCCTGGGTAAGCCAAATTTGGAGAGAAGTTCCAGTAAAACAGATGAAATATAGAGGTTCTTAATGTGAAAAACAGGAATAGCATTGCTGCTTGTGCATAATAGCTGGAGCAGCACTACTTGCATGTGCTTGGGTTATGTGTCAGAATTTCCAGTTCTTAAGCTCCATTTTCTCTGGGGGATTTGTTACAATGCAAGAGTAAAAGAAAAATACAGTATTTCATGTGTGGACATCTGGTACACCACCAATTACTGTTTTTTAAGGAAAGAGTTTATCCTTGCTACCTCTTTTGTCACTTTTTCTGGTTAATTGCTTCCCAGTGAGTTTACCCAGCATTTGTGTCAAAAGCATAAATAATTGCAATATTTATAGGACAGTTGTAAATCACTGCTCTGCTCAGGCTGTGTGTTATATCTCTCTTCCCTATCATTTGTTCAGGCTTTTCAGGACATAGTCTACATCAGGCTGTTTGTACAGTGACTAAGACAATGTGTTAATAATAACTGAGGTCCCCAGATGTTCCTATAAAAATAAATACTCCTATTTTGTTAAGAAAATGTGGTGATGAGGAGAAGAGGGAATGGAACTCTCCAAGGTAGGAGGCTGTGAATGTGGATGACTAGAGCTTAGAATTTTATTTTAAATCTGTCACAGTTTACAGATTAGTCGAATTCATTTTAAAAATCAATGGTCAAAACTTGAGCAGTGCTGCCAACAAAACGACCCAAGCTGGCCCAAACTGTACACAAGAGTACTGTTTTTCCTAAATGTTCTTCCATTGCTTGAAATACAAATAGATACAATTAGAATAGATACAAATAGATTTCTCAAGACAAAGTTTTCCCTTCTATGTTTGATGGGCTGATGGAGACCCACAGATTTCCTCTACTCAGCACTTAGAAGGTAGGCCATCATCAGTGCCATTTTGTGCTCTCAATTTTGAAAATGTGCTTAAGATATATGGCCTAGTCTGGGAAAGAAAAACTAAAGCTTTTACAACAAACTAGTTTTATTAAGAGATTCTGACGTTTTTTGTCTGTGGATGTTCTAAAGCAGGCTTATTTTGATCCTGGAAATTTGTTAAATGAGCTTTGTTTTTGTAGTTCTGAAGTCAGCAGAGCTCCTGTTGTTTTACATTGGCATTCCTATAAGCAGGTTTTGCCTTAAACTTGTCCCTTCAGGATGCTGGACAGAGTTTTTCCCTTCCCTATCTGAATGGCAAGGTTTCCTTATTCTCTGATCCCTTGTTTTGCAAAAATTGCATTGAATTTTGTCTGGAGCCAATTCAGTAGTGCCAGGCAAATGTTTTGGAATAAACTAACCTTCTTCTTTTTTTTAAAAAGAAAACTTAATCTCTGCCTAAGTCAGAGTTCAAATTACATGTAGACCAGCTTTCTTGGCAAACCTGAACAAATGTGTGACTGGATACTGTTAAATTGATTTGCTTTTGTGTTTATTTTGGTCTTAGTGAATGGCTGGCATAACATTAGTGGACAGAAACCAGATTTTAACTTCAGTTTTCACACACCCAGCTGTTAATTAAGTAAGTTCAGAAAGACCTTGGGAGTATAACTAGCCCAGTGTCCACAGGCCAAATTTGATGCTATTTAACACAAATAGTATTAATAACCAAAAATCTCATTTTCATGTTCTCTAGCTGACAAGGATTATTGTTGATGAGGTACTCAAAGGAGCAGATGGGACTAATATCAAGTGTGGTGTAGTGGGAGAAATAGGTTGCTCCTGGCCTTTGACTCCAAGTGAACACAGAGTGCTTCAGGCAACGGCACAGGCTCAGTCACAGCTTGGGTGCCCCATTATCATCCATCCTGGCAGGAACAGCGACTCACCTTTCCAGATCATCCGCATTCTGCAGGAAGCTGGGGCTGATGCTTCAAAGACAGTCATGTCTCACCTCGACAGGTAAGGAGACTCTTCTGCTGTGCTTCCTGCAGTGTTGCCACGACTCTGGGATTTTGCAGAACTACACTGGAAAAAGTTGACACAGAATATTATCCTCAAGTTTACTGACTTAAGTGTTTATATAGAACTTGATCAGCCTCTAGCACTTCAGTCAGGATCAGATTTTAGATTCACACTGATAAAGAGATTTTGGTATTTTAAATACTGTCTTCAAAAGCCTGGGAGAGGGATTAGGAGTAACTAGCCACATTTAAGAAATGGTAATTCCATTAATTTGTATCCCTGCACAAATCCCTGTATGTACAAAGCATTGGACATTGAGCAGCTCTCACTAGATCGGGTGGGAAGTTGCTGGGCTTCCAGTGTTTTTGAAAATTGGGTCACTCTTAATGGCCTGGCCTTACCAAAATCTCACAGAAGCTAATGGAGATTTCCTTGATTTGGCTGGAGTCTGGATCAAAGCAAAAGGCAGATTTTTAATGTTCTACTATAAGGTTG
>VYZT01054496.1:9065-39496 GCA_013400735.1 Pomatostomus ruficeps
TTTTTATTCCGTGAGTCAACTCCCCCCAAGACTGTAGAATAAAGAAAATGGGATAATAATAGGGGTAATATAGTGACAGCAAATGTTTCAAAGAAGAAGGCAAGATCCAAAACCCATGGATTCACCCATTCTTAGGAAAATTCAAGTAATAATATGTAGTTTCCTGGCAAAACTACTATCCATATACTATCTGATACCAGCAAGCTAAATCTGGAATCCCAAATGAGTGTATTTATAATGCTGAACAAGTAGACAGTGTTACTGGTTTCTCTTTTCTTCCCACATTTCAGCAAAAAGCCATCAATATGTTATTTCATGACTGCGAGACATTTTCTCACACACTCATTTTGTTATATCCCGAAACACATGAGGTCAGTACTGCACTATCATAAGAGTTTTCTGACATCAGCTGCCTTAGAACTGAAAAAAAGTTTTCTTGTTTTCAAACATATGGTCTGATATATTTCCCAGGAGGGAAGAAGGCAACAGTTAGCCCTCTTCCTTGTTCTTTATTTCAATTTTGTGATTAAAAAAAAATTCTAAAAAGTTGCTTTAATCTGGGGGACTTTTTTTCCTTTTCTTTCTTTCTGGAAGACTTCATCTTGACCCTTGCAGTTTTTAAGTGTCCCTGTACAATTACTGTGCTGCATCTGCATAATTCAGATGCTTTAATCCACTCTTCTTTTGATGAAGGACAGAACTTGATCTATTTTCCTCCCTCCATTTATATTTTAAAATAAGACTAATGTTTACAGCAGATATTGTTTATGCAAATATATCATTGTCATGCAATTACTTTGCCACAGCTTTTGCTTTTAGTTTCTCCTATTAATACGTGTAAAGCTACACTTTTACATATGGGCTACAATGAATGCTTATCATATTTTGAAGGAAAAAAATCAACACCAGGGAATTTTTCCTCAGGACACTCTCTGTGAACTCCAGTGAACTCCTCCTCCCACTCCTGACAGTATTTGTATGATGGTTTTTGTTGCATTCTCAATCTGCGTCCTTTGAACAGTGCTATCCTGAACTGCAATCCAAAAATCAATATATATCTATCAATATCAGGAATATAATTTTATTGACTCTTTCAAAAACTCAAAAATAAATCTTTTTAAAGTATCATTAGAGCAATTTCCCTTCAAAGAAATAAAAAAGAGCTACAAAAATTTTACATAAGCAGTAACAGAAAATTATACACCTACAAGGTAAGTCCTAGGAAAGCTTGCATCCTATTTAAGTTTTAAAATTAGACTATTTTACAAGGCAGAAAAAACCTAGAAATTTCACTGCTGCTTAAACCCCAATATATTTCAACCCAAAATGTCCTTGTTCCTGAGAAATATCTGTTAAATACAAGAAGCATCTGGCTAAAGGAATCAAATAGTATCATAAACAGCACTTTCATTGCTAGATGCTTACTGGATATTATTCTTCTAGTGTATTAAAAAATAAGAAAGTTTTCCTCATTTTAGAGATCACAGAACTAGCAAATGAGGAAAAACTAAATACCCCAGTTACCAGAACAGTGAGGAATAGACCTTAAAAGATATTGATTCATATCGCTGCTTACTGAATTATATTTCCTTTTCAGTTGTAGGAATTTCACTAGTTTTAAAATCCCATGAAATCTAAACAATGGTATCTTACGTATTTATAACACTTCAGCTCTTTTTTAAAAAGGAGTTTTCTGAACAATCTCCAAACCAACAGTCCATGTTTCATGAAGAAACATTGCAAAGCAGGCTGGAGATCATCTCATCCAATCTTCTGTTGAAAGCCTGTGTCTAGATCAGGTTATTGGTGCCCTGTCAAGCCAAATCTTGAATTTGTCCAGCAAGGGAGATTTCACAACTTCTCTGGGCAACTTATTTCAGTGGTTAATTGCCTGCATGCCAAAGTTGTTTTTTCTTATCCCTAGGACAGAGTTTCTCCTGAAGGAGCTGTTCCCATTGCCTCTTCTCCTACCACCATGCAACCTTGCAAAGAGAGAACCTCCACTCTGTCTGCACCTATCTTTGGACATGGAAAGACCACGATTAAGTTTCCCCTTAGTCTTCTCTCCTTGAGGCTGAGAAAGCCAGTTCCATCAGTCCTACTTCAGACATCAAGTTCTACCCCTTTTAACATCTTTGCGGCTGTACTGCAGCTGGCTGGGATGTAATTCATTTTCTTCACAGCAGCTTGTAGGGTCCTGTGTTTTAGATATGTGTCCAAAATAACACTCACAACACAATAATATCATAGCTGTTGTTGAACAGCAGTTTCACAGCCTGAACACTTCTCAATCTGCACCCACAATGAATACACTGAGGGTATGAAACAGTTTGGGAAGGGACACAACCAGGCAGTCATGCCAAAACACTCATTTTAAGACAACACCTATCCCAAGCATAATACCTGATTTTATTAAGAGAATTACACTGACTGTTATGTTCTAGTTGTCTTAGTACTGTTTCTTACTTCTATTTAGCCAAATCCAAGGGTCAATTTGTATCAAAACTATAGAATAAGACCATCAAAATGAAGTTCTTAGTGGAAATTTTTTAATTTTTGAGTTACAACTTAGGGCAGAACATGCTTTTCAAAAAGCTATTACATGACTTAGAAGACTAAGTCTCAAAAGGCAGTTTAATAATTTGAATCCCTAGAACCGATTTAAATATTAAGGTGTTCCATTTGTGGTGAAAATAAATTGGTCTTAGGCACTTTGGGGAACTAATTCTTGGTTTGGAAGTCAGAACAGAAAGAAGTCAGAATAAAAGAAAACCTTATGTTTCATCCCTCATAACTTTAAAGGTTACCAAACACCATTTTTATTTCTGTAAAAGTTCTTTCACCACCAAAAAGCACAGCTGGTAGAATGCAACCAAAGAAACACAATCTTTATGAGTTTCCCACTTTCTATTTTCTTAAATTTACACCATATAAAAGGCTTGAGGCATTTGGCTCCTGTGGCTTACAGGCAGCTCCCTGTAACCAGAGAAGTAAAAGGTAGCCTAGACTAAAAAGCAGGTCACCTTAACAGACTGTCATAATCTTGCCATTAGGTCATGAACAGCAGATTTGGCTGCTCTACATCCAGTGTTTCACCTTCCTATCCATAAGCTGGAGCTATGGAAATTACAGCCATCCAAGCTTTCATCAGTTTGTGTTACTGTGACTGGAGAGATTTCAGTAAAAAAATTCAGGTACCACCTCAGACCATATGGAGAGAGGCCCTGGAAAGATGCAGAGCTATTACAGAGGATGACTATAAAGCTAAAGTTGCGAAGGAATCATTTTGGCTTTTTTACTGATTTTACTAATTGCAGAAGTGGAAGCTTCCCAAAGACAGGAGGTGCACAGAAGTGCTCCTGCTTCTGATTAGCTGTTGTTATCTTCAAAAGTAATAGAACACAATGAAAAGATGGTTCCTGAAACTAGGGAACAGAAGTATAATAAATTTTGTTGCAAGGTCTTCTCACTTGTTTCTCACCAAATCTCAGATCAGGCACAGAAAAATGAGGAAAAATTACAGCTGAACATGAGATTGACATTATTTGGAGTTCAGATGAGGGAGAGTGAGACAGTAGAGAAATCTCAAAAAGTGCCAAAACAGCCCTTTACTCCATAATGATCAGGTTTGTAAGTGGCATCTAACTATTTGGCAACAGCCAGGAGTTATTTCGCATATGGCCACCAGGGTTTTAGGATTTTATTGGGATCTGGACAGTGATCATGCCAAAAGGAATGGTTGAGTTAGTATAAAGGATGTGGGCAAGAAGGCAGCCTGCTTCCTAGGAGTTACCTAACCAAGTCTAAGAAAAAACTGGATGTCTGGGGAACATGGTCTTAACTCTGGCACTATAAACGGGATTGGAAAAAGAGTCTTCTGAAAGAAAGATTAGGAGTGGGATTGCAATGCATCCACACAAGGAAATCATCAGCAAAACCACTTTCACGGAGGAAAAGAAAAAAAACAGGCATTTTGAAAACACAGCAGTTAGAGATCTTTCACTTGCACTGGATTTTCTGAAGGACTGATTTTTCCAGTTTTTTGGCCCCTTGCAAGAGCTCAAAACAATCAAAGATGTTGTGCTGACATTGGTGACAATCGCAGCTGCTTTGAAAGTGGAGAAACTTAAGTTGTGTTAAAATGTAAGGAGATCTCCAGAGGTCTCCTTGAACTCTATTAGAAGCAGGGGAATGGTGTTCATGACACATCATGTGACTTTAGGCCTCAGTGTAGTAATCTATCCACAGTTAACAAAGGGCAAACTTCAGCATAAGGATTCTGTTCTCAATTTACATCGTATTAACTTCCCCTGCACGCACAGGTGATTTCATGGCAGTGTCATATTAATGTGGCACTATTGCACAGAGTTCAGCACGTGTTACTCTATAGTTTGTAAAAAGTGCTTGTTTTCATTTGCACTAATTCACAAAATTCAGCAATTGGCAATAGGTTGTTCCCAACATTAGTGCAAATTAGCAAGGTTCCACTTAATTTTCTCTAATTACTGGACCGAAAAGGATGATGATGTACATTGAGAGATAATTAGCTAAGTGGGTATTAACTGGGGGTTTTGTGTGTGAAAATCTCCAATCATTCAACTAGACACTGACTCAGGCATTTCCTTTTGAGATAGATGTTCCAAATGAACCCCATTAGCTCCCCAAAGCTGCATGGTAACAGCTGGAAATCAGCACAGGCAACACTCAAAGAAAAATGGGCTCCAACAGGAGCAGCTATTCCCTTCTGAATTAGGCTGCCTCAGACTAATTGAGAACAACTTCACTGGGCTGACAGAGCCTGTAGTTCCAACATGATAAAAATGATGTTTACAGTTCCCAAGGGTACTGAGTAGAAGTCTGCCTTCTTGCATAGGAAACATTAGCAATTGCATCAGTTGTGAAAAACAGCTGCCTGACCACCCCCTCCCAGAGCAAACTGACTCGGCAGGAGCTGTTAGTGGAGGAAGAGTAAGAACAGCTACGCAGCCAAATAGAAAACATGCACAAATGACCAGCACTGGACTAAGCAGCACACAGGCAGGCAATGCTATGGTAACAGAAATTAGATTTAATTGAAAGTGAGGTAAGAAAGAACCAGGGCAATAACCTCTGCCTTTCAATAGCATACATTCCTACTGTAATTGAAATATACACAAAGCAAACACCCTTAAGACATAATATGCTTCAGTAATTTATTTCCAAATCAGGGTCAGGACAGTAGCTAATATTTGTTTCATTTCTGCTGCAAGAACATGTGCCTCAAAGAAAAAAAAATGGTAAGTAAGGGAAGATAGGATATAAAGCAATTGTAAGTCACATGTTTGTTTCTGATCTGCTCTTTCATAAAATAAAATATCAAGCAGGAAATACATTTCCCTAGTCCTTCCATTCCTTTCCTAGGTGAAATATCTTTCTGTTCCCTTAGACAGACAACATCTCATCATTGCTGTTGTCACTCATTACTAAGGTAGCAACAACAGGCAGCTACTCCACCATTTCCACAGCAAACATGAATCAGCCTGATTCACATGAACAGGCTGTGTTCATGAACACAATGAACCTCGGCGATCAATTCAGTACAGAAACAGGGTTTGCAGATGAATAATTTACTGCTGTCATCTCAAAGATTACAAAAAGGAAATAGTCTATTTATTTGTAAAGTAGCATTATTGATAAATGTCCAGTTTAACCCTGGAATTATATTTGCTAACTTTTTTCCCTTCATAGTGAGGAAATTCCAGTATAAAATTGCATTTATTTATGTTTTCCTTATAATATTAGTATTTATCATTTAATAGCAAACTGTCAAAACAAAGGCTATTTACCGGACTTCTTCAGCACTGCATTTCTGAGAGACTTGTCATAACATAAGCATACAACTGAAAAAAGTAATCTCTATTAAACGAAATATCCAGTAAATGGAGAAGTTCCTAGCTGATATTTTGACTTCAGTCACTTAACTATGATTCCAAGTGAAGGCGTTTGCAGTCAATTTATTGACAGACCCAATGTCTGCATTGCTCCATCCAGCCTCATAGACAGATATCCAAGACACCAAAGTGCTGTTGTTTAAGTCTCTTTGCAAATACCAAATACTCAGCTGAATAAATTCACTTAGCTGAGGACCCACAGCAGCAGCTACACTGCATTTAGTTCCCAAGCAGCTACAGATGACTACAGCAGACAGAGCAAGTTCCTGGCTGTGACTTATACTGTCAGCTTGTTTCAGCAAAAGGATATTTCCCTGTGATTTCAGTAAAATTCCAAATAATTCCCATCATCACTGATGCATCCAAAGTTTTGGAGAAAAGAGTAATGAATGAAAAAATAAAACCATGTTATTTTAAAACATTTCGTTCAGTATACATTAGAAACAAATCTGACTATTATTGAAACACTCAATTCCAGCCAAGAAACTTCTCTGCTTTAATTGCATTAAAGGCAACATTTATATATACTAAAAATAACTCAGTAGACTACATCTTTCAAGCTTACGTGATTTACAGAGTCAAAAAACATTTTCTAGGAATGAACTAATCACTTTTATTTATTTTACTTTGTAACTATTAAAAGTTGAGAAAACTCACTTTCATTTAATAAGGTTGATTATTTGGCAGTGAAGAAGTCCCCAAAGTACATAAATTTTTAACTAGTAAAACACAATTTTCTTGCAAGTAGACAGAAGTAATGAATCAGAAACACTCAAACACTCCAGAAATAGATGCTTATGTTAAAGTACTAAACAACAAGTAAAATTAAATGAAAATGCCTGTTAAAACAATTTTAAAACATCCACTCCTCAACTCACTAGCAGCAGTATGGGACTTCCCTCAGAGAGGTGTTCAGGTTGCATTTCTGCTCATCCTATGCTGCAATTTAAAATAAATGCCTTCAATACCTATGGTCACCAGGAAGTTTCTTTCCATCATTTCTGAACAGAAGTAAGCAGCAGAGGTAAAACATTAAACACAAGAGATTTTTCTGAGCCTTGTCACCATGCTTCTCAGAGCAAGAAGGTTCTATATGGTGCTATAAAATGGGATGATCAGCATAATTTTCCACAATTTGCTGTTTCAGGACAGCAGATGTGCTTTTCACGAGACTTCTGATATGCCCTATCTCTTTTAAGTCTTTTTTTCTTACATTTGACTCCAGTCTCCTGGAAAGCCAAATTTGGTCTAGTTATCATTCAGTACGCAAACACTGCCTTCTATTTAACCAGGTATCAGATTTTGCCCTACTTTACAAGTCTTTATCTGAGACAGCCATGACACTTTATACAGTGCTGAACACCAGGCACAAACAGGCATTTTTAGGGGCACTGTTGATACAACTTTCTTAATATTCTGATCCATCTACATCATTTTACACCCCAGGTGGCAGAAGAATGCTACCCTACAGCCTTGGCATCTACAAAAACAGAAGGGATTTTAAGTTTTCACCTACTAACATCTACCATCAAAATGTATGCATAACTATAACTCGTTTGGAGCACAGGGGTGATGGCTCCCTGGAGTCCTGCCCTCCACATCCCCATTCCATGGCTGCTCGCCCACTGAGCCCTGCCAGCTCTAGTGCACAGCACTGCTGACAGCCTTCCAGGGCAGCAGCTCGATTTTTCATTAGTATCACTCATTTCAAAATATTCCAATTCCTGCATGCTCACTTCACATCTTGTCACAAGAATTCGTTGGGCTAGATTGCAAAGTAGAACTAACACAAAGTAAAAGCAAAGAAAGCATGAGCTGGGCTTTAGGCTGTAAAATAGGATGAGAGATTGGAAAAGGATGGAACTAAACTGAAAGAGTTCAATTTAAAAAAGGATAGAAAAGCAAGAGCAGCTTCTGTTGCAGAAGCTGATGGAGACAACGGCAGTATCAAAATACTCCAGTGTTCCATTTAGCCCCTAAGGAGTGACCATGGGCTCGGGCTGGTGGCAAAGGCCACCATGTTCACAAGGCAAAGTACTAACAATGTAAGGACACACACACCAGTGATGCACCAGGAAGCCACAACTCAAGTCAAATATACCATTATTTGGGGTTTTTTGATTCTCCTATTATACAGATCAAGGCATTCTCCTTTGATCAGAACAAGCAATGTAACCCATTTCCAATTTATCTCAAATGGTGCTGCACTGTGTGCCCACCCTGGCTCTGTGCCGGGTGTTTGCATTCCAGTCTTATCAGCTGTGCACTGGAGCATCCCGTCCTCAACACAGCTCCCTTACTCCCTCCTTAACAGCAATGAGCAACCTGGACCTTTCTTCTGACCATGTTTACACATTTAAGTTTATATTAACAGTTCATTTACTGATAACTATATTACACTACTGAAAATTTATCCTTTTTATTGCAAAAAACATATGTGGTAGCTTCAGTCACATTTACATTTCCTAAAGTTTCAAGGCAATTCAACTATACTTCCTGAAAAAAATTTAAAACAAGAAATTTATGCTTCATTTTACTCAGTAAAATTATTTTCAGCTAAGTAGAATTCAACTATTTTTAATTCACAAGATATTAAAAACCAACATATTAAAGGTAGATATATTTATATAGTGTTTACATTTTAAATAAAAGTGACCTGAACTGTAATGCTACATAAGTAGAAAATATTTAAATTTTTGTCATTATTAGCAGTAAGCTACAAGATTTCTTTTTTTGGCTTTTTTTTTAAAATTAAAACATCTTATGTATTTTGTCCTTGAAAATGTCCAGCCTAGTAAACTACAGAAAGAAAATAAACCTGTGCTCCAAGCAGTTTCTAACATCAAATCCTTGCCCCTCCTTCAAATGTTTCCACCAAATACCTTCAAAGCTCTAACATTTGGTGCAATTAAAGCATTTAGTCTTTTCTTCCACTCGCTTTATTTTGAGCAAGGTTAAACATTATACTAATCCTACTCTTTTTCCTTTCTCTTTTTTTCCTGACCCTTTCACTCAAAGGCCCATCAACATCTCCTGCAAGCATAGCACTACCTGACAAACTATCACCCCGAATAGACCTCAATCCATCCTGCAAGGCAGCAGTTACAAGAAATCATTGAACTCTGAATGGTCCCTGCACTATCTGAGAATAAATCAGGGGGACAATATATTTCTTGGATCTAAAACAGCCCCATCAATAAGTAACCTAAGCATCAGGAAAATGACCAACTAAAATGCTGACGAACGCTCACGGCCTTTTATTGGGGTCAAGGGGTAGGACTGCCCAGGATCCCGCCTGCCTTTCTTCTTCATCCAAATACTCTGAACGGCCTAATACTGTGCAATTTTGGATTCATGTGTTGTTTTGGCAGTGCACCATCAGACAAGCCAAGGCAAATTTCTCCTTTCTCCTTCTCACAGTCACACTCAGCATATTACAAGTGCACCGAGGTCAGGCAGCTCAGGCTACAAGCAGGTCAGAAATTACCAAGAACTGAAAAATAAACTCAAAGAGAGAGACAGGCAGAGAGAAATATCCTCAAAGCTTTCAAGTCCAAAAAGTATCTTTTGCTGAAGCAGACAAAGCCCTTCTGCAGCTCTTCAAAACCCAGGCGCCAGAATATTACATTTTGTTGGGAAACACGGGGAATGACAGAGACTTTGTTTATTCAGTTTTTAATTTCTCTGCTAAGGCTAAAGCTCTTTTTGTCATTTCATTTGCTTAAAGCTTCTGCTTTGTAAGACTTCCAATTAAGAGAATGTGACACTCTCACCAGGCTTGGATTTCTCCCATTAAGCAGCTTTGCTGGTCATTTTGTTAAGGCCACCTCCAGAACAAATGCTGACCGAAAACAGAATTAATAATGGATTTAAAGGATACTACTCAGTAGCCAACGCACACAATAGGAACAGCTGTTTCACACAAAGTAAAAACACGCATCTGGATTGACTTCTTTGTTATACTCAGAAAAAAAAAAAAGCAGAAGAGGTAAAGAAATCCAACCACTCTCAACTGTTACATAGAAATCTTTATCAATTTAAGATACTTTAGCAGATACAAATAATGGCTAAACAAAATACATACTCCAAAAGCTCTGCAAAAGCAGACTTAAGTCACAGCTAATCACATGGGAGAAGCATGTAGGTAAATCGGTATTTTCCTTTTTTCTCAATATAGATTTTAAAACTGTACACATTCTAATGATAAAAAAAACTGCATTAAGTAAGAATAAATATGATCATGCTCATGGAAGTTCTCTAATTCTTCACTGCCATCACAATATAAATATGTAACAAGTTTATTGGAAAAATATTCAACTATGGGACAAACTAACAATGTATTTGAGGCAATTTCAAGAGGTACGTTAGCAAAGGATTTGATCTCTCAATCTGTTGGAAAACTTACATATATGTTAAAACTTTCAATTTGCTTTCTCCTTTGAAAAGGAATTATGGGTATCTACCAAACAATGCAACATTGTGAGCAATGATCCCTCTCAAGAATCCCTCAAACTACAAAAACTGACACAGAATCATAGAATCATTAAGGTTGGTAAAGATCACAAAGATCATTGAGTCCAACCTTGGATCAAGCACCACCATGTCAACCAGACCACAGCACGAAGTGCCACATTCACTTGTTTCTTGAACACTTTCAGGGATGGTGATTCCACCACTTCCCTGGGCAGCCTGTTCCCATGCTTAGCCACCCCTTCAGTGAAGAAATTCTTCATGACATGTTGAGCTTGTAGCATCCATAGGAAAAAAACCCTGATGTCTAAAGAGTAAAAGTGGTTCAACCTTGTGGAAAGAAACTGAAACAAGAGATAAGGACCAAATTTAAAACATTTTCAGAGAACCAATAAAATCAGGAGAAATACAGTTGTTTATCATACTCTTTCAGCATTTAAGGCCATAAGACTAAGGACAATTTTAAAATGAAGGGAAAAATTAACTGCCTCTATAAGTTCTCTGTTCAGAACCTCTGAAGTTTGCTAAGAAATTGCCACAGATGAACATAAAAATTGGTCTCATTATAACAAGATAGATGATTAGGTTCGTTCCTTGGTAAGAAACAGGCCAGTACTTCTGAAAAGATATGAGCTTAAAATAAGGAACTAAATGGAAATCATTTATTGCCACAATGTGACATGCCAAATGGCTTTATCCAATGTTTTGGTGTACAAAGAATTCACTCCTATAATCTCACATTGGAAAAAAAATGTTGAGCTGTTACTCTGGATGAAAGTATATTAAAAAAAACTCATATGCCACTTTGTAATTATTAAATAAGCCAGCCACTACAATTTGCTGGGGGGTGGGTAAGGGAAAAGATAATGTATCCCAGGCATTACACAAATGGAAGCCTAAGGCAAAGACTAAGAACTTTCTGGAGGAAGACACTAGCAACATCAAGAAAATAAAACAAGTTCTCATAATACAGTGCATTGATTACAGCCATATTCCTGAAAATTTCATTTTTTATATCCCAGAGAATAAGTAAAGGCATGTTCCTTAGCTGTCCTTCCCTTTAATGATGACATTACCAATACTCCACACTGGATCAGACCAGTCACCTACTGAGTCAAGTTTCCTCTTCCTGATCCCAAGTACTGCCTTTTTTGGGGAAAAACCAGCAGTGTCAGCAATAGGAAGCAGGACTACATGGACTCCCTGTGATTGAATATGGCAGTCTGAAAGATGCAGATCTGAAGCCCAGAAAGGAAGGAACGAGTGATGTGATCTCATTTTCTGGCTTTGACCGACTTTCCTGGTACAAACACTCTGCTAAGCAGGAGAGGGCAAGGGGACAAAGGCAGAACTGACAGCCTCGATACCCGAAACTGCTGGGTGTGTTCCTCAGCCACTCCCAAGGCCTGGCACAGCTCAGTGCCTGCTCCAGCGAGAGAGCATCGCTGAAAGGCAGCAAGGACACACCTGCAGTTTTGCTGCTTTTGACCTGACCAGTCACTGCACACAGCCCAGAGGACACGGACCCCACAAACTCCCCACTACCATCACATTTCACGCATGCTCAGTTTCACACTTCACAAATGCCACTCTGATGGGCTGGTATTCAGTTCTTACACCATCTTAAAGACTATGAAATGGAAAAAAATATATATATCCATTTTAGGGGGAGAAACCATACACAGTGTGGACATAACCCAGTACACACTATTTGTCTTTGGGATCAGGAACTTCTTCCTGGCCCTCTTGTACTCTACAGTACAGATATGCCTTCAGTGTCTGACGGCAGTCCCTGGATGCCTGATTTATTATGACAATTGTTCTGTTCCCAGTCTTTATTTTAAATTCTCTAAAACTGAATGCATTTTTTCTTCACGTGGATTGAAATGCTGTGCAGTAATCCAATAAAAACGTAACTAAAAAGAATCATAGCATCCAATTACCTGCAACACAGTTGCAAGCAACAGAGTAACCATTTAAAACATCTAGTTCCAAAAATAAAAACCAGAAAGAAGTTCAACACAATCTGGAGAGAAACTTGACATGAAAAAGAACATATATATACTCCATTCCATCCTCATCTAGGACAAAAAGTACACTTTTGTTAAAGATTGTAATATTTTGTGAATATAGTTAAATCACAGAAATTCTGATATCTAAATTTTAAAGCTATTATTTTTATTGATTGCTCCTCTAAAAAGTTATAGATATTTCAATACTAGCACTGATGCAGTTAAAAATTCCACAACTCAACTCACACGTAACAGCTATGAATTCTGGGACTCTCTTTTGTTCCCTTTCTATTACTTCTAATTGTACAAGTAAAGGTAGTCGGAATCACTTTTGATTTTATTGATCCTAAGATTTTCTGTTAAGGATATCCTACTTGCCCATTGATTCAATGTCATAAAATGTCTATAAAAATGGGATGGTCCATAAGTACTCTAATAAATCATGGCCACTCTGCCCTCATCCTACCACAAAAATTACCTCTATTTCATGTAAATAGATTATACCTTCACTTTTTAAAGTTAAACATTATGTGCATCTGAAATACATGTGACAGAAAATGCACTACATTTTTCTTCCTCATTAATATATACTAGAAAAATTAATCTAATTATATTAATATATTGTGCAGCTTACTTCTGAGTCTTGGCACTGGAAGATGTAATTTTTCTCCCGTGACTGTGCACTTTATAGACTTCCTAACTCTTTAGCCAGCAGGAAGTTTGCAAGGCTTGCTTCCAAGACTCTGCAGATAACATTGTGTTTCCTTAAATGCAGTTCTGTTCTGGTTTTCCCCTATCAAATTACATAAGGTTCTCACATCACTGTGGTTAATAACAACAGGGCAAGCACTAATGCCAACAAAAAAAAAAAAAAAAAAAAAAAAAAAAAAAAAAAAAAAAAAAAAAAGGAATTGCTGACACTTTTGTATCATCAAATCAACAGAGAAAAGCTGAAAAGTTAGATAGGTTACCATTTTCCATAGATGGAAGCACATCATGTGCAAGTCTGTCTAAATTTTCTCCTGAATGTTTGGCAAGTATTCATCTTTGCTTTGTAATGTGCTCCTTTCATTGTTACCTTTGTGGATCTTTTTTCAGAGAAATGCAGAGAAATGAAGAAACAGTACAAAAAGAGTAGTTTGAAGCACTTGTTTTGCTCAGGCACTGAAATCTGTAATTTTGTCCTTAAAGAAAAAGAATTTTCTGTTTTTATCTACACAGCTTAACTTCATGATAATTAAGGTGTGATGTGACCCAAAAAGAAAACAGGGGAAAGAACAGTCAGTATCATAAGAAAAATAGTTCTTATTATAAACAAGCAAAACAAAACAAACAAAAAAAAAACTCCACTACTATCTAGACCCGTTTATACAAGTAATATTTCCTACACTGATGAGTACATTACCATTGGAAGTTAGTATAAAATTCTGTATATTTATACAGGCCAATTATGGTAGATTTAAAAAAAAAAATTTAAGAACTAGGATATGTAGTCAGTACCAGGAATCAGATTTGAGACTTAAGTCTTAGCAATTGAAAGCTAAGGCGAACAGCCCTTCTATTTCAAAAAGTAGCCCATAACCATATCTTATGTCCCAGTAGAAGATTTGTATTTTCACCTATGAAATCAAAGAATTTCAGGATGCTACAAATGTGTTAATAACACAAAAATGTATTCCACAGAGAAGCTCTCTCTCTGCTATGCAATCTGTTTATCTATTACACCCTGCTTGGTGTCTTTGCTTCGTGTTCTGGTGTCTCTTGACAGTAAGGTTACAATGTCTTTATCTCCACATGCTGGTTCAGCGTCTATGACAGCAAAGAGAAACAGACAGGAGAGGAGAGGAGTGGAAGCAATACTGTCATATTCTGAATCTTGCCTAAGTAAATGCAAGGGGAAAAAACCAAACAAACAATAAAAACAACAAAACTGAAACAGTGTAGTTATATGGTGTCACAGTAACAGGAGCCAGTTCAGTGCGAACAGGATGTAGACAGAATCCCACATGTACTTGGCAAGATAAAAATCAGAAGAGGAGACAACCATGGTCCCAGAAAACTGAAATTCATTCTGCCTCCTGTACTCCTCTGGAGCTTTGTATTATTCACATCAAGAATGATTTTCATGCCTTTGACTCACACAGGTAAAACAAGCCATTTAACTAGTCTTCAGAGGGAAAGAAGGAACAAACCAGGAGCTGAAAAAAAAATCACATTTAGTAGGTGAGCATATTTTACAAAGTACTACTGTGAAGGGGTTCACAGGGGAGCAAGGCAAAGCTTTCTGCAGGCAGTCTGGGTTTATTTTAATGCATCAACCTAATCAATGTCTCCAGGACTTGTCACTCACAAATAACAGCAAGAAAATGCCTGGGAAGCCTGCACTCTCCTTGCTCTCTCACCCCTCTCCTTATACACATACGGTGGATTGGGTTCAGCTCCTCAGATAACTGGAGAGAAGAATATATAAATAATCAGCTCCTGATGGCTATCTGGAAAAGTCCCATCTTTAAAATGTGTTCCAGGGTCTTCTTACAAAATTGGCCATAAAGGTATAACAAGGTCTCTCTGCTTGCTATATCATATTGCTTCCTCCTTTTCTCAGCTGAAAGAGCGTATTTTCATGTCTGTCTGTAGCTCCAAAAACTGTGTTCTCCATTACTTCTCCACTGAGCTCACGCAGGGTACCCCAGGAAATTCATTCAATGTCTGCTTTAGTAATCCATACAGCATTTCATTCTCCTATAGCATTTACCGTGGCAGTTCATTCCAAAGATGTCATAAAAGAGGTGCATATAAACTGAAAAGGCTTTTTTAATAAATCAAGCTAATAAAAAATCTGCCTGGATGTTTGCTAACATATATTTTTGAAACAGAGAAGCAAAGAGAAAAAGGCAAGATGAGGGAAATGGTCAAGAGGAACCTTGGGAAGGAGAGGACAGAGACAAATCAGTGAATATGAAAAGAGTTGAAGATGCAGGGGAACTCTGGAGGTCATCTAGTGCATCACCCTACTCAAAGCACAGTCGACTACCACAGATTGCTCTGGACTGTGCTCAGTCCTCTTCTGAAAATCTCCTGGGATGGTAACTCCACAATCTCTCCAGGCAACTTCTGCCAGTGTTCAGTCACTCTCACACTGGCATTATTTTCCCCTATGCATAAATGCAGTCTTCTGTATTTCAGTTTACACCTGTTATCTCTTGCACTTTCACACAGAACTGCTATGCAGAGACAGTCTCTTCTTCAACCTGAACAAAGAGGAGCATGGCCATCCAAGATGCAAACATCTGACCTTAAAGATTTTTTATTCCCTTTTCTGAGGCTGACTCTCTTCCAAATGCTCAATAATACCATGATTATCCTGGTGAGAGCTGGCAGATAAAGATACAAACACAGGCAGCTCCTGAGAATGTAAGGACTCTTAAAATATAATATTATTAGGGTAACAGTCTGATTTAATTGAGTGTATCTCATAAGACATTATGGTACTTCTTGAAAATCAACACTGTATGAACCCTATTTATCGAGAAAAATTGCAAGCATTTTTCTTCCTAAAAAAATACAGATACACTTTCAGTTACCCAAGTTCCTGTGAGGAAAGTACAAGAAATTTTCTCCCATATGGAAAGAAGCACTTGGAGTTTCCAAGGACAGCAGCCTCAGGGTGTGTCACTACAGACCAGGACAAGAAGAGAGGAGGACAATACCCTTGATTTTGTATTAAGTTCCCCTTGAGTTACCAGAAAGTACATTTCCTCAGAAAGTGCTGGAGGAGATTACACCTTAAACATTAGCCCTTGCTTTGATCTGACATTTTGATATTCTTCCTGTCAAGAACTGCTGCAGAACATCTCTGTTTCTTTCTGCAAGTTCAGCTGGAGTTGCTGCTTTTGATGAGCACAGCATTGCCACAGATGAGGACTAAAGGCCACGGAGCAATTTACACTGTTATAAAGTTAGAGAGATCAGTAGCTCAGGTACATGAAGGAAATTCCCAAGTAAACAAAGCTGAGATGAGCATATCGGTAACTTTTGTAGCTGAGTTTATCTAAGAGAGGCAAGTGAATGTGGAAAGTATCCATTGCATGCTATGGAGTAAGAGAATGCACTAATTCCCCAAAAAGACAGGGGTTTTTCATCAGAGAGGCATAAGGAAAAATCATGTTCAAGACACTGGATCTCTGTCTCTCCTATTTATTTAGAGGATGAAAGACCTTCAAACTCATTTTTCTCCTGTCAGGAGGCACACAAACACAGCCTCTCCTAAAATGCATTTGTATCTCCTTCCAACTACAGAGCTGAATGAATGCCCATGGAAGCAAAATGCTACAGGGGGGAAAAGTTCTGATACTATATAAAACAGAACAACAGAGTTCTCTGGAAAGCTTTTAAATGTTGTCCTTTGACTTCTTATCAACGTAATTTTTCAAGTGTTCCAAAGAGCTATCCATTTTCTACTGACTCCACCAGAAAACAGTATTTTGTTTTGTTTGTTTTGTTCTTGTCATGTTATAACATGACACCCTGGCACCTGATGCTGACCTTAGTGGATTCTTGACAAAGGACCCAGCACTGCAACTTGAAACACTGTCAATTGCTGCTTAAATGAAAATAAAAACAACAGATTCACAAAAACATGTGTATTTTAGCTTACACAGTATTTAATGGTGTTTGCTTTACCAATTCTTCATGTTTTGCTGAGCTATAAAGAGTAGTTCTAAAGCTACAGATTTTGAAAAAACACTTGGGAATCCTGCAGTTAAACACACGGTTGTGCCTCTTCAGAGCTAAAAGCATTAATGATGTTTACTTAGAAATTAGGAAGCAGCTATTACTAAGAAAGCATTTCTCCTAATTCAGTAGTTAAAATAATTTTTTACATTACCTAACACAGAATTTGCTTAATCCAAAGTTGTCAAAAGCATTGGCAGGAGGCTCAAGCAGCTCTGATGAATACTGGAAGGTAGTAATAATGTGATTCTATCCAGCCAAGTTTGGTTTCATATGAAAGGCTTTTCTTCAACCATGCAGACACTTTTTCCTACTGCACAGCACTGAAATAGAATGAGACCTGAACAATGCCAAATTATACCCCATGCATTTGCTTCAGTTGGGAGTCTTTCAACCTTCCCTGAAAACACAGGACAAGGCACTAGATGACCAATATGACTGATTGAGGATGGTAATTTCTCTGCCCGTACATTCTTCAAAGAATTACAGAAACTGTTCAGAATTGACAGTCCTATTTTATGACAAGATTTAAATTGGATAAGGAAAAGTAGCTAGAGTCTTAGTTTCAGCATTGAAATTATTTACAGGTTAGACTACTTAACACAGTCTAGATGTAAATCAACAACAAGGAAGCAAATGATGATCAAAACCATTATGGCCTTTCTTCCAAGTAAGCAATTTTGTGCCCTTAATCTTTTGCTGACTAATAATATAGAAAAAAGGCACATTGTACAAATTAAGGGTTTCTCTCCATTTCCAAGTTTTGAACAGATCTTTATCCAACATTTTACAACAGTGCATTGTGAACAGTTGCAGCAATTTTATTCAAAGGCAAACTCCAAGTTTCTTGGTGATATTGCTTATTCAGTCCTAGAATCCTAAATTCTCACTTTACCAATAGAGAATAATACCAAAAAAGTTTCCTTATGCTTCCATGTGCCCCAGAAGCATATTTCAGACAGGTTGGAGAAAGCCACTTCTATAACCTTGGTAAGGAGTAGTAACATTTTATTATTCTACGGAATCCCAACATTTTCTGACAAATCCCTAAAAAAATAGGGGGCTGAGAATTTATATTCTTTTAAAAGACCTCTAAAAAGTGCTGTTTCTAAGCGTCTCTTAACTTTGTGACACAATGGTAACTCTGGTACACAGAACCACTGCACTGCAAGAAAATGAAGCAGACTCCACTCTGAAATCCACTGAAGTCAAGAGGAGACAGAGTCCAGGAACAGTCCTCTTTCTAGATGGCAGAATTTCAGCCTGAAATAATTTCTCGAAGTTTTATAATCAATAACTGCAATGGCAAAAAGTAAAGAATTTTTAAGACTGCACACCATGCTAAATATGTACCATTTCCATTTAGCACTCCTTTGATTTTACCCATTTTACCCAAAAAAGAAAGATCTTGTTCTCTACTATCTGTTTTCTGCTACAGGTTTTTATGACATTGACAATGATAGTTACGAATTTATAATGAGAGATTGCAACTAAAACACAATATATTAAAAAAAAAGGAATTTTCATAAAATAAAATGCAATCAAATATTATCAATTGTCTTACGCAGCCAGGACACCTTCCAGTGTTACATAAATTAAAACAGTATAAAGTGATACTAGCGAGTGGGGGAGGGAGGGGTTTTCAGGTAAACATGAATTAATATCAATCAGAACTTTAAATTATGGTAGATAGCCAGCATTGTATTTGGGTCACCTAAGTCGTCTTTGCCGTTTTCTTCTCTTGTTTTCCCCTTTTCGTTTTACATTTTAATTTAAATATATTGCTTATTAGCCTACATAAGTTTTGATTGATAATGTGTTAATGACAACTGGCTTACAGACTGCCTCATATATTAGTTGACAGACACCATAAGATATGCATAAACTGATTATTGTCACTTCATTGTTGATAAACATTAAAGGCTTCTAAATATCTGCTAATGACAAATTCATTGTTTGTTAATCACAAGGCTATTTTACGATTAAGTTTAATACAAGCTAACAATGGTAGCTTGTCAATGGAAAATGAACCCTTTAAATTATATCATTTCAAACATTATAAACTATTTAGATGCTTCATGTACTGTTGAAGATGAAGGATTCCAGTGATGTCAATGGATTTACAATAGTACGGTAACTAGTATAGGTGAGAATAGAAATAAAACCTTGAGTTTTGCAGTGTTATACCAACTTACAAGAATTTTTTACAGTTTCACTGCTGTGCTACTATGTATGTACAAAGAAATACTACTACTACTTTGAAAAACTAAAAAGAAGTGGACAGACAGTCTAATATTAACAAGATAAAAGTTATTTTATTTACCTGACTTTGCAATTCACTTTGTTGCTTCAGGCGAAGATTTTCTGGTGTATCAGCCACTGTAGTGAAGGACTGCTTTGGGTAATGTCTAGAAGAAGAAGCACAAAGCCAAACAGTAAATATTTGCACATGCTAGAAAGTCAAATGCATCCCAGCACTCTTTCCTATGGTGTACACAATTCTTTCATGGTTTCCTATAAATTAGAAGTATTTAAAAATATTGTGTCAGACATGGCTAACAGAAACAACATGAAGGTTTTCCTGTAATGAGTGTAAATCCCACCCATTCATCCTGCCCACTGACTTCAAAGACTGATCAGTCAAAATTTGCTTTCAATAGAGTGATCAAAACTATGTTTAACTGCATTGTCTTGGTACAGTTATGTGCTGGACTAAAAGCCCTTAAAATTTAATTGCTTTACAGAAACTGACACTACATAAGAGAGTACAGCTGGAGAACCATGGATCTTTAATCCTTTAGCGTAGGAAGCAAAAGGATCAAGGCAGGTGCTTTCCGGGCAGAGGAAACGTCAAGTGCTTTAACAGTAAATACATCAATCCAGTGCTGTAATATCCAGTACCAAAGGCTGGGGTGTCTCAGAACTGCAATGTATCAAGCATCTCTCTTTTCATTTGAAATTTTACACCTTTACAATATGTTCCTACTATGTGCTTTGGTATTTTATGGTAATATGCTCTTGAGGACCCTCCTTGAGCAAGGAGGTTGAACTACATGGCTTTTGATGATCTCTTCCAGTCTTAATCATTTTGTGATTCTGTGAACTGTAGCAGTCAAACCCTACTCATTTACAGAACCACTGTTTATTAATTTTCATTGATTTACCCTGCAACTTTGCAGCCAAACAAGAAATTCCATTATAGGAAAGACCATAAAAAGAAGCAAATAACAAAATGAAACAGCACATCCCAAAATATATACGCTATTATGAGCCAGAAACACTATGAGGAAACTAATTCTTATTAATTAGCTTCTACCATTTCTAGTCTGAAATCAAAATGTTCACCTTACTACCATGTGGGGCACTCACATCTTCAGTTACCATTCACAGCTTCCCATGCCTGCCCCAGCTCCCCCATTTGTGCCTCCAGCATTTCAGAGTACAAGAAAACAGGCACAGTATTACAGACCCAATAACATTTGCAGCATAAGTTCCACAGAGAGAGTAAACAGTAAGTGTCTGAAGACGAAGGATATGCAGTATTAAACATTTTCATGTTCAAACTCCAGGCTATCTCTAAACTGTTCTTTCAGCAACTAGTTGTATGTTGTTACTATGGCTTCATCATAAAATTTCTGTGCTATGTAAACATGATACATATTTTCTTTCAAAATTGTATTTTGTTAGAAAGTTTTCTGTGTACAAGTTCTATTTCCATGAAGTGCATGGTTTCAGTAAAAAAAATAATTTTTTTATCTGAAAAAATAAAACAAGCACTAAAAACTAAGAAGTATTTCAGGTTTCCCAAAAGCTGAATGTTTCCTCCTCAGAAATGCAAAATCAAGAACTGATGAGAAATTTTGCCTGACTGCTCCAGGCCTGATCCCCCCATCCAATGAAATCTTGCATTGCCAGACCTCTCCACCATAGCACAATGAAGTAGACTCCTGCACCAAGAGGCTGTGGAACATCCTCTCATTTATGGTGTTGTTACACAAAAAAACCAGAGGAGAATTGCAGGACAACCTAGGGATTTCAGACTCCCAAGGGCTAATAACTGCATAGAAGGAGCAAAAAATTAAATACCTTGATGAAAGAAAGCTTTTCCTCACAAAAATGTAAGAACAATCCCTGGCTGCATACTAGCAGCTGGACAAACGATGCTACTCTAATTTATGGTGAGACACACTCCCAACCCATTAAGTCAGCCACTCATGTCAGAGAGTTCATGTCACTGCAAACTAGAAAACAAAATTTTTAGGCATGACACCCTTCAGCCTATTCTTTTGGTGTTACAGTCAAGTCCTCCCAAAGTCCCACCCAGGATGGAGCTCTGGCCAGAGCAAGCACTGAGCTCTGCACATGCTGCTGCCTCTTCCCTCCTTCTCAAACTGGGGGCTCCCCCACAAGCACCCCCCTCAGGGCCAGCAGAACAGCTTAGCCACAGCTACAGCACCACACAGGGAGGCAGAACTGGCTTTGCTTAGAGAACACCAGCTCCTGCATGAGGCAGATGGTGTCAGCATTGTGTAATATTTTGGGACAAGGAAGATACTTCCAGAAGGGCTTCTCTTTTTTTTTTCTTTATTTCATTTTTTCTATCTCACACTTCATTCTTTAGTATAGAGGCAAAAAAAACAAATGCCAGGCTGGCTACAAGGAGGGTCATAAGCCCTTTTTGGAAAGCAGCAATGAGCAGATGGGGAAGGCAATAAGCCACCTCACAGCCAGGGCTTGCTGATGCCCAAGGAAGATGGTAGCAGTGGTGCACAATTCCCATCTTAAAGCACAGCAGCCTTCACTTAACAGCCATGAGACATCCATAGATTGCTCCTGTAGATGACAAAATCCCTGTCCCTAAAAAAAAATCTGCCACACATGCAGTTAAAATATTACATTATGCACATGTTGAATGCTGAAAGCATAAACTTTCATTGCACTGCTTTACACCATGGTTATCGATCATGACCCTGGTAGTATAATCACAGTAAACACGTGAATTTGTCCTTTTGAACATGGAGAACACAGAGGGTGAGACAGCTCAGACAGGGTTTTTGGCCTGGTCCCCTTGGGAATTGTGTGGACAACACTGAGGCAAGTGTCTCAGCCACAGCCCCCAGGGACCCTGTTAGCAACAGCAGCAGAGAACTGCAAATCCAGGCTCTCAAATTAAACCTCTCTATTCGGAAGCATAAAAACATACACCTATCATTCACCAGCTCTTACTTCTGATCATTTGCTTTCTTCCACAATTAGTATTCAGAAACTCAGAGGTATTTCAACATTCCAAGCACAACACTTAAGCACCAATGTATCTAAGGTCATTATTTATTTTAGAAGCTCCACACTTCAAGTAAAAAAGCTATGCTTAGTATAGAAGAAACAGTGCTATAATATGCTTGAAAATATTATGCAAACAGATTTTATCAATGGAAAGTATTTACACTTGACCGTGGAAGAAAACAATACACATGACAAGGGAACAAAACAGTTGAAATTTAAATTGGTCTTTAAACTGATCATCTAAACCATTTATCAAAATGTATTACAGTGATTAAAATAAGAATCATTTCACAAAATTAAATTAGCAGTGCATTCTACTATGGGTTGTCATTTTAACTGCGGCTGATTTATGAAACCACTCACGTGGTATTTCAAACCAGAAAGACATGGGTTTAGACACATCCCTTCTAATTTATGGAAATTCTTGCCTCAAATGCATTAAAAAGACTAGTGTTAAATTTAAATCCTATCTTCAGCTTCCCACATTTGTTTTAAGCTTACTGGTAGCATGTCTTCAGGATAATTACCAGTACTTAAGATATTAAATTATATTAAAACTAAGATACATTGTACCATTGGATACTTTTGTCTGAAATAGAAGACTGAAACACAAGTGTTAAAATTCACTAATCTGCTTTTTTAACTATCGGTTTAGGGCTATACCACATTTCATCAAAATGTTCTGAATAAGGATAAGTAACTGGATGGCAACAGCTTTTCATTCAAAATGCTGACAGTGGTCTCTGGTAATCCTTTGCTCAGTTTCCCCTTTTGTCCAAGATGATGTCTGAGAAAGAGCCAGGAATTGGTTAAAGAGGTTGATCTCATGTCAGCTATTTAACAGCAATGTCCAAAGAACTATTTTGTTTGTTTTAAGTCTTTGTTCGTTGTCTAAGTCTACTTAGCAATATGCCTTACCACACTAATGCTATTAGGATTAATCCTGTATAAAGATCTATACAAGAAGTTCCAGAACGAATCAGGATACACAGTATGGTGTCTCTGCTGTGGGTTACTGTACTGCCTGCTTCAGCTGCACAGCTTGATTAATAAATCAAACCACAACTCAATCTCTTGCTGCTTATGAGGAAACTCCTTCACTTGATATTTGGAAACAGGATCAGTAAAGCCTCTGAGAACTCAGGAAAGCACCTGAAAGTTACCTAGCTTTTCCAATGACTAAACATAGAAATTTTCCCAAATACTTTTTTACCTGTAAAGTTTTCATCAGCTTTTTCATGCTCTCAAACCAACAAGATGAAAGAAAAATATTCTGAGAGAGAATGGGATGAAGATTCAGTTTTGTCTCTTTTGTAAAAGCTCAGATTAAAAGATTGAGATAAATTCAAGCATCTACTGAAATTACCTTCCTCATACCTCACTCTGACTAAATCAACATTTACAAATGATTAAGAGATTTGTCTATGTGTTTTCTAACTGTTTCTAATAGTAAATTAACTGTTACTGTTCAGTTACAGAATTATAGCCCTTGTCAGAGTTACTAAATTTCCATGGAGTTATGCCTCCCCTCAAATACCTATTCTGTATTTGCCTGCAACATTATATTTGTGATATCTTTTAATCAGAGAACAGGTACAAAATATACAAATCAAAACTACTCTCCCAAGCAGAGGGTCAACTCCATCACATCTTTTCAAAATACCACTTGCTATCACTGGCTGTCACATTAGGCCATTTCTCCTCTCGTAAGTTTTGTCCGAAATAAATGTTCTTCTAATTTTAGCAAACTATAAAAGATAAGGAGGTTTAAAAGAAAAAGAAAAATCACTTATTTTCAGTTGCAATAATGTAGAGTTGAACAAAATAAACCTATAAGACAACATAATAAAATTAATCCAATCTTCCAAGAACTACAGAAAACTATAAAAATTAGTTATGCTTTTAAAACTAGCACTTCAGTACAGTGTATGCAAAAAATGCAAATTGAAATTAAACAGCGAATAATGATGTAGCAGTCTGGATGTAACCCAAGCTCACAAATGATGGACAGGTAGGGAAGCCCCACCTCAGACCTGCAAGGGCCCAATCTGGTAAATGTGATCTGAGCCCACGTCAACAAACAGCACAAAAACAGAGAGGAGAAACACAGATCTCCAATTAAGTCTCATACGGAAGACACACGACAAAATAATTTTTCCAGGATGAAGGTAACAAGGTATTAAGCTGTGCCCGGCTAGGGAGTGTTTAGACTGGCAGCTTGGAGAGGCACAGGACCGCTTTCGTCTCCTTACCTTGAAACCATGTCATGCACAGAAAGACATGTAAGATGCACAACAGCGGAGAAAGAACCAGCAGGAGGGAAATCTTGCCCACAGCTGACTACTTGATTTGAAATTCGCGCTCAGTTGCACTTGCTGCTCTGAAGCTCCAGGAGGGATTTCTCTGCGTTTTCTCTTTTGTTTTGAGCTTTTGGTGCAAGATCGCTTATTTGCATGCAATTACAAAGGCTTTTGTAGTAGGAATAATGTAACTAGTGGATAATACAGCTTTGGTATGGCAGCACTTGGGCAACAAAGTGAACAAGAAATGTATCAATTCTCCAGAAATTACTCTGAAGATGGCATTCTTTCTGGCTGTCCAAATCTACCCCCCTCTGCATGAAGAACTGCGGCTGCAATTAGTTTGTTTTGGAAAACATTTTTCAATCTCTGCCTTTCAAGGAACATACTTTCTGAAATATTTAATTTCTGTATCTGTACTTCTTACTTGAAGTAAAAAAGGAACTTCCTCCCATATGCTAGTTCAATGCAAGTTCCTTTTTATGAGAAAAATCCCCAAGAGATGCATTTGTATTGATTTCCAGGAGATTTAGCAAGCAATAAGAACCATAAAAAAAAAAAAGTAAGGATATTCCACTTGCGTATTGGGGTAAGACATGACTGGCACTTGATATACGACTACAGAGACCCACGTCTGGGGCTCCCTTCAAAATCTAAGGTTAGGGACCACATTAAATATTGTGACTGTATCTGGCCTCAAGACACAGGTTAGTGCCTTACTGTTCTCTGTTAGAGGCTGAAAAAATTAACTGTTTACTGAAAACAACAAGGCAGAAAATGTTTACATTTTAGATAAAATAGTTTAAAATTGGGTAGCCAACTCCTAATTCCAAGTTTCACAACTCTCACCATTTGAAATTCCACTCAAATTCTACTGTACCAAACCAGCAGAGCAGTTAACTCTGCAAATGTATGTCATACACTGAGGAACCCTGAAATCACAGAGAAGTGGACTGCACAGTGATCTTTTAATCACTGGGAGAAGGGAGAGCTATGGAAAACAGGTCTAGATAGAAGATCTGGAACCTACAGTAGCCTATTTTAGAATTTAAAAGGCTAGTTAATTTTGGAAAATAGTAAAATCTTTTAAATTTACAACTTTTTCACAGCATGCATCCAAAAGCATCAACATTACTCATGTGGCCAGTTTTAGCTAAGTTTTAGAGAAAAAGCATGAAGTCACAACATTAAATTACTTTGTACTTACAATATCAAGATGACCAAGAAACCTATTCCAAATATGTTTTCGAATACATGGGTTGTCTGAATTTGCAATGCTCCCACACTGATATTTTGATTTCAAGTAGCTCCCCTGAAAACTGCATTCAGCAGGGTTGGTGAAGACAGACAAGCAAGTGCCACTAGGCCAACACCAGCAGTGTCACACAAGCAGCTGGACCTATGCTCTAACCACCAAGGTGTGCTGTCTGCCTGCTTCCTCCCAATAACTGGCTCAGAATTAAAATATCCCCCAGCTCCTAGGTGATATTAGCTTTTTCCCCATTTCTTACATTTTTCTTTTATCTCTCTTTTTCAACTTGATATTTATTATACAAAGATACATTGTTAAGGAGACAGGCGAGTCTTGCTTCTTGAGAAATTCAGGCCAAAACATTTTCATTTTAAAGAATTGAAAAAACACAGCAGCAGGAGGATGCAGTTCATATCTTATCATATAATATTAAGAATTGTTATAATACAGATCTCAGCCAAGTAGCATCCAGATTCAGTAAAAAGATCAAAAAGAGTAAAATCCAAGCACCACAGATGTCAAAAGTAGAACTGCTAGAATTTTCAGTGGAGCCAGGCACTCACCCTTTCAATAATTTACCTATTCCTCACCTATGGAATTCCAGTGCTTGGGGAAAGAAAATTAATCAGTAGCAGACCAAGAACTACAGGGTAGCCTGGAGCCATGCAGAAATCTATTGGCAGTACACTCGTAGGTATTGACAAGAGATCAAAAAGTGAGAACCACTGCTGGAGAAAGATACTCAAAAGATGCACAGAAAGTTCAGAGAAACCTGGAATTAGAAGGCAACTGTGGCAAAACAAAACAATAAACAAAATTCTGACTGCAACAGCAAAATCTGCTGAAGACACACATATGTCCTACCATTTGTCACTGCAAAACTGCTCCCAGGATAGTATCCCGTGAGCTCACCCAGAGCTCACCCAGGCTTTTACATCACCTAGACACAAAAAACTCCAGAGAAGTTTAAGAAAACTTTGTAATCACCAGTGGCACAACAAAAGGTTGATGATTCAATATTTTCAAATTATTTTCTTCCAGATACTGTGATTATAATTTCTTTCAAAATATCCAGGACATGAATATGAGCAGGAAAAGCACAGACTGAAGCTGAGTTTCTCACTAACTTCATTTGTCAGTTCACAGCAGCTGATCTAGCAGAGTAAAGAAAGACACAGTATGACCCATAGTTCCTATGGGTTGTTTTTTACCCCATCAACATCTTGCTGTCCTCTTTTAAGGATGTCAGAAAGAGCCAGAATTCAAGCATACAGCAATGGCAAATTTTGTTACGAAATTCCTAAATTTTCTTATTTATTCTACGTTCACTATATCAGTATCTCAAGCAGCACGACACTGAATTATACAAGTGTAATTGCTCCTAGGCGATCGGTAGCACTCAGTATGGGGATTTAAAACGACATCTGAAGGGACATCTAAATCTACAGCTTTCAGATACAAGGACAAGCCACAAGCAAAAGAGAAATAAAACTAGAATCTATCCTAATAATGCTTTCTTCTCTGCCAGCTTTTCAAGTGCAAGAAATACAACACAAGCTAGAAGTTTCATTCTAAAATTTTTAACGGCAAAAATCTATGACAATAACATCAGAAATCAAGTGATTATCTATTGCTCAGTGCTTGTATTAAACCTTCCTCTTCCAATAAGTATCGACTGAAAGAATATTTGCTACTAAAAACTGAAATTCTTATTTATGCATTCATTCATTCCAAACCTGTTAGGCCATACAGCACTAGATCACAGCTGTAATGAAACTGGAATCCAGCTGTTGTGCTCTCCTGAAACTGAAGGTATAAGACAAAACCTGGGAAACTAAATATGGAGTAGTTCCTAGTTTCCATATTTTCTACTTCTTAACTCTTCATGTAAGTTTACTAGCTTTTAATCTTTATGCTTTTCTTCATTTCTTTAGCAAAGCTATAAAGCCAAGTTTCATTGGACAATTCATTGGTGCTTCTAAATTCCAAAATTATCATTCAAGACATGGCAAATAGGACCATGGGGTCAGTAAAAAGCCATCTGTAAGACCAAAGAGAAATAAGTGCTAGAAAGACATCATAGGTTTTCTTGACCTTGCAAAAACTATTTAGATGGTTATGGAGAGAGTGGTCAAAAGCCAAAAGGCATCTGTCAAGTCATCAGTCTCTCAAAGCTGGAGTCATAACTGACTGACCTCCTCCAGAACTAGGGGTGTCATCCTGGAGAGCTCAGCCAGCTCCATTCTACTCCCTTCAGAGGGACTATTTCTGCAACTATGGAAGCAGACTTCAAATACTGCAACTAAAGTAATTTGGACACTTAAGAATTGGGAGATGAGACCAGAAGGAAGATGGATACATCTCCAATGCCTTAGTATTGTTACCTCTTTAACCGTAAAGTGCATTAAGCATTTGTCTTCTAAAATGGTGCCATCATCACCAACTCCAAGCTTGAGTCAAAAAAAGTACATTAAACAGAGTTATGTTTACATGTGTGCTAGAAGAAAAAAAGGACAAGCCACTTTTTTTGTCAAACAAAATTCTATTAGTTGCTTATTCACATACTGTAAATTCTAAGTAGCTATGTTAACTGTGCAGCTTTATGAAATGTCTCTCCTTTAATGTATCAATTTCTACAGAATTATTATTAATAGGAAAAAGGTTATTTCTTTAGTTTATAAAAGATAGTTTATGCTAGTATAGTGTACAACAATTTCATATTACAGCACATTTGCCTATACAAAATTATTAAATGATGCTTTCAGCTTTTGCTCACAAATGAAGAATACTCTCAGTAGAGCCTGCTTTGGCTTATTCTGCTGAAAGGGCACAAGGGTGCAAAAACAAACACTGTAATTTTTAATGTAAATCTTTGGCAAAGGCAATGTATTACCAATTTAATTTAATACTGTTCTAGATATCACAGGCCCCTCACAATGTGGCAGAGGATGCCATATTTCACAGAAGATCTGGTGGGTAAGCTCCAAATTCTAAAGCCTGTGTAATTCAATCAAATCACAGATTCCTTTTTATGTATTTATCATGAAAAAGCAACAACCACGTCACATTTTCACTAATACCCTGCAAACTCCTACAGAATTTCTGCATACATTATGCTCTCAGCTCCTCATTGACTGTTAATTATTTTGACTACAACCAGGTGCAGTTGCCATTGCTAATTAAATCCTCCATCAGTATTGTTACAACAACTGTCCTGTCTCCTGTTTGCATTCTTTTCTCTCTGCTTGAAACAATACTACTATGTATCTTCCCATTAAAGTACAGGGGTTTCTGTCCTGGCTCTTTGTATTTCCAATTAAAGACTTAGGCAAATGAATGAGCTTTATGTAATTCATAGAGCGCTGGCTTTTTCGTAGCTTTCTTGGACACAGACCCTAAATTCCACCCAAACACTCTTCCAGAGACTGAAGCAACTGCACTGGATGTCATGCAAATCGTTTCCACAAGTTTCCACAGAGAAAGTTATTCAAACCACAGAATCATAAAATCATGGAAAAGCTTGGGCTGGAACGGACCATGAAGATCATCTAGTCCAACTCCATGACATGATCAGGGATGCCACTCATTAGATCAGGTTGCTCAAGGCCACAACCTGGCCTTGAACACTTCAGGGACAGGCTATCCACAACTTCTCTGCGAACAAGCAGAACCTGATAACATCTCCTGAACTTTTCATTCTTTTAGGCTGAAGATTGGCCTCTCAACAACTTCAGGTCGAAAGGCAAAGAAATGTTTTCTATCTCCCCACTTGGACAGAAAAGAGTAGCTGATGAATGGCTGCTGATATCCTAACAAATTAATCCTTTAGGATGTAAAACAGGCACAAACAAAATCCCATATAAGAGGAATGCAAGCAATTCCTAAGCCAATTTAGAGAAATGGCCTGCCCAAAGCACAAACCAAGTACGTTAACTACAGTAAAATGCAGAGAAAAATCTGTTTCCATGAGGTATGTAAAAATTCAGCATGCCAGAGCAGATACATTATCACACTGCCAGAACAAATGCAAAAAGGTGAATTATGGGATAGATGGAGAAGAAAGGAAGTCACTGAACTAATACTGAAAAGACATGTGATATGTGTAAGATGAAAGGAAAAGCTCATGCTTCAGATCACACGGCTTAGTCATTAAATAGCATTTACACCACAGGAACACGGAAGACCTGGGAAGGTATTTGTAGCCATAAAAAAAAAAAGAAAGTGAAATGTCTCCGAACTCTCCTTCTTATTCCTAAATGCTGCAGGCCACAGATCTGTCAGATGTCACTGTCTAAGCCCCTTCCACACCTATTACTACATTTCAGCAAACCCATCAGCTAGATCCTCCGTGGCTAGAGCCATCAGAGGGCAACTGAATCCATTCAGAATAAAACTGAATATGTGCCTTTGAGTAACAGATAAAGAGAGATGACAGGAAATGCAAAGGAAA
>VYZT01054500.1:0-53587 GCA_013400735.1 Pomatostomus ruficeps
GAGCGGGGATCCCAGGACAGCAGGGGGAGCCGGAGCCCCGCGCAGCAGCCCCGGCCGGGCTCGGTCCCAGGGTAGATGCCATACCGGCAGCACCTGTAGCTGTCCCCGCTTCATGCGAGTTGTGTGGTCCCTGGTGAAGGAAGTGAGGGCCGTGCCAGGACCCTGGTAAGGCTGCCCTGCCCGTGCATACGGCTGAGCTTCAGTAATAGTGACACAAGTGGCATTAAACCGAACGGTGAGGCAGGTCATGGTCTGAGCTGCCAGGCAAGGTAGATGCAAACTGATTGCAAAGTCATGGATCAAACATGGGCTATGATCATCAAATTATGAACTACACAGCAATAAATGCTACAGGCAAGAACAGCTTTCCCGGTATTTAACTGTATACATCAAGGAATTTGAGTGTCGATGCTGTTTTAATGATTAATTCATTTGGTCACCATTTATAATAGGTTCAGACTTGTTCAACTGCACTGGAGTTTAGCACAGCAGTCCAAACTAGAACCTCAAATGTAATCTCTGAAAAGTAGCTCAAACAGTTTGGTAAGGCCACTAATTTACAAGGCTAATGTCTGCCTTCAATATATAAGGCAATAATCTGAGTAACTATAATTTACAGAGCTGTTCAGGGTTTGTTTTCCCCCTCCAACTGCAGTATTAGTACTGATCACTGTTAGCCAGAAAACCTGGGATAGAAGGTAACTGCTGTTTCATTTCGGGATGGTGACTGATGCCCTTCACCCTATCAGTCTTTAAAACAGCAAAACTTTGTAAGGTGGACAAGCAGAACAATTCTTTCCTGACCCATATGTGATGTTCCTTGGGTTTGCTAATCTACCTTGCTAACTTTGAGGCAACAGGACACAGGAGAAGAGTGTTCCCAAACCCTCCCTGCTTCTCAGCTGTTCCTCCCGGTGCGTCAATACACTCGATAAACTTTCACAAGTGGAGCTTGTTTCACCAGCTGCTGGGAGGCTCAGGGGAGGAGGGCTGTAGGTGCTGCTTGCAGTGCTGAGCAGCATCTCGAGCAGTGAGCACGCAGCAGGACTGCACTCTTCAGTCACACCACCCAGATCAATCTATTGAACCTGCCTCCTTGGCAGAAGGCTCTTTCACATGCAGACAGCCCCGCTTGCAGCTGAAACAATCTCTTGACAGCTCAATGGTCTCCCTGTGCTAATGTCCTGCTTCTGGGGAGCCAGGTCACTGCCAGCACGGCAGGGCACTGTGCAGCACTTTCTCCCTGCCTGTGTGGCTGTTGGTCTGGCAGCTGCTGCAATGATACAGCCCCTAACAGGTCTCATTGATTGCTGGTATCAAATATACTGGCAACTTGCTCACATTTGTGATGGATTTTTTGTAATCAAGCTCATCTCTTCATCAATCTGGTTAATCAATTTTATTGTCCCCAGGGCAGAGCTGCTTGTGGACAGGTATTACTGGTGATATTGAAGTAGCCTTGGCATATGAATCAAAGGGAAGAAGAGACCCTGAGTGTAAAGAAGCTTCTATTCATCCTACTAAAATCTCAACTTTGGTAATGAAATATTTAATGCACTTTTATTTAAAGAAACGTCTCTGTGAAATGAAAACAGTAAACAGCTGCTGATGGCTTAATAGCTTACGTGTAGCTGGAGCATTCAATCAATCTGAAAAAATTGTGAGTATATTTCAAAATGGTGGAGGTTATTGCTATGATACATCTAACCTTAATGGCAATGGGAAAAATATATCCTCTCTTGAGAGTTCTTGAATAAACCTGCCAGTAGGTGACCAGTTTATTAGATTCCCTCCTGAGTTTGGCTATCTGTGGCTGTGCAGAATAGTTGAGCAAGGCTAGAGCAAAGAACTGACTGATTTATCCAAAAAGGTGCCTTGGGCAAGCTTAGGCCTAATATGGGTGCAGGAAGGGAGACTACAAGTCCTGGATGCCCTGCTACTAGAATGCTGCTGCCTCTCATTCTCCCTGCAGCAGAATTGCTTGGCAGCAAGTGCTCCTCGCTGCCACGTACCTTCTGTGATGCTGACAGGCACTGCCAGCTGTGTCTCCTGAGGAAACAAGGTGCAAGAAACCAAGGGGACTTGTTGGCTCTAATACTCCATTTTGCCTATAGCAAAAATAGTTTGAAGTGTTATCAAATCCTAACCCGCTTTGGTGGCAGGTTGGGTGTGAGGTTCCTGTCATTCATGTGAAAATTTGCAGATGGATGGTAGAAAAAATTTGTTGGTGTCAGTGGTGATAGGAGGGGAGGAGTCAGCATGCAGCTGTTGTTTGCTGGCTCAGGAGCATCTGCCTGACTGGTGAGCAGGAGCACCAGCCTTCTGTGTCGTGTCAGCAGCCTTGCACAGACCCTGGAGAAAGCCAAACCTGGTGCTTGGGGCTGGCAGCACTGCCCTGGGAGGGAAAGGGACAGTGGGGGAGAGCTGAGGATCCCAGGATGTTCCTGGGGAGTGGCACTGGGATACCTGGCAGGATCATCTCCTTGGGAGGCAAGCTGCAGTAGTCCTGATGCCTGTGTTCCTCTCCTTTGCTTTCCCTACCTGCGGCTGCATGCAGCGCTGCCTGCTACCTGTGAACCCCTAGAAGCTCATTTGCATCTACAAATACAACCTTTCTTCAGCTAGAGGTTAAAATGATAAGTTGAAATTAATGTGAACAGATGCACTTACTTGGTGGCTCCTAAGTGTGATTGATGTAAGTGTACAGCTACTCCTTAACTCTATGGTTTGTGACTCTGACCTTCACAATTAGCTGTAGTACATCTGAAAGTGCTTCATTTTCACTGGACTATCTCTAATCGCACTGCAGTGATTCTGTTAATGGTTCTGTAACTATCCAAATCCATCTGCTATGTCTCCCTTCAATTGCTTCCAGGGGCTACTCTTAGCACGGTGATCAAGCTGGTTGCTGGCAGGAAAGCTGTCTGTTCACAAGAACTGGAAATATGTAAGGTTTCAGTAAAGCTGACTGTAAGAACAGCCACGGGGTCAGCCTGGGAGCACACCTGGCCCAGCAGCAGAGGGTGTCAGAGGGGTGAGACAGAGCAGAAGTGCAGTGGTCACATTCTGCTCCCAGGCTGGGCTCAGACACTGCAGCCAGGACACTGTGTTGTGATAATATACCATGACAAGACATTCCACAGCTTAACTGTATCAAACCCCACTACCTTTTGTTCTGAATAAGCTGTTGCTGGACCAGTTTGGTATCTCTTGGTACAAATCAAGGTCTTGTCATCCTTTTGGTGGCCTGAGGAGTTCCAGTCTCCTTTAGCTGGTCCTTCTCTGCTGACTCCCCTCATGCCCTTCTTTGTGTCTTGTCTTGTTCAATCAGGATCTTCTGTTATGGTGAGACCAAAAATGCAGGCCATATTCACAGTGGGACCAACTGGCACAATGGCCAAGTGATGCCTTATGGGTTTTGTTTCTTGTCTTATTTGGTTTGTCTTTTTGTCTGTGACTAAGCATTAAAGAACATTTTACCACAACTATCTTTTGTAGCTCCAAATCTAGTTTCTGAGTGGGAATGATCAGAAACCACGTGCCTTGAAAGTGGGAGAAATTTACACAGGTACATCATTTTACATCTACTTTTACTGACCACTTTGTTACTCAGCTTTTTGGTGAGGTCCTTATAACCTGCCTGAGAAAAGCATATTCTAGTCACAGGAGTCTCCTTTTGACCTGTATTATTTGGACAAATTGCTGGAAGGAATAATCAAACGTTTGTTGTTTGTTTTTTTAGGGATGGTCAATATATCACTGTCATTAGTTATTTCTGATGTACAAAAGTGTTGCAGCCCTATGGAGAACATTTTGTCTGCTCAGCCCAAGGGCAGAGCGCTTCAGATGCAACTCTAATTTCTATTTAGTTTTTCAATAAGTTTCTATGGACTCTGCATGCATTTGCTTTTGCCTATTGATTAAATAGGAAAGATTCTGGTTTTTTTAAAATTATGTACATGGTTTTTTTCAGTGCCTGGAGGATTATAGATTTTTGTGTGTGTGATACCAGTCTAATATAGCTATTGAGAAAACAAAGGCATCTGTAAACTTTCTTTTATGTATTCCTTTATCTTTGTTTCAAGTTAATCGACAAGGAGAGCTGAAGTGCTCCACAGGGGCTGGCTCTGGGTAAAGCAGCCCGTTAGTAACAGACCCACCTGAAGGCAGCCTGGCAGCTCCAGGACTGCTCCCCATCGAGTCACACAAACAACTGTGCTGCCCAAATTGCATTCCTCTGTTCCCAAGGGAATGTCCTCTGTGCTCCGATTGATTTCAGTCTCTGACACAGCTCTGTGTGGGATTTTCTGGCTTTGAGAGCCATCTACAAAAAGTACATATTGATTGGATCCTCCTGGGATGGGTGGGTAGGAAAAAACAAAAGCCCTTTCTATCGTGTAGCAGAGCTTTTATGAGTGAATGGCCTTAGCTAAAAAACTTCATGCAAACATTAGAGTACAGGACCCAAAGAACTTCTTGTCAGCAGGAATAACAGCATTTTGAGCTAATGGGCTGCTCTGAAAGAGTTGAACAGTAAATTTTTTTCCCAAATAAGTAGAAATTAAGACAGTGAACTCATTAAGCAGCTGCCTGGTTAAGTGCTGTAGTGTCTGCTGACATGTGGCTGCTGCTGAGCAAGATTTGCATTTGTGGGCACCATGGCATCTCCAATTACTGCTCAGCAGTGAAGAAGCCTGCAGGGCAGCAACTATTAGCAGAGGGCTCTGCTAACTGATCCATGCCAGCACTTGTGCTGGACATCCAGTGCTGTTATTTTAATTGCCCTCCGTGTTGAGTTTGAAAGTGCTCCTAAAGAATGAAAAGGAAAAAAAAGAGAGGGGATGGAATGAATGTGCTTGCAGTATTACAAATGCTGCATGTCAGAGCACCATGTCTTCTGGGACCAGCCAGAGAGCACACTGTGCACTATTTGGCACACTGAACCCACAAGGCACAGTCCTGCAAGCAGCTGATGAGAACTCATCAGTTTTTCTCTAGTCCAATGTTGTGTTTCAAACAGACCCAATGGGGACAAGTAGTCACGCACAGCAGCAGGAGTGTTGATAGAAGAGGTTGTATCCTGTGATGCAAGTTGTTTTCAACACTAATTCTCATCCTCTTTTTATCATTTCCTAGACCTGCTTTAGCATAGAAACCCTGAGAATTTATTCACATCTCTGATATGTGCACTAGCAAGTGGAAAAATTTGATTTGAATTAAGTTGCAAGCATGTAATTGTTAGAAGACTGTCATACAATGTCAGGTCAGTGATCCTCCTAGCTCTGGAAAAGGGTAACTCCAAGCTTCACAAGACAGAACAAGAAGGCGTAAAGGTGTATGTCAGGCCAATAGCTATGTGAATCCTCCCAATCATCCAGTGTTGTAGCAGATCATATTGTGGCCATATTGACCCTGACTCTCATAACCTCTGGGACTTTGTCACCCTCCTACAGCACTGTTAATGTCTCAAGGGGAGAGCTGCAGGATGTGGCAACATCAGGAGCATCATTATTCTCCTCTGTCATCATCCAAAACCTGTTATCTCACCTCCCACTTGGAACTCCACCTGCCTTACCAACTGCCAAAACAAAAAGCTACTGAGGGACGTGCACAGAAGTAGCTTTATGGCAATTATTCACTTACAGCTGATGACTGTTTTGTGTATCAGCACACCTCAGTGCTCCTGATTTTGTATTTGAGCAGGATAGGCAGACTAGGCAGTGAAAGGGCAATTCTGGCTCTGCAGGCAGTGCTGGTGGATGGACCCAGGTACATGGATGCACCACAGGACTCCAAGCAAGGAAGTGCCTTTTCCCACCCACAGCTGCTGCAACCCAGCTGAGTGGGCCAAGGTGCTGGAAGAAAGTGGCCCATGTAGGGACCTTTCCTACAGGCCTGGGAAATGTATATTAAGCAGGAGGATTAAAGCCTTTCAAAGATGGAATCAGTTCTGCTTTCATAATATTTTTCTTTTCAGCCTCCACAAGAGTTGGCACAGCCTAGTGTGCTACAAAGCACCCTTTTTTTCCCTTGCTCAGAATATCTTGAATTAATTCTTGGCAAAGCTGTCTAACTCTGTGTGTAGATAGGAACAAACTCCAGCCAAGCTGGGTCCTCCTGCAAGGCCACTCACCCTGGTCTCTCTGCTCCAGGACTCTGTGAGTACAAAGGTTTTCCCTGGACTCCTGTGGCAGATGGGTGGATGTGGTACAGCAAAGGCACCAGCATCAGGACTCACACACACAGTTGGGAAATGCAGGTGTCTAGAATTGACACAGAGAAATGATTTTGTAGACCCTAAGAGCAACTGAAAATGCCCAGCAAGAGAGTGCAGCTCAGATCAGCATCTGCACTGGCATCTCAGTAGCTCCTCTCAAGAGAGGAGCCATCTGGAAATAGCTGCCAGGTTTGGCAAGGTGACCTGAGCTGCCACATCTTTGAGAAGCAGGGAAATCCCCCCATCTCCCCTTGAGTCACAGAGCACTTTCTGCTACACCTTAGTCCTTGACCACACCTGCTGCCATCAGGGGCTGTGTGCTAAAAGAAAACCAATCAAGATGTGTCAATTATATTCTCCAAACTGTGTCTCCCCTTCGGGCTTCTCCAAGTGCTGGATCCCTTCAGCAACCTGCACAGGCTGGAGCCCAAAGCATCTGCTTGGTGTGGGAGAGGAATCTTTCCAGGAAATGGGTGTAATGTGAAAATGCATCTCAATGCACTTTATCGACCCACTGAAGGCACCTGCACCATCAGCATGGCTGAGGGCACCGGGGACCTCCTTCTTTATTTACTGTAACTCAGTTGATTTTAGTGGGCCCTTGGTGCCTGTGTATACCTTAAGATTTTAAGGATCCTAAGTAAGAGCATAAAGCAGTGTCAAGTATTTCTGGGTTTTCTGGCTGAGCTGGAGAGGGAACTCAATATCCTTTTAGCATTTGCTGAACTAACATTTTTGAAAATCTATTTTTCTAAAGAGGCATAAAAAAAGAAAATCAGGAGGGCAGCATCTGTAATAATCTCTGAATTAGTTTCTGGATTTTTTCCTCCTCTATCTTCCAAATACAAGTGTTATTGTCAAAGTTGCTCCTGATTTCCTCTCAAAAACTGTCCACTGTCTCATCCATGGGCAGTGCTGAAATATAATGCAAATGTGAGCAGTTAAAATACCTGAAGGAGGCAAAATCAGATTGGTGTAGTAACTCAGTGACGTTTCCCCCACCCTTCCTCACAAAGCACTGCTCTTTTACTGCAATAGAAAGCCGTTTGGAGTTTTGTAGCTGACTCAGAGCTGCAAGAAGAAGAAAAGAAGAGACAGAGAGGTAATTTCTAAAGTGAAATTAAATTAACCACAAAATCAAACATTTCCAAAGACATTTAATTCCATGTCAATTCAGAGGTGCCTTTTGGATTTATGCCATCTAAGACCAAAATATCAATACACATTTCAGGACTGAAGGTCTTTTAAATACTCTGTGTTGCACTTCAGAAGCTGTGAGAAATGTAATTAGATTTTGTTATGCCTCAATTAGTAACTAGAATCTATTTTGTAATGTATCCTTCTATTAAAACAAGAAATAATAGATTTGGCATGATGATTAATCTCTTTTAATAATCCTCAATTGTACAGATTACTTTTCAGAAACACGAGCAGTATCTTGCAGACAAGATGATATTTACTGGCCTATTTTTCTTCTGGATGCTGATGAATGTGCTAACAGGTAAGATTACTGCTGGATTTATTCCGGTTTGTTTTTTTGAGCCACCAGAAATATTTTGTTGCAAATACAGTATCTTCTATTTAGTATTGCTCACTTATTAATCCCAGCTGTTCAGGCTGTGGGTTGTGACTAACAGCCAGGCTAAGCTGGTTCGTAGCACTGACTGCAAACAGGGAATTTCTTACTCTGCTGTTCAAGAAATAAAAATCCTTTGGCTACACAGAGGGTCCTGTGTGGGCATTAAAGAACTTGTCAGCTTCCAGTTATACATGGAAAATGTTTCGTTACCAGAAAGTCTTTCTGTGCAGGAGCTGCTGGTACTGATGTGTTTCCTCTTTATTTACAGATGCCCGATCCATCCAGGATGGAGATGGTAATTCCTAATGTGTTTTTTTTTCCTTTGTATCACTAATAATTAGGAGAGTGATTTGTAACTCCCAGACTTGATGCCCAGTAGTGACTTTGGCAGGAATGCTTACTAACCTCATTGGACTATGGAAGCATTTTCAGTTACATTTGGTGGAGGAAGAATAGTGAATTTTTAAAAAATCCTCTAAAATTTATTAAAAGCTGCTGGAATATTAATATATAATAGTAGAGCTAATATCCAGTCTCAAAATGAAAAGGGATTACAGTCAGGTCACTAATTCTGTTGTACAAAATCATAACCGGAAAGCACCAGACTTATAAATGTATAGGACATCTGCGAATTTTGTCCATCCTGAACAATAATGCTGAATGTGTGTCTGGTTATTGGCAAGAGATACTGACTTTCATGACAAAAAGCTTAAAATTTACAAATTGCCACAAATCCAATTAAAGAAGTGTTGGAATAAATCCCTCAGCACAGCTACCCTGTGGTTCATGTCACTTTGTGTGATTAGTCCATTGGATTAGTGTTGGCCTTTGATTAAAAAAAGCCCTCAACACCCTAATGATGTTTACACTGGCTTACTGATGATTCTATCACCTAACCTCTCTCTGGCTTTTCAGACAGAATTCTGTCTGAAAACAAAGTTGCAAAGGAGTATCTGCAACAACAGAGTACTGCTGTTGCTGGTGCACATCTCAGTTCACCAGCGGGACAGCCAGCAGCACCTCCAGTGCACAAATATGCAGAAGGTATTGTAACAAATATGAACAGGACAAATACAAAATAAGGTCTAATATGATTACTTATAATTCAAGCCTTTTTTTCCCCTATGCTCCATTCTATTTCTTTATGCCTCTAAAATCTTTTTAATATATGACCTGTGTTTGTGCACAGCAAATATTTTTGTGGCAACTTTTGAGACATTCAGGAGAGGCTGCATCAATCTAGAAACAGAACCCTGTTCAGGCAGTGTCCTGATGCTCTCATTACCAGCAATTATCGTTTTCTTGCACACTGGGCCAAGAAGCAGCATGCAAAGTGAATCTGAGGTCAGCTGGTATAAACAGTGAGTTCTCCTCTGCAGACAGCATTTGGCTGGTTCATTTGGTTTGTTATGTGCCATCTGTGCCTGCACGCCACAAACTTTACTCCGTAAAATTAAAGTCTGACAACAGGATTGTTGAAGGCTCTTAATTCCTCCTAAAGACCCTGGCCCCAAGCTGAGTGGAATGACTCTCATTTGTCTAAATAGGCTTTAAATCAAAATAAAATACTTTGTTTAGCTCCGCTGCACAGAAAGACATTCATGACTGTGGTCTCAGCTGCTGTTTACATTTTAGAGATGGTTCTCTGTTTGCCCACACTTGGGTCCAAGCGTGGTCAGCTCCTGCATTTTCAGAACGGATTTTGTTTTCCTGGTGAATTTGCAATCTTGTTTCAATGATGTATCACATTCTGATACTGCTAGAGCAGGCCCAAATGCAGCATCTCCCAAATGGCAAAGCCTTTCCTCTCCATCCCCTTAGCTGGTTTCCTACAGTCCCCTGAGAAGAGGCACAACTCTGCAGTTCCAGGCAATATCAGGGAACTATGGCCCCAGTCCCTGGGAGTTCTGTGGGCAGCGCAGGCAGGGGCACAGCATAGAGGGTGGTGCCTTATTCCTTATATTTTTTATACTGGGCAAAGCAAATTGTGTGGAATGAGGAAAAATGCCTTTTAATTGCAATTTCTCCTTGCTTTTAAATAACCAGCAGCCCCCTAGAAATTAAACCAGCCCGATAAATTCTTGAGTTGGCATAAATGTGGATGTGTCCCTTCATTCCTGCTCCCCATCTGGTCCCGCTCTGTCACTCCTGGTGCATCTGGAGCAGGGAGTATCGGCTCCATTTTCTGCAGAGAGGGTCTTGGAGAGGGGTCCATGGATCTCCTTGCCTCTCTCCTAACAGAGGAGCCCACCAGCCCCCAAAGGCACCTCACAACCCCAAACCATGGTGGCTCCAGGCCCAAACTTTCAACAAAAGTGCTTCGTATTATAGTAATCTGCAATATTTTGTTTTGGTTGGGTTTTTTCAGATCACTACCAGGAAGCTGTAGCCTTGCCGTACTGGCCCTTCTCATCCAATGATTTCTGGTCCTATGTGGAATATTTCCGGACACTGGGAGCCTACAACAGGATTAATGACATGGCCAGAGCCTTCTTTGCCCAGTTCCCTTTTGGGAGCTACCTTGGCTACCACGTGCGTGACCACGAGCACTGAGCGCCTCGCTCAGCTTTGCCAGAGCTGCTGCCCAGGTGTTTGGGTGAGCACCAGTCTGCCAGTGAGCATTCCTAGGCTGCCCTCAGCTGCTTTGTGATACCAGGGGCATGTGCAGCATTCCATGACTTTAATGAATCTCTTTTTTACCATTTCTTGTAGAGGTGTTGGAGTGAATACCTCACTGCCAGTAAGTGTACCTGGACTGCGCCTCAGCCACTAAGTGACACTGCAGCCACAAGCAGCATTTCATGCTTTAAATTAGTCCCTTTTTAAACAATTTATGCTTCTGTGTGTAACAATAAACTCCTCCATTCTGCTGCATGGTTTTGGGAGCTTTTTTTTTTGACAGGTGATGCTCACAACTTTGTCTCAGGAGACCACTCTCTGGGTGGAGGAGTTATTTAACACTCTGTGTGCACAGGAGCTATTGAACCAGTGCGCGCAGTTTGGGGGCTGGAAGGGCCTCGGTCGCACCCACCTCGTGTGGCAGGTGAGGCTTGGCTCAGGCCTGAGGCGGGGCCGGGCCGCCGTCGCCATGGCGACGGGGGCGGGGCGAGCAAGATGGCGGCCCCCAGCGCGGTCACCATGGCAGCGGCGCGGCCCCGCCCGGGGGCGGCCATTGGCGCCGGAAGTGACGTCGTGCGCGGCCGCCATGAAGCCGGCGGTGGACGAGATGTTCCCTGAGGGCGCCGGGCCCTACGTGGACCTGGACGAGGTGAGGCGGGCGGTGGAGGGGCGGTGGTGGGGCTGTGGGGACACGGCGCGGAGGCGCTCAGCGGCTGCTTTCGCAGGCAGGGGGAAGCACGGGGCTGCTGATGGACCTGGCCGCCAACGAGAAAGCGGTGCACGCCGACTTCTTCAACGGTAAGGACCGCCGGGGCTGAGGGTACCTCAACAAACCGCGCCTGGCTTCTCTCTCCTGACCTTGGTGCCTGCTGGTCGCTAACCACATCTCTGGGGAGCGGTGTGAGAGCGCTTCAGTGCTAAATTGTGCAGGTAGGAGCGGTAAAATGCGGGGTTTTCCTCTCCTGGAAGTTTTAGCGTGTTAATCGCTACAAGGAAAAATACCTTGGTCTGCTCACATAACAAATAGCTTATGTTAAACAGTGCAAATACATGTAAAAAGATGGGCAGGACTTTAGAAATGTTTCTGGGTATTAAGAGATTACAAGTAGTTCATTAATCTCTCAAAGTATACGTGCATATGTGTCCAAACGAAAATAAAACATTGTTTTTAATATACTTTCTGCATTTGAAAGTCGGCTGTATGCATATAGAATCACAGACTTTGAAAATGGCCTGGGGGGAAAAGGACCTTAAAGATCATCTCGTTCCACCCCCTGCCATGGGCAGGGACACCTTCCACTGTCCAGGTTGCTCCAAGCCCCGTCCAACAAGTCCTTGAACACCCCCAGGGATGAGGGAGCCACAGCTTCTCTGGGCAGTTTTCTCCAGTGCCTCACCACCCTCACAGGGAAGATTTTTTTTAAATACCTAAACCTGCATTCTGTCAGTTTGCAGCCATTCCCCCTTGTGCTGTCGCTCCAGGCCCTTGTAAACAGTGTCTCAGTCTTTCCTGTAGGCTCCCTCAGGTACTAAAAGGCTGCAGTTAGGTCACCGTGAAGCTCCTCTTTTCCACGCTGGACAATCCCAATTCTCGTAGCCTATATGTGAGTATTTACAGCTGCTTTGAGTGAGAAGAGCTACGTATCCGGCCACTTAAGGGTAGAATATACAACACTGTGCACCTGGTTGCTAAAGGGGTTTTTCTGCTTCTGAAGAAACGCACTTGGACATTTCAATAGTGAGTTTTAGATGTTATTAAATCTGGTTGCTGTGGTGCTGTTAATATCACAAACTGGTATTAATTCCAAAATAAAATATGTTTCTCACGTTGCTCAAGACTTAGAATACAGGAGTAAAAGGCAGTTCTACTCTCAGCAGTTGTGGGGGACACCCAGCTCTCTGTTGGAGCCAGCATATTCAGGAGTAGCTATTTCCATGTATTTCTACCATCACACTGTGGTATTATATTCCACTGGTAGTTCAGGACTCTTCTAAATGAGGATTCATTCTCAGTTTATTGTATGGTGCTTGTAAGTTGCTTCTGTGAGAATAAAGACTTGTATTCGGTTAGGCTGTTGGTTTATGTTCAGAATACAAAGAAGATGCAAAGCTGAGTAAGTTGAGAGTACTTCCAAAGGTGACTAGAGCCATTTCACTAGTGGCAGATGTGTCCTGAGACAGAAATGCTACCGGCACCTTTAAAGCAATTAAATGTTTTTATGGAAGGGATTTTTAACACAAATCCCAATTAGTTAATCTGCAAAATTCAGGGGTGTGTGCTTGGATGCTGTGACCACAAGCCAGAGTTCTGCAGGAGTGTCTCCACTGAGACTTGCTGCATGCATAAAGCTGGGACTCTCAGTTCTGAACCCTGGGATTCACGCTTGAGCCCCCTGTGATGGCCACTCAATAACTTTATAAAAGCCCTTCCTTGGAAGCTTTGTTTTTGTGGATTTACCTGCAGAGCTTGCACTGTGCAGGTGCAGCAGGTTAATTTGTCTGTAACAGAGAATGTGTGGGGGTCTGCCTGCCCTTGCTGTCTCTTCCCAGCCCAATGCTACATTTCTAATAACTGATGGTGCAGTAACTCCCATTCACTTAATTTACCTTTATTTCTGTCCTTAATCCCAGTAATGAAGAACTGTACTTGTATGTGCATTTGTAACATTGAAGCTTCTAAGGTTAATTTTTGCCTTTTTTTTTTCTCTGACTAGATTTTGAAGATCTCTTTGATGATGATGACATCCAGTGAACTGAGTTGTCCAGCTATGCAGTGCTGAGCTGTGGATTTTTCTCTAGGATCGCCTGTGCAGTCCATTATTTATTAAAGTAATCAAAATGGGAAAATCACAGAAGGGGGAAAAAAACCTGTATAAGCTGCTTGGGGAATGTGAAAACCAGATGGTGAAAGAGCAGGGAACTGTGCACTGTTCTTTCTAGGAGGCTGTGTGTAGATTTTCCTGGAAATCTTATTTGCTGATGTTCTTATTGAATAAAATACTAAAGAAAACCCCCTCTCTCTGGCTTATAATTTGAAAGTAGATCTTGCTGTCTTCTGAGCTCCCTTAGAGTGATCATTTTTGTATTAAATAATTCACTGTTGCTTTTGGATATTGCATAAAAGATATGCAGTAGGGCACATTGCTGCCTGGAAAGGTTTTGTTCATCCCACAACAAAGGATTGTCTCGGGATAAGATGGTAGCTTTCAACTCATTTGCTGGTCACACTGAGAGAGTGTGGTTGTCGTTTGTTTCAAGGCAGAGAGCTGCCATCAGCACTTCAATTTAGGGAACACAGAAACAAAAAGTAATTTCACCTTGATATGTTAAGCAGAGATGTCATGACCCCAGACCATAGCAATGCTTGGATTTAAAACTATAATTTTATTGTTGAAATTGTACTTTGTAGAAAGAAAATAATTTTGGGTTTCCTGCAGCAGGAAATGCAATTACTTGTGTGTATATTAATCAGGCTGTTGAAATACTGGTTCGGATTTTGACATAAGTTTTTCAGAACATAGAAATGTTTCATTTTTACCCTTCAGTGACCAGACTGAATCTCAGAATGAAAGGAACAGGCGAGTTTTTAGGATGTTTTTTCAGAGTCAAGAGTGTAATCCTGTCTAATCTCAAATGCAACCTGTATTCCATAAATTGATCACAAACGTAATACTGTGGCTGATCTTTCTTTAAACATTTTACACTACTTAAATTTTACTTGCAGTGAAACCCTTTCATACTTCTGTCACATTTTCATTTTAGTTTGCCTTAAAAAAGGAAATCTTAAATCTTAACAGTAACTGTTCAGACCAGTGAGCTTAAAAATGTAAGCACAATAAACCCAGTAGGATTTGGGTTTTTTGATTGTGTTCCTGTGGATTTCTGACCAGCCTGTGTTTCATCATGCAGTGACACTAAATCAACATTCTGACATGTGCTCTGCCTGGTGCCTGATGTTGTGCTGTGTCCCTGAAGGAGCAGCCTTGCTCAGGCAGTCTCCTTTCCCTCGTAGTGCTTGCTTTGCTGAGAGCCTGGGGTTCCCTGTGTTCCTCACTGAGACTGAGGTGAAACCATTTGAGTGGTGGCAAGTGTGCCTGGACTGTGTCTGGCTTTGGTGCTGTGCTCTCTCCAAACCAGGTTTTGAGAAATGAGTTGCTGCCTGGAAATGGAGGCTGCGTTTTGGATGGGTGCAAAAGATGAAATAAGATTGAAAAAGCAACTCTCCTCCTCTGCTCTTTTATCTACTTTTGCATATCAATATGGTCATCTTGGTTTTGGAATACTTCCTTGTCAATGTTTTATACTTCTTTGCTTTTCATTTGCTTCCTTCAATTGTAAGAAACTTGAGCCTTCAGTTGATCACGCCAGCAGGATTATATTCTGTGATACAAACCCATCTCAAACAGTTGCTCTTCAGTATGGATGGTGTTCCCTCATTTAAAGGTACCTAAAACCTCAGTGAACGTTGGTTTGAAGGTGCTGACGGTGAGTGGCTCTATTCTGTAACATCTCACTTGATCAAGACATGGAACTCTCCCCATGGAACTGGGGAAAGGTCAAATAATGCTCGTGGCTCCAGCAGGAATTTTCATCCTGGTAGGATATAACCATCCATTCGAGGTAGGTATAGCTAAACGCACCTTTTTGTGAAGATTTCCAGAAACTCAAGGTTCCGTGTAGAAAAGCAGCATAAATAGTACTGCTGGCATCTGGAGGGTGTGGTGTGTGTGTCTGTGGGGCAGGAACTTAATCTGTGCAGTGTGTAAGTACTGGAGTTAATCAAAGTCCTTATGAAGAAAGCTGTGGGATCTCATGAGCTGCCTGGGTGTGCAGCTAATGCTGCTCAGGCTGCAGCTGCTGTGAGTCCTGGGGTCCTTGGGTATTCCCAGCTGCTACCCTGCTAACTGAGCTTCAGTCAGCACTTCAGTCTGATACCTGTGTGGGATGGAATGAAATGGAAGCAACACTCAGGGTTGGGATGGGATGGGATATTGCCAAACATGCATTTTGCAGCTGTCTGGAGTATGAAGTTCCCTCCTGCACAGCGAGACTGAGGGTGTGTCACATCATCTCCCTGAAGAGGGCTGTCAGCGTGTTAGAACTCCCATCAGAAGCTGGGATTTGTTTGGGACCCTCTGGAATGGTGTTGGATGAAGAACAAAATGCCCTTCAGCTTCACATTGTTTCTGTGTTACCATTTGTCACAGCTTTCAGTCTAATTAGTCTGTGGGCAATCAGCCTGTTGTCAGGGAACAATCACAAGAGGTCAAAATCTCTAATAAAAATTGATGTAAAGGGCATTTAACTGCCTCAGCCAATTAATTTATTGAGCTTTGATTCCTGTTTCTTTCGTAGAGCTTGACACCTCTCATAATAGATGTTTCTTAGGGAACAAGCCTGTTTTAACAGCCATCTGCACACATTTACACTGATGTGTATTAGTTTATAAGCTGCTGGGTACTGCTCAGTATTTCAATGTTCAAATAAAGTCTGAATAGATTTGTGAATTGTCCCAGGGACTGCAGTGGGACAGCTGGCAATCTGTAATGCTGACCTGCCTGAGAGCTGGCAGGATGAGGTCCCAAGTGCTGAATGCCTTAAAGGGTGTGGCCAGTGGTGCAGCACAGATGAAAAGGAATTTCTTCAAAACACTTAAATGTCAGTCTGTTCCCTTCTATACTCTCAAGCAGGCCAAGGCCCTGTCCCAGTACATTTTTTGGAAATAAGAATGTGCAAACTGTTTTGAGCTGAAAAGAATCCAGTCATTGTGAGGGAGAGACAGTTGCCACGCTAAAGGAAGCTGGCTGTCATCTGTGTATGATGCTTCTGCAGTGCTGGTTTCCAGGTTATCCACTATCCCAGGGCTCCTCTGCTCTTCATATGAGCAGGAACATGCAAGCTCAGACTTAGTGTGGCAATAGTGGGTTTTCCTTCGTGGCTTTTTGCTTAGTTAACTTCCAGGGAATTAAAAGTTTTCCTTTTAATATTTTATTTCAATAATTGAAGTGGAAGGTATTTTTTCTTGATGAAGAAGGAATTCATTTAGATGAATAAATTGACTTCTTGCTGCCTCCCTGGGGTGTTGAGAAGCTGGCAGGCATCTTCCTGCTCTCAATGTGCAGTTGTTCAGCACATGAGAACACGCTGGGCAGATGACAGTGCAGCCCTGTTCTCTGAGAGTCCCTGTTGGTGATGGGGCTGGAATGCCAGGGATATTTTGGAAAAGCACAATGCAACTCAGTCCTTGGCAGCAGGGGTGGCTTTGAGCAGGAAGATTTGCTTCCGTGTTTTTGCTTTCAGGTTTGTTTATTTATTTTTTTTAGTTTGTCTTTTATATTTGCTCCAGCTGGCCTTTGCCAAGCAGCAGGGTTAGAAACCTGACCCAAATTACAAACCTTTTAGTCAAGCTGCTATAAGGAGTTCAGAGCAGAGGGAGACAGGAGCAGTGTCTTTTAAAGCTTTTGAAATTCACAAATAGGACGATTTTGTGAATATTGCATTTCTATTTATGAAAAAAGTCTTAGGTAATCTTGTACGAGCTCATGTAAACTTAAAGCCTCCTGGAAGAAAGGACTCTATTTTGAATATTGTGAATAAGCAGATGCACAGCTGAGAAGTTGTGTGTAAGGTGGGTGACGGGGCAAGGGGAGCCGTGGTGCCACAGGAATGTGACAAAGCATCCCTGGTGCTGACAGGAGCTGCCCCAGCAAGGCAGTCCCAGCTGGGGAGGTGTTGGTGAGGACACCTCAGAGGGGACTCTTGTTACAGGCCAGTGGCTCTGTCCTGTCCGAGAGCTTCCCAGTCAGGGTGTGTCCCCACCCCAGTGCAGCTGCTGAGCAGTGTCCTGCTGTGGCCCCTTGGTCTCCTCCTGCTTTGAAGCTGCCTCGGCACCGCTGGGGTACAGGTGCCATGGTGTGGGAATCTCCTGCCCTGTGTTGTACCTCATCCAGGACGACACATCCACCTTGGCCTTACAACACTCACCAAAACATGGTAGAGAACTGGAATGGCTCCTCTGGAAATCCCTGCCAAGGAGCAGAGGAGCTGTGCTGTCCTGACCCTTTCGGGCAGAGCTCCACTTTGACAGATGCCCAGAGGATCAGAGGGAGCTGGGTGTGTTGGCTCTGTCCTCTCCTGCCTGACTCCAGAACAGAATCAGAGATTGGCTTCAAGTGTGATCTCTCTGCCTCCCTCTCTGATTGCCTCTCCATAAATCTGTCCTGCTTTATGGAAGGGATCCCGCAGATCACCTTGAGGGTGGGAATCCCTGCAGGAAGAAATAGATATTGACATTTAATGCTTCCATTTCACTGGGAATAAACCTTTTCTTCCCCTTACATTGGCTGGAGGGTAATGAACTGCTCCTCCATGTAAGAAGTCTCACAGTGTTCTCAAAGAGCAGTGGGCTGGGCTGATCTCCTGGGATGAGGCCAAGGATGAGCTGAGGGTGGGTTTGATGATTTACAGTCCCATGGCAGACTGTCTTTTCATCAGGTACCTACAGGCAGCACAAATGTCACAGAAACATGTGGCAGCCCAGACATGCTCTGGTTTCCTCCACAGTATTTCAAAGACCTTCAATCTGATGGCATTTCTTGTATGGAAGAAGAGTGGCTGATTGGCCAAATGTCGGACTTGATCCTAATCCCTCTGCCTGCTTCCATGACGAAAACCCTCCAGTAAGTTTATACTTCAGAAATGCAAGTCTTGCAAGCAATTTATCTTTTTCTTGTAGCTCTTCATGGTTTAGTGCAGCTGCTATTTGTATTTCAATTAATTACTGACACAAGTGATTACATGGGGTTGAAGTACAATTAGGACCAGCCTTTAATTGTGTTTGAAAGGGCTATGGATGCTTTTACAGATGGTTTCCCTGCTGGATGAGACTGGCCAGTCTCTCCAGCTGTCTCCAGCTTTCCATGTTATTTCTCCCTAATTGTTAATGCAGTGACTTCGGTCTTTCATTAGGGAGTGTTCTTGCTTTCTGCCTCTAAGAGTACATTAGCTTCTAAAGGGAAAAGCATCCATTTAAACCTGCCACGGCCCGAGAGGCAGTAAATAGCAAGATGTAACTCTGTACGAGGCATCTACTGTCAGGGTTGATTAAAAACTACGAACTAAAACACTGAAATTTGTTGGAGAGCAGGTGATTCTGTGACCTCTCAGCATGTCAGTGTTGTTCTTGCTCTTTTGTTACAAGATAATTGTGTGTTCAAAGAATTGTGTGATCCTCAGGAGCCAGCCCAGGCCTTGGAGATGTGCATGTGCTGGCAGGTTTTCCCCTCCCATGAGTTTAAGCAGCATGGAGGGATAATAAAACCACAGCAACTCCAGAATGGAAAACGGCCGGATTCCTTAGGAACTCCCCTGAGCTCATCCCCCAGGACCTCATTATCCCCCCAAACCCTATTTGCAGCTCTCCCTTAACAGCAGCCCAAGGCCAGGGTGGTGCCCTGCAGCTCCCTGTCCATGAGCTACTACGGTCAGCCTGACTGTGCCCCTAACAATGGACAAGGTGGAGGTTTGATATCCATCCAACATGCAGGAATTTGGAGGTGCTGGGCTATAGGAACTCCCAGGGTGATCACTGTCCGTGCTCAGTTGCTGCTCCTGAAGCTTGTCAGCATGTTCTCGCTGGCTGAGACCACCATGCAACCCCTCAGGAGGCAGGAACAGAGGTGCAAGGGCAGCTGGGGGGCTGCAGTGGGGCAGAGGAGGGGGTGCTTCTCTGCCTGCCCTGTGTCTGTGCTTGCTTTGCTGATGGAGTGAGTCTCTGCTGGGAGCATTTGCCTTCTGGGAGAGATGGGAGGTGGCTTAAACTGGAATCTGCTGCCTGCTGGGAAAGTGCATGTCTTACCTGAGCAAGAATCTTACAGAGATTTGAGGTGAAAAACTTCTTAAAACAGCCCCAATGTCTAAAGGCAGGGCTTTGACCCCTGTTTCCATGCAAGGGGGTTTGCCTTGCTCACAGCCTGCTGCCTGGGCTGCTCTGTTTGCTGAGTTTTGAGGTGCCTGGCTGGGACATGCATGAGCAATGCAGGTACTCCCCTGGAGTATCACGGTGAAGCTGCAGTTCAGTGTTTCTGGCTGTGGGAAGGGGGAAGAGTCAGTACACGGAACAGCAGTGCCTTAATGGCTTTCTTTAAAATTGTTCCCAAGGTCTGAGCCTCTGAGTGCTGGTGTACTGGATAAAGCTGTAAGCATGTTTGCTCCTGCTGCATGGCAGCAAAGAACGCAATAATTTGTTTTGGCTCCCTCTAGGGAACTGGTCTTTAAACTTGCGTAGCCTCCTAATGTTTATCCCAAATGCCTCAGTACTCTGGCTGTTTTAATTTTCCCTGCCTTCTGAAGCTCCATCTGAAAACATTTTAAAAAAACAGTGCAAAAACTCTGACTTGCTCCTTTCAGTTTAAGCCTCTTACGCCATTTGATCCACCAAATGCTGCATTTTTAAATCTTCTTTTGTTTATGGATTTATGTTGGGTTTTTTTACCTTTGCCCTGTTCCCTTCCCGTTAATTCCCACGAGCAGGGTTTTTCCCAGCTCTCTGAATTTAGCATGACCAGACTGAGCATCAGTTTCACCCTTGCTAAATCCAGTGTGCTTGCAGCCTCCAGGGCCAGCAGAGGCCCTTGCTGTGGATGGCCACTCAGGCTAGATTCAAGAAATGTGTTTGGGGAAACAGTCTGGAAACCAGAGCTCATCCAAAAAGGAGGCAATAGAGTGTAAGGTGGTGAGATGCTGAAACCTTGATGAAACTTAGAGTGTGGAGAGTTTCTTGAGAAAGCGAAAGTGGGGTATCCCTGTGTTTGCCAGCCTATGGTGCCCACACTTTGGTGGAAAAAAAATATTTTCCTGGGCTGCCTGGTGAGGCTAGGAGTATATCCTTTTCTTCAAGTCCTTCCCAACAACACACACAAAAATGTGGAAACATTCTCACTGAGAGAGTTTTTTATTGTTTTTTATTTGCAGTGTGGTAATTCACTGGAGTGTGGAAAATGATGTTGCAAGTAATTTCAATTGAAGCTCTTAATGCTGTTTTGTGCTTGTGCCTTAGCTCTGATCTGTGCTAGCTTGTTCTGCAGCTTAGTAGCAGGAGTCTTCTTTGAATGTATCTGAGAAACCATCAAATCCTCTTTTAGCTAAAAGTCAAGCAAGCTCCTTGGAGAGCAGTTTGATGGGATTGACACTAATTCCAGCCCTAACACTCTTCTGCATTCAGGTAGCCTTGCCCAGAGCTGGGCTGTTCATCCCAGGAGCCCACTCCCCAGGGGAGGCTTCAACACCACCTGAAGCTCTGCCCAGCTGGTGGGCAAACCACGGCTTAAGGCACACTTAGGGCCTGGAGAAGTAGAAACATAGAAACACTGATGGATCTCAGCTTCTGGGTGCATTTGGGAGCTCTTTAGAGGAGAGATGGGACAGGATCTCAGTGGTCACCTTGAGACCCCTGAAACCACATGGGCAATGGGCTGCTTTTGTTGTGTGGCCTCACCAGTGCTCATAAGGCTTCTCAGATAAATCACAAGAGAAGATCCCTGCCCTGTGCCAGCATGCTGTCTGCCTTAGAGATAACCATAGGGCATAAACATAAAAGAAAAATCAAAGGAATAAAATCAGTGGAGGTTAATAATATATATTCAAAGATCTGGGCTTAAAAAAAAGGGAGACAACAAACCAGGAGTGGAAGTCAAAGGCCCTAATAAGAGGGAGTTACAATGAAAAAATTGAGCCATCTGTTCCAGCTGAAAACAAGGGCACTCTGTTTTGTGAATAGTCTTTTCCCTCTTCCACTCAAACTTTAAAATGCTGCCTAAATTTCTACAATTAGTTTTAATGGATTTAGGTGGCAAAAAGGGCAATTTAGAATGTCATATTTAAATGCAACCAATTTTTCTCTTCTGCCTTTTAAATTTAAAAGAAGGTTAAGCCATGTTGAGAGGTACTCTTTTATGATATGGCAGGAGTGGTATTTGACTTGGGGCTGAGGTTTCCACAGGAAAGCAAGAGCAGAGGTAGGGGTGAACTCTATGGAAGTACTGGTACCATCTCACTGATTGCACAGGAGAAAGGGTCCCCCCTTGGCAATCGTTGCCCTTGCAAAAGGCAGTTTTCTGGTAAATACATTACAGCTATAGTGCCAGTGCCCCAGCACAGGACTGGGGTTAAGCCACCTCATCCTTTCCCATGCAGCACCCCTGACCTCAGTAGTTTTCGGGGTCAGGGTACAGGAGGAAGCCCATGAAAGTGGAATCATTGAGGTTGTCAGCATAGACACCATTTTTGTCCCCATTCCCGTACACCTGGAGCCAGACCTCGTCCCCGGAGCTGAGGTGCAGCAGGACAGAGCCGCTCGCTTGGTCAACGTTGTTGTTCTGGAACTGGTCGTAGGTGAAGATGACGGCCTTGTCCTTCCTGTAGAGGCTGACCTTGACATCTGACAGGTAGACCGTGAGGTGGTAGGCGAAGTAGTAGGTGCCAGGGACGCTGCAGAGGAACTTGCCCGTGCTGGGGTCGTAGTGGCCCTGCTCGTTGTAGAAGATCTTGCTGAAGCGGATGGGGACGTTGGGAGCGGGGCTTCGCTCCGTCAGCCCCACGCTGAAGGCCGAGCGGTGGACAAAAGCATCTTTGCCATTCTGCCCTGGGGTTCCAGGAGTTCCAGGAGAGCCGGGAGGTCCGGGAAACCCTCGGCTTCCTACTGGGCCTGGTTCACCTTTGGGACCTGCTGGACCTGCAGGACAGAGCGGGGACTGGGAGCTGTGTTTGCACTCTGCTGGCGGCTGCTACCAAAACGCGGACAGGGCTGTGGTGTGAGCCCTGCTCGGCAGCATGGAGCCAAGGAAAGGCTCAGGGACCTCAAGAGCCCCCAGGAGCTGAGGCAACGAGTGGAAACCCTGCTCACCCCCCACCCCGGCTGTGTGTGGAGCTGCTGAGAGTAGCATGTCAGAAAAAACTTCATTAACTGGGGAAACAAACCCCACACCGAACTCTTTGACTTGGGTTATGGAATCTCCACCCCAGGAGATAATCAAATCCATCTGGATAAAGATCAGGCAGGAACCCACCAGACATGAAACCTGTTGGGACTGGGGCTGGGGCTGCCTGTGGGCTCGAGCATTGACATACCACCTGTTCCTCACCCACCTTCGTCTCCTTTATCTCCCTTTTGTCCATCTCTTCCATCTTTCCCATCCCGGCCAGGGGTGCCGTTGTGGCCGGGGTAGCCGGGTGCTCCTCCCATCCAGTTGGCACATGGCATTTTGGGGTCAGGCTGGGTGTCCTGGGCAGCCACCCCTGTGGAGTGGGGGGCCAGCAACAGGAAGGAGCACAGCAGGAAGCCTGCTGGGCCCCTCATTGTTGGTTCCTGATGTGGACAATTGCTTTGTTAACATTAAAGGTTAATAGGGAAAAAAATGTGAACACTCTGCCCCCGCCCCAAATAACAGAGAGGCACAGCAGACTCAAGTTTGTGTCAGCACAGCTGAAGGAAAGCAGTTCTGCTGGCCCCAAGGCCCCTCTGCATCCTGCGAGTTGCTGTGCGTGCTCCGTGAGCCAAGCTGCGCCCCTGGGAGCACACCCAGTGCAGAGAGGAGCAAACACCAGCGCCTCCTCCAGCACCCCCGGGCTCTGTGCACAGGCACAGTTCTTTCAGGATCGAGCACAGCAGATGCAGGGTGTCTCTGGCTGATCTTCTCGCAAAGCTCTGCTCAATTAGCCACAATAAGCCCTGACTCCTGCCCGGGTGAGTGAGCAGCTGATGGAAGGTGTGGGTCTGGCGGAGCCTGTCTCAAACCCTCTCCAGCCTCGAAGGCAGGCAGGGGTGGTTTGTCACTGCAGGAACAGCCTGCTCACCTGGCTCTGCCTAACACAAACAGAAACCACAGCCAGGCTCCTCTGAGCCACCATATGAAATTATGATGCTGGAGTTTTTTCCATCTGAATTGTTTTTTGATTACGGGAAGAAAAATTGTACCATGTTTAGGCACTGCTGGAGTGTATTTCTCCTTAATCTGGCTGCTTTGCTGCAATTAGTGCAGCTGCCCAAACCCAGCCAGGCTGGTGGTGACACCCTGCAGCCAGCCTGGCTTTGTCCTGGTGCTCCCAGCCCTTGGTGGGCTTTGGGTCAAGCTTTTAGGACACAGATATTTCAAAATGACCATTGTTGTGTGGTACTGCTCCCTGGGCAGAGTTTATACTGTATAGGAACAGTATAGGTATCCTGTTAGGAGCATTGTAAGTGGCATAATAGGCAATAAAAAGTGAGCAACAGCATGGCAATTAGAGTCCCTTAGCTCCGTAATTTCCAAGAAAAATACTATTTTGGAGCAATTTCTTTGCAGGGTAGATTTTCCTAGGCAAGCTATTTAAATGTCATATTTTAAATAATGTCTTATTAGGTCTTGTGTAATTGCTTCAAAGGAAGCTAAAGAAATGTGCTGGTTTTAGCTGGGGCAGAGTTAATTTTCCTTGTCGTGGGTACCATGGGCTGTGTTTTGGCTTCGTGCTGCACACAGGGTTGATAACACGGCGATGTTTTTGTTATTGCTGAGCTGTGCACACACAGCGTCAAGGCTTCTTCTGCGCCTCACCCCACCAGTGAGGAGGCTGGGGGTGCACAAGGAGTTGGGAGGGGACACAGCCAGGACAGCTGACCCCAGCTGACCCGAGGGACATTCCATACCATGGCATCATGCTCAGCTATAAACCGGGGGTAAGGCTGGCCCCAGGGACTGGCCGGGCATCGGTCATTAGGTGCTGACCAACTGTTTTCATCTGCATCACTTGGCTTTCTTGGAGTTTATGTCCCTCTCTTTGTTATTTTCCTTTCCATTACAACTTCTTATTGTTATTACTCCTATTTTATTTCAATTATTATATTTTTCTTATCTCTGCCCATGACTGTTCTCACTTTTACCAATCCTCTGTCCCCCACCCTGCTGTAGTGGGGGGTGAGCAAGTGGCTCTGTGGGGCTCAGTTGCAAGCTGGGGTTAAACCACAGCAGTAACAGAGGTTGCCATGATTTCAGGTTTTTGCAGGATATTGAGGGGGCTTTGAAAAAAAAAACTTTAAAGCTCTGTTTAATGGCTTTGGTGGGCAGTGCCTAACACCTAAAACCTGGAAATCCTGAACCCATGCCCACCCAGCCAGGCTCCAGCAATCCAGCAGCCACACTGCACTCTGAAATAGGTCCAGAGCCCTGGCTTGGGGGCAGTTTTGGGCCTGAGGGTGCTGTGGGGTCCAGTAGCCACAGCCTGAGCCTTAGGCAGTGTTCCTGTGTCCCCGCACTCTGGGAAGCGAAATGCCCCTTTGCAGCAAGGGATGTAGTGATTGTCCATGAACCAGCGTGGACCAGTGAAACAGATGTCTATAAACCCTGAAAGTGGCTTGGTTTGCTAAGCAAGGGTGTGCATAGTGATCACACTGTGACATGGCCCCTTGTCATGCCCCAGTGGGACCCTTGTCCCCCCTGCCTGGGTTACCTCCAGCTCAGGCACATGTAGATACCCCTCCAAAACCAGCACAGGCTGTCTGGGGACACCTAACTGAGCTAAAACATGGTGGTGATCCATTAAAATCTGCCTCAAAATTGTGTTTCTTGAGCAGTGCGCTGGTGATTTCATTGGGGTTAGTTCTGCTTTCCGGTATGCTGCCTAGAACTCAAAGCTCATTTCAGTTTTAGTGGTGTGCCCCGCAGCCTGGGCTTCTACTGCTGCAAAACAACCCCCTCCTGTAAGGTCCCGAGGAGTGCAGGTGTGAGGAGCCCAGGCAGGGCTGCAGGGAGCTTTCCTGGCAGCTGCCTGGGCAGCTTGGTCCCGAGGGCTTGGAGCCATGCCCTCCCCAGCATCCCTGCACACACATCACACACTCAGTGCTCTCCTCCCCCAGCAGAAAATGCTGTGATCCACAAGGAGAGAACTCCTTCCGTCCCTCCAGTTTAACTCAAGCACAGGTGGTTTCCGTGCTTGAGAAGCCAAGGAATTCTCTGGCATAAGTGTGTCTTACAAAGGGCAGGTTTTAAGCTGTGTCTGCTAGATCTGAGCTTAAACTCTGCTTTACAAGTGACATCTCTTTACTCAGTCTTTCCCATTTCCTTTTGGTTTTCCAGCTGATGCTTAGCATCAGTTTAACATGAAATAATCTGAATATTTGAATCCATATTTGAATGTCAGTTGTACCTTTTGGACAAGAAATAGATGAACTCTGTATTGCTGATGGCTTTCAGTTATTGCCTTGGCAGCTGCTGTATTAAAAGTGCATATGCATTATTTGAATTTATTCATTTATCAGCAGAAACCAGTGTAGCATTTGCAAGAACAATGCCATTGCTAAGGGCTACATAATGATTCAGAATTTAAATTTCAGATAGCACTATATAAATATTATATACTCAGAGCCCCCACACCTTTCTGCGCAAAACACACCAAAAAATCCATCTGTTTTCCTGCTAGAGAATTCTCCTCAAAGGGTATTAACCAGTGCTTTGGCTTATGTCAAACTTTTTTCTTTTTGTAATTCTCGTAGCGTAGTTTTTGCTGATGTTCCAGCAGTGACTTCCTCCAGAGGGCTCACACCTTAAATGTGTGGTGCAGGTTTCTGGTGAGGAACTGATGAGACTCCAGGAGATTTGGGGCAAACCCAATCTTCCCTGGAGTCTTCAAGGAAAGAGGGGAATTGAAAGGTGCCAGTGCAGTACTTACTGTTACAGCCATGCAGGTTTTCACTGTTGTTCCTGACTACTTTTTGATTTAGGAGTTCTGTTCTCTAAATAGTGTTTCCAAAAAGGGGAGTATGAATCTAACGGAGACCAGCTATTCTTGGTTTAAAATACTCTCTGGCTATTACAAGAATAACTCTGAGAAAGATAACTTCTTGCAAACAGAAAAGTCTGTCCAATTCAGCCCCAAAAGAAGAGAAAGTCCTGAAGCGAGTAAGGAGGGTAAAAGAAATCATGCTTACCAGCTGCTCTGAGTCCTGGTTGGCTTGCTGCAGTCTGTTTAGAGAATGAAGTCTGGCTATCCCTAAGGGCACGGGGAGCTGTCAGCTCACACACTGCACTTTCCATTTGCTATTGCGCATGCTGACCTAAAAGTTGGGTTTTCCCATTAATTTTTTTTCCTGGACATAACTTAAGGTTTGGAAAACATCTATAATCCACTGGGATAGCTTGTGAAGATGGCCTTACAGGGAAAAGATGGGTTTGGGAATTGGACAGGAACTGGAAGAGCAGTGGTTTGCTGGAGAGCCCTTGTGAAATCCTGCTCAGCCAGGCTGCTGCTCTCTGCAAATTGCCAGAGTTGTTAGTGGCTGGTGGAGAAAGTGTCTCCAGCTTTGCAGTAGTGCACGCACATGGGGCTTTCAGCATGTTGGAAATGAATTATTGTGGAATAACTTTAGGCTTCTCCTTTCAACTGCAAGAATGATTCCTGCCTGAAGGCTGCTGCCACACCAAAGAAGGGCAAAGCTGCCTGAGGGGGAGGGCAGCACTGGGGGAGAGTTCCTTTTTAAGGCACCCAAGCATGTGCCAGCACTATTGTAAATGACTGGAGTAATTTCAGCCCTGGGACAGCTTTCCACCTGTTAAGATTTTTGGCTTTAGGTCAAAACAAAGTCTCTTTCTCCCTGTATCTGCCTCCTTCCAAAGCATAGGTTGAGCCTTAGCTAGCAGAGGCTTTCCTCTGCGGCTGCTCTGGGGCAGTTCAAAGTTAGCTGGGTGGAACCTTGGCAAACCTGAGCTCCCAAAATCACACCAGGAAAAAACACTGTGATGTGTGGTTCTGCAACTGGGCATGGGGAGCTGGTGTCCTTTTGAGAGGGGAAACTCATCCAAGTGAATGCCAGCACGGCAGTATTCTGAATTGCTCAGTTGTTTTCAAGATCTGGCTATCAGGAGGGACTAAAAAGATATTTAAATGGGCACATAAACAACTTTTTATACATAGAGCTGGGAGTCAGCAAGAGTGAATTTTTAAGCCTGAGGAGAAGGTGCGAAAGGGAGGAGCTGCAGGACAACTGCACACTGCCTGCCTTGTTTTGGTCAAGCCCTTAGTCCAGCATTTGAAGAATATTTTTAGTTTTTGTTGAATATTGGGTTTTCCATGCAATGTTGAGACTTAAAACAATCTCTCATGCAACCCCAGTAAAATATGACTGTGATCTAGTTGGATCTGTTTGGTTATAAATGTGATTTTTTAGAGCCACATGCCTTTGTGTGCCTGCCATGCCAATGTTTCTGTCGAAGTCTCCTGAGCAATGAATGGAGCAGCAGGATCTTAGAACTGAAATTGGACCTACTTTTGCTGTGGAGGGAGAGGTTCTCAGCTGCCCCTGCCCCAGGTGTGAGCAAGACAAGGCTGGTTCCCCTGCCAGCTTTTTGCCTGAACCCCAAAATGTATGACTGGGGTATGTGTTAGGCTGCCAGGAGCTGAGGATTTGACCTGAGGTGTTTAACAAGTAGTGCTGCAATTACCTCATGGTCTTTCAATTCAGTTGTCAGGGAAATACCATTGATAAATTTTTCAGTGGTCCATCAAATATCTTCCCAAACATTATTCCTGCCTCCCGGAAGAGAGGTGGAAGTTTATCTCTGGGGGTACAACCAGCTGATACAGTCCCTGGAACACTTGCTTGTGGTTCTGTTGCGTTATACACTTGATTTGCAGATTCATGCTGGCTCCCGTTCCTGCTGCAGAGGGAGATATTGTACAATCCAAGGAGCTGCTTCTGGCTTTGTGATAGGAAAACAAATAAAATGCCTTTGGCTCTGCCTGGTGACAAGCAAAACCTGCCACCAAATGTGGGCATCCTGGCAGTGCCCACAGCTGTGGTGCTCAGGGATAGCAGCCTTGGATGGACTGGGGGGTGTTTTGGCACAGCCAAAGCTCCCGAGGTCGTGCAGTGCCTTCCCTGCTTTGCTCACCAGCTCTCCTGTGTGGGACACGCTGCCAGTACCTAACTTGGCTCCAGGCCTTGTGCTGAGCCTGGATGTTTTCTCCCTTGGATCTGATGCGAGCCAGCCAATATGAAAAACACAAAACTGACTTGATGGATTGTGGCTCGCAGCTTTCAGTGAGAATTAAAAACAAGCACAAGGTTATATTTAGCCATCTATAAACAAGAATAAAATAGAGCAGAGGCTCATTATCAGCTGCACGCTGTCAGATCCCTGCTGGTGTTTGAGGGGTAGAAAGCTGCTTTGGTCGCAGAGAGGTCGGGATGGCTGCCTCAGCAGGAGGTTGGTGACTGTCCAGGCCCTGTTGGCAGGGGCTGTGCCATGGGGCTGGGGCAGGGGCAGGAGCCCTCAGCTGCCCACCATTGTCCTGTCCCAGCAGGATCAAGCCAGCACCACCGAGGAGCCCAGTTCCATGGGAACCCTTGTCCCCCTGGTTGTCCCTCCCTGAGACTGCTCTTCCCATCCAGAGCTGGGGCTCCTCCACTGGGATCTGTCCCGAGCACTGTGCTCCGATTCACTGTCCCCCTGGGATGCCAGGTCATTCCCTTGTCTTCCCTCTGGCCCTGGATACCGCATGTCCCACAAACAACACACATTCCCCACTTTGCTAAAAATGGCCAAAACTGTGGATGCCGTCTGGCAGGCGGCCTGGCAGGCTGCTCCCTGCTATTTTGGTGCTGTCTGAGGCCATGCGCCCTGGAGGGACCATGGCCTCTCTGCCAGGGTCCACAGCCTCCACGCCAAGGGCACAGCTGGCTCCGTCCCAGGGCACTGCAGGCAGCTCGGACCAAGTCAGCCACCTGTGGCCAGCCAGACCCTGTGCCCATTCCTGCCACTGCCCCATGGGCACCTGCATTGGGTGCAAGACAGCAGAGAGTGCTGAGGAGCCAACTCCAAAAACAAAGCTGTAAAAAGGTTTTCAGTGCCAGTGCTGCCATCCCCCCAAACCGCAATTCCCGTGATTCCAGGCCTCCTCACGCACCCAAACCCTTCCCTGTACAGCCTTGTACTTCCCTCTAGTGGCTAATTACTAATGGGAGCTCTCCCTGTGCCGGGCTGGAGGGTGCCAGCCTGCTCCTGCGTGCCCTTGGGGGCTGCTCGCCCCTTGCCCATGAAGCTGGCTCCTGGGGGATCAGCTGTGCCGGTGGGTGGGTGCACCCTGTGCCATTCATGTCCCCAGCGGTGCCAGCAGGGAGGCATAAGGGCCATCAGCATGCCGTGTGGTGCTGAATGAATGACACCAAATCTTACAAACTCAAGGCCTCCGATGTTCCCCCTGGATTTTCCTGCATGAGCGTGGGGAGGTGGCACAGGTGCAGGGACAGGCAGATGTAGTAGCAGTGCCCTAGGCCACTGTGCGGGTGCAGCGTAGGTCAGGCCAGCCCACAGCAGGGGACAGTGGCTTTCTGCGGCCATGTAAAAGCCCGGCCGGGCTGTGCAGGGTGGCTGCTCACCCAAGGCCATGGGAGTGTGATGAAGGGTGGAGGGGGACAGGAGGCCTCTGGTACGTGCCACAGAGGGCACCCTGAGCCAGCATTTTGGGTCCAGGGAGAAGGGGACACAGCCCCTTGGCGGGCTGGGAGGAAGCCTGGCCCTGGCTGCAGGACATGGGACACTGCCACTCTCTGCCTGTGCTCCAGTCCAGCCTCCTGCTTGGTGCTGGGGTTACTGATTTCTCGGCCCACTTCACATGGACAAACGGGCTCTTTTCTTCCCTCTGATGGGCAGCTTGGACAGAGCAGCTCCTCGCCAGGCTTGAGCAACAGTGTGTTTCTCTTCTTGGTGATTGTAAATAAACTTCCCCGGCCTCGGGGGATCCCCGCTTGGCTCCCGGCGAGGGATCTTGGCACAGCAGGATTTCTCATGCCGAAAGGGACATTGAGACGCGTTTATCCAGGAAACAGAGCCCTGTAAATACGGCTCAAAGCTCCTTTTATTCATGTCATAGCTGTTCCCAGGGCGCTCGTTTCTGCCCTGCAAGTTCAGGGTGCTGCTTTGGCCTCCCCAGGCTGGTCGGGGGAAGGCAGCCAAGGGCCCGGGGAGGGCGTTCTGCACGGCTGCGTCCAGCTCGGCCCTGCTCCCACGCCAGCCCGCAGCTGGGTCAGGCACTGACTGCTGTCAGCACAGTCTGCTCTCGTTTGGGGCTCACTCTAGGCAGGGAATAGGACGGCACCTTCAGTGATCTGTCACTCTCCTGGGACAGCCCCTGCCAAAGCGGCCCTTCCCGGCTTTCACTCCCAGCAGGGATCGCATCCTTCCGACGAGGCACCTGAGAGGGTTCCTCTGCCGGGCTGCCCTCTTCACGCCCTGTTAAGGAGGCACTTAATGAGATCCCCCTTGCCCGTTAAAATGAGCAGCTCAACGCAAGCAAGGAAGGAGAGCTGGCAGCTCCCCGCAGCCTGCTTGCGTTCGGCGGGAACGCATTTTCAGAGTGCAGGAATGATTTATGAGGAGAGCGTTTCTGAGTCATCCAGGCAAGGAAAAGCGCATTTCCTTCGCGCAGAGGCGTTATCCCAGCCAGCCCCTCCGCCGCTTGGACAATAGATGGAGCTCACCGCCCTGGCTCCGCACGCCCGGCCGAGGCTGCCGGACCGGGGATACCGCTAAAGAGTCCCCGGGCTCGGGGACGGCCCCACGACCCTCCGGGGACAGCCAGCCCCCTCTCTCTGCCCGTGGGTGGGCAGCAGGGGGGCAGGGGCCGTGACCCCAGCCAGCTGGGAACAAAATGGAACAGCCAAATTGGGGTTTGTCTGGGGCTTTGCAACATTTGTGCAATGTGGTGGACGTAATCCCAGCACCTCTTCCATGGTCTTCCCAGTCTACATCACACTTCTGTCATTTTAAAGAGGTATGTGCCCCCAGTCCCCTATTTTTCTTCACTTTTGGTTGCTGAGGGACAGAAGTGGCATCATCTCCCGCTGTCATCACTTCCCATCACTGGACACACCTCTTCTTTCAGACTCCATACCTGCTGCTCTCGATTTGGGGTAACAGTGTTGCTGGGGTGTCCGGGGAAACTGCGGAAACCAGAAGAGTGTATTTGCTCTAGGTCTAGTGGCAAAGGGGAGGAGGCATGTGGATCCCCAAAACCCCACGTGGTTTGGTAGAACCTGGGGCCGTGTTGATAGTTCCATGCTGGGGCCCAGTGCAGGCAGCAATGGGATGCTGGAGCTCCTGTTCCTGGCGTCTCAGGGTACCCGCAATCCTCCACACAGCGGCCAGCTGGGTTTAGGGCTCCTTGCAAGGGGAGTTTCTTTCCCTCTCTCTGTCCCTTTCTCCATTATCCCGCACTGCAAACGAGACAGCTGCTCTCGCTGCAGGCAGGGGTGTGGGTGCTGGTGCCCCTCTGAATGCAGCCCCAGGCAGGCAGGGAGCAGGCAGGACACAGATAGGGGGCAGGCAGGGCACATGTAGGGCACAGGCAGGGAGCAGGCAGGGCACACTCAGGGCACACGTAGGGCACAGAGAGGGCACAGGCGGGGCTCCTCATGGCTCCATAAACCACAGCTCTCATCTGCTGTGTTTGAAGCACTGCCCGGTGACAGCCCCGTGCCATCCATGTCCGTGGTCACCCCGGCACTGAGATGAAAGTCAGGAGCCCGTGGGGAGATGACACCTTCCCATCACATTTTGTTGTGCATTGTGCAAATTCAGCAGAGCAATTTTTGGCCATAACAGTTTTTCCATTCACTGGGGCATTGATGCAGAGGCAACGGGCCAGTGACCTCTGCTGTGCATTAGCTGACTCCCTGCCCTGTGCAGGTGATGGATGTGGTGTCAGGGCCTGGCGTGGCTTTGGCACTGGAGTCTGGGGCTCCTTTCCCGGTGCAGGACTCTCCTGGACTGTCATCCAGCTGCCAGTGGGACTGAGTCACTGTGTCCTCATATCAGGTGATCGGTCCCTGCCTGCCTTGCAGAGGCTCTGTGATCAAATTAAATCATTGTTTGAAAACACCAGTGAGGTGCTACAAAGAAATGAGGATGTGATTAATTAAAGGCATTAGGAATCTTACATTGTCTATAATGTGACATTGCTCAGTCTGAGTGATGCATGTTTCACCAAGAAACTGTAAATCTGTTAAAAAATTATTACCCTGTGTTTTTACTTTGGACATAAATCATCCCAAAGTGTGCTTTGGGAAGTCACAGAGAATGACACATCTGTGACACTTTCAATAGGGCATTCCTTTGTGCTTTGCAGAAGGCGTTTATGTTTACTGTAGGAGTAATAAAGGCTCATGGTATCTTCAATTATTCATTTTTATAAGCACTTGTTCTCCTGACTTGAGCAGTCACAACCAGAGTGTCACTGGTTTTAGCAGTAAATTGTGGGGGATTTTTCTGCAATCAAATGACTTTGTCTCCACTTTGCCTCTCTCCCACATGAAAAACAACAGTGGTTCACTCAGTCATCACAACATTTTATGTGTTTCTGGCTTTGGAAAGCTCCTTTCTTTGGAAAGGCAGTCTGGCAGCTCAGGCAGCCGCCGGCTGACACAGCAGTGGCTGCAGCACCTTGCCTTGTGGCAGCCAGGAGTGCACGTGCGAGCTGGAGAAGCAGATCTGGCAGCTGGGAGCAGACTGGGGGCCTCAACAGCCTGTCCCAGCAGATGGGAGGAACGGGGAACTCTGGAGGATGACAGGATCTATTCAGGGTGTTGTGCTGGCTGCAGTAGGCTGTGGTCAGAGCTTGCTCCTCCATGCTTGCAGCTCAGCCTGGGCAGAGGAAACCTCCCCTTCTGCTATGAGCTGATGTTGTGAAAATCCTTTACAAATGCACACACAAAATTTATGCTGGTTTGTGCCAGTGCCCCTGAGCTGGAGCTTAGTCGTGGCTGAATGCCAGGGACCCTCTGCTCTGGGCACACAGCAGCCACGAGACCTCAGTGCTGCTCCTCTGGGCTTGAGACAGCTTCCATGCTCCTGTGGCATTCCTGTGGGACTGGGCCCCTGGACACCAAACCCACAGGCAAACCCCATGTCCTGAGCTCTCCTGGCGCTGCACAGAGCCTCCTGCTCCTGCCGTGCCCTGGCTGCCCCCTGGCAGGACGGGTACCCCGACCGTGGGCCTCGGGGTGCCCTGGTGTGCTGGGCTCAGATCCTGCCACCTTGGCATCATTGGAGGCTCCTCCTACAAAAGCTGCAGAGCTAGACAGGCAGGTGGGAATGAAAGTACTTCTATATAAAACACATTTTCTGGTGCTCCTTTATAGGTTTTTAATGTGATTCGTATGTCTCTGCCTGGCCCGTCGCCCACAGCCAGGCGCTCCCCTTCCTCCTGCTCCTCACTGCTGTGTTTTCTGTGGATTGGGTTCAACTGGATAATTTCATCTCCTTTTGTATTTATAATCCCTACGAGGGTGGTGTCTTTAACAAAGACTATTCCTTCTCATTGCTTTGGCAAAGCAAGCCTCAGCTCCCTGCTGTGTCTCTGCTCAGATGACACAGAGGTTCTCTGAATAGCAAAGAGCGAAAACAAAAAGAAACAGCTTAGATCCCTTCTTTTTCCAGGCAGCTACACATATCCACCTCATGATACCCATATCCACCTCATGGAAAATTCCCCCCAGTACTTTAGATTTTTCCTTTTCATGTGCCTGCATCCACAAGGCTCTGCCTGTGAAGCACACTGCTGGCTCAGATGGAGACATCAGAGAGAGTCTCTTTGACAGGAGGAGAGGAGTGAGAAAGCGGCTTTTTGCCCCACAGCCAAAGACAAAAGAGTAAGGAAATTCAGAGAATCCAAATGAGATATGATATAGATATTCTTCATGAGAAACACCCCAGGGCTTGCAGTCTGGGACTGCAGTGGGCAAGTGGTTCAGCTAAAAAGTGTAATTTAATTCCTATCATGGCACAAGCCATTCCTGTGCTCGATCAAGGCTGTGGACTGGAGGCAGGAATGGCATTGCCTCATTTTCCCGTGGCAGGGCAAGGCACCGGTGCCTGCTGACCCCAGGCCCTTTTCCTCCCACTGGCTCTCTCAGCAGGGAAACCCTTGGGCAGACTTCCCATCAGTGTCTTTGGAGGGGACTGCTGGTGGCATGTGGGCACTGAGACCTCAGCTGCAGCACGTGGCTGTGCAGCGCTGACCTGCCTTGCAGAAATGCAGGTGTCCCTCACCCCAGTGGGCACCAGCACAGCCCGACTGCGCCAGTGCCATCACTGTCCCCACTGGGTTTCTGGGGGCATGTGCAGCAGCACGGGGCAAAGTCCAGCCCCTGAACACCACTGCTTGTTTGTTTGTTGTCTCTTGGCCTGCTCTCTGCAGATATTTGTATCCAGCTGAACCAGAAATAAATGCTGCCAGCCCTGCCATGGGGTTTGTGATTAGCCTGCGAGCAGCGGCGTGTGTGTGCTGGAGATAATCCGGGTGCTTTTGTGCTCAGTGGCTCAGCCATCTCTCACTGTATCGCTTTTGTTTCTGGGCTCTGTTTGTCTCCCACTCTCCCCTCAGTGCGTGATGCCTTTTTGTCGCTGTTGAACAGCTAGCCAAGTGAAGAAATTGAGACGGTCGAGTGGCATAAATCTGAATTTATTATTTAGTTATAAAACTTATATAGACTTTTCAAAGGTCATCTGGATTGCGTAAATCCAAAACCTCCCCCTAGGCCGATTGGCCAGGTTAGAACCACCCATCTTTCCCAGCGACTGTTTCAATAACATCTAAACTTTATCTTTATTTATAAAACACAGGAAGAAGAAGAGAAAAATTCCCGTGGGAAAGAATCTGTGTTACCACACCTTTTCTGATACCTCTGAAAATAATTGACTTCACGTCTTGGTCATTCTTCTGTATTTGTTTCTGGAAAGCAGGAATGTAGCATCTCTGCATGTGTCCCCCGGTGACTGCTGCTCACACAGTGTGTGTCTTTATGGTTCAATTAAAAATGTTATGACATTTCCCCAGCAGACCCTGCCACCATCCTGGCAAAGCATTTGCTACCTTGATAGCATTTTCCAGTTTGTGAGTGCAAGGTATTACACCAGCCCTTCCCTCTGGGACAGCACGCTCTGGCTGCACTGCAGTGACTCCAAAATGCAGAGTGTTTCTGATGCTCTGCAATGGAGATAACACGTAGCCCCAAGGATGTAGCTGAAGCATTTCTCCAAGACTGAGATTACCTGATTTTTGAAGAGGAATAAATACAATTAAATTAACCACAGAGGTTCTCCTCCCAATAGACTCCTGCTGCCTCACCTGGGACACAGGGTTCTCCTTGGCCCTATGAGTCCAAAGCCTTGGCTCTCCTACTTCTCAGAGCAGATTTGTCACCTTCAGGAAGGTTTCATACATGCTTATCAAAGAGGAGCATTGGCCACATTGCATTGCCCAAAAGAAACATTCTTCTGTCCCTGTCCTGATAACTTTACCCAGCATCTGTCCATCAGTTTGTTACTCTTGTTTCTGACAGTGTTCAGCCAGTGTTTGCTTTTTCTCACCTTCTGCACATTCAGTTTGTTATTTGCAGCCAGTCCTGAGCACAACATGAACCTGGCAGCACTGGGATCATATTTTTCACTGCTAGTGTCAGAAGACAGCATAAATCAACCTGTATGGCTAATGGCAGGGCTATGGTTGAGACTTTATGCATGATGAGATTTGCTAGAGGTGGGTAAGGAAGCACTGATGACAAGAGGTAGGAAAGGAGCGTGGGTGTGAACCTAGCTCAGCTGCAGTTCCTCTCCACCAACATGAGCTGAGGCTGCTGCACAGTGCTCAGCCTCAGGTACAGAAGCCCTGCTGCAGTTCCCCTCTGGAGGCAGGCAGTGAAACCTGGCGGTTCAGCGCCCATCACAGCCCCGGTGAGTCAGCTGCAGTGTGGGAACCTTTGGTGTGGTTTGCTCTCGGTATTGCTCAGCTCCATCCTCTCCCTCTGGGCTGTCAGCTCCTCTGCAGCCTCTCTTGCTCCTGAACTGGGAACGTGCATCCCCCAGAGTGTCCCCTGTAACCTCCCCTCTGCTTTATGCAGGGAAGCAGAGGGAGCAGCAGCAGCACCGAGACCGGGATGTTGCATTTCCTAGCAAAACTTTCTGTTCCCACCGAGTCTGGTTTTGAAGGTGGAAGCCTGTGGCTGACTCCTTGCAATGGATGGGGCTTCACCCACAGTCATCACTCACTCCCTCTCTTCTCTAAGAAGGTTGTTAAGATGCTGCTGTTGGGTTTTAAACCAGAAGCAGTCTTTCAGAAGCCTTAGGAAGTTTTGGTTGTGTTTTTCTATTGCATATCAGCATACCAGTATATTGCTTATATCACCCTAAGGTTTCTGGTGTCCCTGCTGCCTGTGGAAGGGCTGAGGCACAGGGTGCAGTCTAAATGGCTGTTTCCTAAAGCAGTGCTATGGCACTCCCCAGGCAGGCCTGCTAGGCCGAGGGCCTGAAGGAGAGCCACACAAGGAACACACAGACGCAGCAGGAGAGAGAGCAGGAAGAGAGAGGGCAGAGCCCTCTGACTTTTATTTATATGTTTTCACACATCACCGTGGATTGGAGGTAGAAATTACCACCCCTCATAATCCACTGGTCAAAGTACTTGTGAATCATATTTCTTCACCCAGTATACTGGAATTCATAACATAGATACAGTTTAAGAAAACATAGATAATTGCTAAGAAAAAAGCCATAGCCATGGTACAGAAAAAGTTCTAAGATATCACAAAAGGAAAAACACTGAACACTGCAAAGTCAGGGCAACACAGTGCCTTCCTAAGAGCACGGAAAGATCTCAGGGTGGGATGAGGTTGTTGTTTTTATCCCTGGAGGAAATCAGCTGAAGCCTCCAGTGTGGAAAAGCACCTGCTGCCTCCCTCCCCAACAAATACAACCTCTTACACGAAGCACAGGGAAATGCCTGTTCTGCATACTTGTTTAGCTCTGAACCCAGGCAAGTGCTGTCATCCTTTGATTTTGCATAGAAAAGGAACCAGCTCTGGTGTCTCTCACTTTTCTTTGAGGTGATTACTTTAACCATTCCCTCAGGTTGTATCTGGCACCTTGGACACGTGGCAGCTCTGCCCACAGGTTGGCCCTGCTCTGGCCTCTCTCTATTCCCACCACCTCCATGCTCCTTCTGACTGTCTCCTGCCTTTTTGCCTGGTGTGGATTGTGCAGGAAGCATTTCCTCAGAGCTCCTGTTCCTGCCCCCTCTGGCACGTTCCTGTGGTTTCCATGCTGGTCTGCTGTGATATCGCTCTGCTCTCCCACCCAGCCATGCAGCCCCACTCCTGCATGTGCTCTGCATGCTGCCCTGTTCCAGCTGGGGGTTTCTGTATTTGAGGAGGAATATTCTGGCAATCTCTTCTTTTAAATTTCTGAGCCCGTTAAACCCCGAGTGAGGAATTCCCCTGTCCTCCAGAAGGGAACATATAATTTGGGTGGTTTTGTGCTGTGTATAAAAGCTTCTTAACAAGCTTCCTGCTCCTTTTGTTCCTCTTAAATCTAACATTTTTCAAAGTTTGGTCCATGAATGCAGTATCTTTAAAATAGATGTGGCACACTATGATAACCTGGTTACTCTTCTCCGCTTAACTTTCAAGCAGACCTCCTGCCTCTGATTTAGACATATTAAATAAAAAATCTGGCTTTTATTCATCTCCCCTTTCAGGCTCCCTTTGCCTCTTTGAAAAGCTGAAGTTTTTGCTTGAATCTTTTTCAACTGTCACAAGTATTTTGGGGAGGCTGAGGTAGATTAGAATTTACAGATACTCTCTTCCACATTCCATACCTGCTTTTCCCACATGTTGCCCTGTTCTGTGTTTAGACTCCCACCTTTTGTCCCCTGCCAGCATTGTGATCTCTAGGAAGGACTTTGCAATGTGATTTGGTCGCTAATATAATGTAGGGAAAGACTTGCATGTTTCTTTCAAGTTGCAGCTGCTGAAATAACAAGAGCTGCTCTAAACCCAAACCACCTTTCAGCTGGAACCTTCTGGCATTTGCAATCCCAAATTGCAAACCACGGCCTCCCCCTGCAGCTCCATCCAGAGGGATGTGTGCTGAGCCTGGCCCTGCCCCGGGTTCCTGGGAGTGAATACTCGTGCGTGAGGGAACGGGGCCAGCAGCTGCAGGCGGCCCTCTGCCAGCACACTCAAAGCAGACCTGGGAAAAGCTTGACTTCTCCTCAAGGAAGATGCTGTCCAGGCCAGCTCCCTCTTTCCAGCCAGACATGTGGAGGGGGCTCTGGTGCTCATCCCTCTGCTGCATGGCAAAGGCTGGTGACCACACAACTTCCCCTTGGGACACTTGGGTTCACCGGCCCTGCAGTAAACCAGGGCCAAATCTGCTGCCAGAGGTCAGCGGGGATGCACCCTGCCACTGTGGAAACAGGAAATGGTAAGAAGCGAAGCTTTTTTTAGAGCTCAGGCGGCTATTGAGAAAGTGAAGAGTTATTTGTTGTTCTTATCTCCCAGTGAGTCTTTCTTCCTGTGTTATTGTAGGTAATGCAGAAGTTGTCTTCCTTTGTGAACCTCATTGCTGCAAGATCTTAGTTCACAGCTTCCCCTTCACACACTGCTGTGTAAAAGGTTCTCCAGTCACATCTGATTCTGAAGTTGTGTCTTGGAAAGAAGAGATGCCAGAGATGTGGGCTGAGGGGTGCCAGGGATAACCCCTGTTTAGAGCTGTGGGATTTGGGGATTTGCAGTTGGTATCTGTACACAAACAGAAGGAAGGATAAAGGGATAAAGCTCCAGAAGAGGTGGAGAGCACAGTGCCTGTGCACAGTCTCATGTGCAATGATGGGTGTGTGGAGGGGCACAGCCAGGGCTGGGGCAGCACAGTCAGGGTCCTGGCATCCAGGGCATGGGTGTTGTGCACCTAGGACAGACCACTCGTGCAGTGGGTCTGCTGCCTTTGCAGGTGGAAGGACACCCTGAAGGATACTTGGAGACTGGAGTAACCAGGCCTGGTCTGAGCTTTTATTTCATTAAGTGTTAAGAAACATGTATTTGATCATCTTCTCTGGCATGAGGAAATTCTAAGCAAATAGATTTGGCAACTCTTAGAATTCTTAGAAAATGTGATGAAGGGTGCAGGAGAGGGGAGGGCTGTGCTCCCTGTGTTCTGAGCTGGGCAGGCTGCAAGGGCAGATGTTCTGCCCCCTCCTTTAATTAGAAAGTTTATCCCAGCACTACCTTTGGAGGGAAAGCCTTGTCCCTGGGGACCCTGTGCTTCCTGGGAGCATTGGTGGGGAGCCTCTGTTTGCTGAGCACTGCATGTTTTCCTCAGCACATGGATCCACACCACTGCTCTCCTCCCTCCACCTTTTGGCCTCACAAGCTGCCTTCCTGGCTGGAGATAAATCATCCTTGGAATGGCAGCCTCCAACTCTGGGTGAGCTGCTGAGCAGGTCTGAAAGGCACCACAGCCAGGAGGGTGATGGCTGACACAGAATCCGTGCCATCCCTTCCCTTGCCTTGGGGCTGGCTCCACAGGAGTCCCTGGGAAGGGTGTGCTGCCTTTGCTGCCATCTTGCCCTCACAAGCAGGAGGAGAGGACTTGGCCTGAAGCTTGTGTACCTCTGCATCGGCTGAACAACTGTGGGAAACAAAGGAGAGCAGGAGCTCAGAGGATGCTGAGCTCCTGAGGGGCTGTGATGTGCTCACGGCTGTGCCTGAGCCTGGAGAGTCACTGCTTCCCACCAGAGAGGGGTTTGGCCTGGGCCATTGACAGAAATGGTGGCAGAGATTCTGCCCATGCCTGGATGGAAACGGGACTTCCTGAGGTTGAGATGGATGAAGAGAAAGCAGTGAAGGCAATCCAGCAGGGGAAGCGTGGGCAAGAGGCTGCATGGGGCAGGGGAGGCATTGCTGAGGGGCCTGCAGCTCCAGAAATGCTTCAGAAAGCCATGATCACAGCCAGAAAGGCATAAAAATAACACATGGAAAGGTTACATGGCATGGAGACAGGATCAAGTCACAAGCAGTACAGAATCTAATGGTGGGCAAGGAAAGGATGAGCTCAAGTGTTGGAGATATGAGAAAGGCACCTTGCAAGACAGTGTGCGCATGGGGGCTGAAGTGTTCCTCATTAGAAGAAGTGGGAAATACGGGAAAAGAAAGAGGAGAAGGCTGCTGTAATACCAATAGGAACGAAGTGTTAAATGCATGAAAGACAAAATCGTCATGGCATTAAAAATAAAATATATCAAGAAAGCATGGGTCAAGCAGGCAGCACTAAAAACTTGTGAAAGAAAATAGTTACAGCAACTGTGAAGGAATACGATCCTACACATCCAAATGATGGTAGGGGAGTAGGGTTATTGTTAGCACTATGAAAAATCAAGGTGACAGTGACTGGGGTCAGTCTTGCAGAGAGCAGTGGGTGAGACAGAGACTGTTTTAAGAACAGGCTGAAGTTCCTCTGATACACCATGTGGGCTTCAGCGACTGGAAAGGGAAGCAGGGTAGGAAGTGAGCAGGGAATGGAAAATGTTTGCCATTTCCCTCAACTTTAGAAAGTTCGCTCTTGGTTTTGCGAGGAGGGAAAGCAGTGAAATTACAGTGAAAGCAGCAGCAATCATGGGGACGTGTGCAGGGTGGGAGGTTTCTGTATTCCTCACCAAGCTGGGAAGGAAGTGACAGTTTTAAGTCAGTGCCAAGAGGAGACTGCTTTTGTTTAATTTTCCCCAGTGCATTTAAACCTCCTGCATCAGGTGGTCCCTCCTCTGTCTGAGGCGGTGTATCCACTCTCTGTGAAAGCTGCTGAGGGGGACACGGGGCACATCCTCACCCTGCCACGGGGCTGGCAGAGCTGAGCTGGCAGCTGCAAGTGAGGGGACAAAGAGCAAAGGGTTGGTGCTTCAAAGCCGGGTGTGCAGCCATTCTGCAGGCACGGCCAGCTGCAGGCAGGTAGCTGTGTGCACAGCGGGGCATGTGGGTGGCACCCAGGCTGTGCTTTGACCATAACCCTCCATGTCAAGGCACGGTCAAGGCTGTGGGCTTTTCGTATTGGGAACTTTGAACAGCCATGAGTAAGGCAGGGAAGTTGCACCTGAGTTCCCTGAGTATTCTGCACAAAAGCAGAGAGGTGTTAAGGGCCACCAGCTGAGGTGGTTCTGTGTGGATGTTGGGAGGCACCCCCACACCCTCACTTAAACACTTCTAAAGCAACCCAGAGCAAATGGCATGGACAAGGTGCCTTTAGGAGGAAGGAGTGCTGCCTCCCAAATGCTTTCCTTGGGGCTGTATTTTTGCAGTTAATTACACTAGTCAGCATAAATCACTGTCTGAAATTCCTGTATGTTATCAACCAGTGACATCTTTATTTGCCCTGACTCCTTATTTATCAGGAATCTCAAGGTCAGAGAAGAATCCTGTATGTGTTTTTCTTCAGCAGTATAAACATCACTTCTCTCCTGCCTCAGCTACACACTTTCCAGTGGGCTGTGGGTCCTCAGGGCACTTCTGGTGCTCTAGGGATCCTGTGCTTTACCATAACTGCTCTGGTGCCAGTGGGCATCCTGTAGGTCAGGGTTTGCCATCAGCAGTGTTCCATAGCACTCCCCTGCAGCCAGAGCTCTCCTCTGACCTTTGAATCCTGTACCAGCGTGGGGAGTGGTCCTTCCTGGTGCCAGGGAGCACAAAGGATGTGGGAGGCCCAAGGCCCAGGTAGCCTGGCCATCAGAGCCTGCACTTTGCAGGACAGTGGGAAGAGGGAAGGTGTTTTTGGATCCTGGCCCACAGGTGTAACCAGTATAACCTAGAGTTCAAATATTTTTTTCAGTTACTTTGGCAATTTAAGCTGCTGAAGTTTCCAAAGGAAGTGCTGGGTCTGTGCTGTACCACATGCACGGCATTAGTGCAGGCACACTTCCGACACGGGGGTTAAAAGTCCATCAGGATGTGCTGCTGCTTTTTTATTTTGATTTTGCACCTTCTCTTTCCCATTTTTTATGAGAAGCCAGTAGTCATCTAGTAACTAGTCCTGCTGGGTGAGTCCACCAAAAGCATGGTGAAGGACGACAATTTCTCCAAAAAAGCATGCACGCTGTGAATTTTAAAGAGAGAAAACTTTACTTATCCTTGTCATGCAAGTGGCAGTGCTGGGGAGTTTTCTGGGGGCAGTGGGCAGGAGGGGCAGTCCTGGCAGCAGAGAGGGGCCTGTTCTTGCTGGTGTGGGAGAACAGCAGCGCAGTGCCCAAACTGGCTGGTGATGCTGCTCACCAAAATGGTGCTGAGGCAAACATTAGAGTCCATCTGCTTCTGGGAAGGAGCAGCCATTGGCTCAGGGGATGCTGTGGCCTTGTGAAAATCCACTGCTGTTCCTCTTTCATTCCCAACTGGCACCATGCAGGCAGTGGAGGTGGCTGTTGGTGGGCTTAGGTCTGGTGCCTGTGACAGGAAGCAAGCAGGACTGTGGCCACATGGAGTGGTCAGACACTGGAGCAGTGACAGACTTTCCCCCTGAGAGTATTTTGGAAATCATCCCCAAAAAAGTGCATCTTGATGTTAAATTATAGTAATGGACTGACACGCTTTCCTGACAACCTCCATGCTATGCTTCTAGTAGAAGAAATTCCACATATTTTATTAAATCATGAAGCTGTGGGGCTCAGGGTGAGCATGGTCCCAGTCCCCAGTGTGTCACATCAGGGATCATTCAGAGTAAATTTTGCTGTGATGCTGCAAATGCAACCAAGAATCACAAGCATTGTCATTCCTGGAAAGTGCCTTTTCAGGCACTGCTGAAGTAGGTGCTGTGTGAGCTTTTTTTAGGCCTATTTTGGACGGAGATTAAAAAGTCAGCACACCAGATAGCTGCATCCTGTTGGATACCTTGCCTCCCCTATTGTCTTTCCTCAAACAAGGATTCAAAGCATGGGCACAGGACATGCTTAATCAGCATTTACAGCACACGTACAATAACCTCCTCTTGCACTTCTTCAGGAAACCAACATCAAGACTGACCGTGAAATAATTTTATTTGTTGATCTTAAAATCCCCTGAATAGCAGGCTCCAGAATCAGAGGGAAGTACACTTGAATTTCCAATGAACTGTCACAAAAAGAGAAACCAAGTACTTCTCACTACCCCAGACAGTTCTCTGAAAATCTTAAAAATGCAGAATCTGCACGTTGCTATGTTAAGCAACATCTTGCTGGGACTGTGGGGTGGAGCTTCTTGCCCACAGGAGTGTGGATCAACAGGGTAAGGGCTTTAAAATCTGGCCCTGAACTTCCAGATTTGTGACTTGAAAATGCAGTTATTTATTTTGCAGATGAGTTCAGGACCTGAAGGTGTGAAGTGCATTAAGGATGCAGGTACATGTATGATAATAAAACTATACCCAGGAGAACCAAGGGGAAATTGTAAATTTTAATGTGAGTGACACATGGCAAAAATATCCTGCTGCCTCCCTGCTAGGGGTGGTGGAAAGCCATACCCTTTCCAGCACAGCATTGCTCAACATCAGGTAGCTGATGAAGAAATATTCTTCAGAAAGAAATGTTACACTTTCATCAATCCAAAGCACAGTTGTGGATTTGAAGGAAAGAAGGGGTAACGTAGAGTTTGTAGAAGCAGGCAGGAACGGTGCATATTTGGACATCAATTGGTTTATCATGAGTTCACTAAAAAAGAGGGTAAGCAATAATTTCTTTGCTTAAAATTTCTGTCTAATACATCCTTTAATTTCAGCCCTGCTGTAATGAGTCAGATAATCAGATGAGAACACCCTGCAGAAGGGTGGATGGAGCCCCTGCAAGGCCCCCCATCGCTGTCTCTCTCTGTCAGGACAGGCAGGAGCTGTGAGAGGTAACAGCCCCTGGTGAGCACAGCCCAGAATCTCTGGCCCAGCCCAAAGCACTCCCCGCACACACCGGGGTCACTCAGTGGGTACAAAACCACCCCAGGGCCCAGATGACACTGAAAATGGCGCTTTCTGCCGAGCCCACCTTTCTCTGTCAGTGACTGCTGAGTTTGGGTGCATCTTTAAAGGTTTCTTAGGCTTACAGGGCTGAGTTCAGCTCAGACAAGCTCCTAATTCTGCAGCTCCACAGAAACATACACCAGATAGGGTATGAAGCAGGGCTCTGGACATGCTGTTTCTTAATTCTGGGCTGGGCTGGAACATCTCTGTAGGAGATGTTGCATGTGTCCAGGACTCTGAGGAGTTGGATGTCCTGATGAGAACTACTTTAAAATGCTTTCTTGAATTTATTTTTCCAGTTAACTAACCTTTTGCTGGGTGTTTTGGGTGGGGTTTTCTTTCCCTAACAAATGCAAGAAAAATATTTTTATTAAATTATATCGATAAAAGCACTTTGAATTGAGTGGTTTTCATGTTGGGGTTTTTGGTTTTCATTATAACATTGTGTTACCACTAATGGCAGGTGCTGACCAGAGTGGCTGAAGTGTTTTTTTGGGGTCTGACTCTGGACTGCCTTGTAATGAAATGGTTTATTGTGCACAGTCTAATTACTATAGACTGACAATCAAACAGGATGACTCAGCCAGCCCCAGACCAAGCTCATTGAATTTTTGAGCCATGTGGATTGTTTGCATTTCACAGGGGACAGAATTATAATACTCCTGTAAAAGCAACTTCTGGCTCAGAATATTCCTCTGGACAACAAAAGAAAGACCCTGCACAACTCCAGGGTGCTGTGACCCTGTCAGATGTGCTTTTATCTTTGCCCTGTGATGGTTTACAGTAGAGAGAGGAGGTTTGGTGTGTTACTATTTCAGGGCTGTGCAATTCACCTTCATGGAGAAGGCTGTTGCCTCCACCCCCAAAAACTTCAAAGTGCCAAAACACAAACCCAAACACTTCAGAGACCCCAGACAGTGACAGACCAGAGCCTGTGAAAGCTCCTCACTTAAGTGCAATGTCAGGCAGATTTGGGCTGATTTTGCAGAGAAGCAAACTGCTGCTCTCAAAGCTGGGCCAGGGGAAATCCAAAGCTATCTGAAGTCTGGTTTACCACAAAGTAAGCAAAGTTTTGGGACTGTCTTCAACCAAAGACATCTGCAGAGAGAAGAGCAGCTCTTCTGCAGGCAGGAAATCTTTCAAGGATGGGCACTGGCCTCTGCTGACCCCAGGAATGAACACTGACCATGGACTGGCTGCAGACAACTGCACTTTTCCTGCCGGTCTGAGAAAACGAGCATCCAGGAGAAAGCAACGAGACTCTGCATGAGGGCTCCTCTTGCCCAAGAGCCTGCGCTGGGGAACTCTGCTCTTGTCCCAGGAAATTTCTCTTGCTTATCTCTTGACCTCCCAGACTGCTGGCTGCGCTCCAAGGACGATATCCTCCTCCTCCTCCAGAGCACTGATGGGGCTGCAGCAGCCTTACCTCCAGGAAATGAGTTCATGAAAAATTACCAGTACTCCCCATCCCTTTCTGCTTGTAACAGCTTCACCCAGGAAACCCCAGCTGCCTCCTGCTGCTGCCTGAGTAGGTTAAGGCTTGCAGGCTGGGTGACACTGGACTTTTTTCCAGAATTAGGACATTGTCTTAGGCAGTAAGGCAATGCTCAAGAGGTAATTTAAAGATGTTTCAGTTACATTTTGAACTTAACCAGTCCACAAATTGGTCTTTGGAGGACCCGAGGTTCTGTAGCAATAGCTAGGGCCTCAAGTTCCCCCCTGCTGATGTTGTGTAACCGTCGTGATCTGCAGAAAAGGATTTCCTTATTTTCTCTTAGAAAGGTTAATATACGCCCTCCCCCTTTTTTTTCTAACCATGATCAAGATAATGTGCAGGGATGAGGGGAAAAACGTCACTCGTAATCTGATTCTGCTAACCTTGAAAGTATATGAGTTCTTCTTTTACCTAAATTACTCTCAGTGCCATTTTCCTCCCCACGTTATACTCTCAAAGAGCTGAAGACATCAGCAATGTACATAATCATGGATGCTCGGTGCAGGAATCATTCTAGATCTTCATTGTTCGGACTTGAATCTTCTCTACTGTGTGAAGAAAACAAAGAAAATTCTACCTGCAGTTTATTTTTAGCTTGGCTGGAACATTACAGCAAAGGGAGTGGTGTGATTTTTCTCATTGGCATGTTGCTGTGCATCATGATCTGGCTTCAGAGCAACCTCCTCCAGTGCCAGCCTGGGAGGAGGTGGGAGGTGAGTGGGGCTGGGTTACCTGTGTCTGTACATATGCTGTTCTGCCCCACTGCTGTAAAATAATAATCACAGCCCAGGGAGGTTATAAAACAGTGTACATGGGGTTGTGCTGTGCCCAGGGCACAGCATGGGGCCCCGGAGGCAGAGGAGCGATGTGGTCAGTCCCCGTGACCGAAAACCACATCTGAGAAAGCCTCAGCTGCCGTGACCTGCCTCATTGGGTTTCGCTCGTTCTGCTGGGCAGGGGCTGGATTGTGCAAAAAATCCAACACCCTGCCAGGCCCTGGATTGTGCAAAGAGTCCAGCCCCCTGCCAGGGCCTGGGAAACAGAGTGCCTGGGCACAACAGAGTGCCTGCTGTGTTTAATGCCTGCTGTGTACTCAACTTCACGCCTTTCCCCCCGCCCTGAGCCCGCTGCTGTGCACAGAGACAAACCTGGGCTGCTCTGACAGGGAGCTGAGCACAGGGGCATCCCTGGTGAGCCCCGCCCCAGCTCAGGGTCTGGCCCCCTCTCCCTTCTCTGACAGATGAAGGGAGGATGAGCTGCTGTTCCATCCTAAACTCTGTGCTTGTGCTGGTAGAATTGGAGAAGAACTGTGGCCTACAGACTGCTGGGATTTGTGCTGACCCATTCATCCACAGGCAGGATCCTAGCTCAAAGTGAGATTTTGCTTTCTTCTATGGGAGGCAACTCAGTGACACAGAATTTTCCAACCAAAAAGATGGGATCTGCCTGTTTTAGCTTGGGCTGTGTGTAGACTTGCATTTGTAATGTCTGCAACTGCGATCTGAGACAATTGAACCTGCCTAATTGTTGCTGTGTGTATATGCTGCGTGTGTGCCAGCATGGATTATACATCCTCCCTTCTCCTTGCTCCTGCTCCCTGGGGTGTGCTGTTTCTGCCACAGTTAAATGTGTCATATTTTTATTGAATAGCAACGTCCCAACCAAAGAGATAAATACAACACAGGCACAATGAATCATGGGCTCTGGTGGACTTGCTCAGACCCAGGAGACTGAAGCAGGCCAAGGGATGAAACACCGTGGTCTAACTCTTGTTTTTCTTCACTCTTGCCTGGAATATGCACCCATGGGAATTCAGAAAACAATACTCATCCTGCCTGTGCAAGAATCCAAGGATCCCAAACGGGCCAGGAGGAAAAATGTGTGCAGGGGGCAAGAGGGCTAAGTGGCATCGTGCTCGTCTCTGCTCAACGTCCCTCTCTGAGGAGGGGTCTGGCTGCTGCTGCCTGGGGAGCCTGGCCAGGGGCTGGGTGGGCACTGGTCTTACCAAAATATCCTTGGTCAGTGCAGAGCACGGCAAGGCTGGACATGAGCCTCTAACAACACTCCCACTGTGAGAAGAATAAATGAAATAAAGGATACAGACAGAGGTGCATTTGTACACACCATGCAACCCTTTCCCTCTTCTCAGGGTAGGGTAGGCTTCAGGACAGATGTCAAAAGATAAAGCCTGACTGGGGAAGAACCAGAGATGGGCAGCAAGGAAGACTGGAGGACTTGGAAACATGACCTGTGAGGGCAGGCGGAGTGAACTGGCACTGGTTAATCCAGAGGAAGGAAGACTAGGGAGATGAGTTAAGCCTTTAAAAGTGTGTAAAAGACTACCACACAGGAAGGCAGTAAATCGGTCTCCCACTGGGAACAGGGAAAAATTACAATAATATTTTTGAAAAGACATTGAGAGAGACTTTCCAACTGCAGGATAAATAAGGACTGGAAAAGACATGGGTTGGCATATCTCCATCAATAAATGTTTTTAAGACCAGGTTAAACAAACCTCTGTCAAGAATGCTGGCTTTGGCAGCAAGGAAGGACAATGTGGGGTGTTAAGATTAATTTCAGTATTTTTTGTTAGCTGGTTTCACTGTGCTGAAGCCAGAAGCTTCTGGAGAAAATTTCTGCTATACAAGGTGAAGGTGTTAATGCATATCTCAAACATGGTGAGACTTCCCTGCAACTGCTCTGCCCAGCATGTGTGGTTTCCCTGCAGTTCAAGGACAATCAGGTCAAGCAATCGAGGAGGTGGCAACTTTTTATCATAAAGCTATTAGAGCTTTAAGCAAAGATCCAAGGAATTGAAGATGTGACAAAATATTTTTTCACGTAAAAGCCACTCAAACCTACTTTTATAGGCCTCTTGGTAAAGGAAGGAGTCTTTGAGGAAGATTCCTTTTAAAAGCCCTATAAAAGCATTATCTATTGTTCTCGAACTTCTAATATTAGCAGGCACAGAGCATAAATATTAATCACTTCATTGAGCAGCTGAGTGCTGGCCTGTGATGTTTCTAGCACTGCACAGCTAACTGTGCCCCTTCCCCACTGATTCAGTCATGACCAGCAGTCACACACATACAGCCCAGAAAATCAGTAGTGCTGGGACACACAGCAGCAGCTGCCCATGCCAGGGGTGCTACAGGAATCCCTGAACTGGCCTGGGATGTGGCTGGGACAGGACAAGATCATGCTTGGACAACAGCCACCTTTATATGCCATTCTTCTTCTGACTTTGCCCATCTATTCAGAGTGACAAATCAAGAGGGGTGACTATGACTCCCAGCACTTTTCCCTGAACTGCTTGTTCTGCAGCATAGGAAAAAATTACTTGGACGAAGATGCTGATGCCAGCTTTGTTCTCCAGCAAGAAGCTCTGCTGGAAGGTAGGAGTCATGAGCCTGTAAAAGTCAGCACAGCTCAGCACAACCCTGTGGAATTTGGATGCTTTCCCTCACTCCCCCTGTGGTCTCCTGTGCTGCTTGCCCGGGGGGACACAGCAAGGTGAGTGGGTGAGGTTCACCCCCCAGAGGCTCCTGGGCTCCCACACACAGCTTTTGGTTTTCTGCAGATTTTGTAAGAGTTTCCAAAAGGTAGGGGAAGGGTTTCTTCCACCATGGGTGGTCCCTGTTCAGGTACCCTCATGGTCTGAAACCTCATTACTGCAAGAAGGCAGGGATGAGCAGTGTGTGTGTGTGTGTGTGTCTGTTGGGGGAGTGTTATGGTGGTTTGGGGATTTCTGTGCTTACCCAGGCAGGTGAAATTGTTAAATTATGCTCCTTTCCACAAGTAGCACCGCACAAGGGGAATCTGAGGTGGAGCCAAGGGCCAGTGGGAAGGGGACTTCTATGACAGGGGAGTGGGTAGGGGGAAGAGGCAGAAAGCAAGCCCCGTGTGTTCCCGACCTGGAGCCCTGAAGGGGAGGGCAGGAGGCTTTTGTGCAGCTCCTTGCACGGACAGCAGGTACCAACCTCCACACGGTCTAAGTGCAGAAGAACTGGGAAGATGCTCAGTGAAGGATCTCAGCGCAGGCTAAGCCCTTTCTGAGCAAATATCCACATAATCATTCCTCAATTAGTGGTACGTGTGGGCTGGCCAGCTGCCCATCTCACTTATGGCCCTACTCAAAAGAGCAACAGGAACTCACCTGCCTTCATGTTCAGCACATATGTAAGGTTTAATCTGCTTTTAAAGGCCAGGAAGCGCCCTAAACCACTTTGCCTGTCCAGGAAGGCATCTGCCTGCTGTGAACCCCTAGCTCCAGTGCTCATGCTCCAAGACCGGCACTTTCAGCCAAGGGTCCTGAAGGGCACAGGGTGTGTAAATCCACCCAGGACCCAAGTCCTGCACATTGTCCAGGCAGGCAGACTCTGCCACCCTAATTCTCCCAGGTAGTGCATCAAGGTGCTTGCAGGGAACATCCTATCCAGCCCCTCTGCAGCCCGGGAGAGGCACCAGGAGATGGCTGCATTGCACATGAAAGCCACAATTCTCCCCCTCCAGCTCTCCCCCCAGCGCCTGGCTCAGACTGGTACCAGCCATAATGGGAGTACCTGGGGAGTGCACGGGGTTGTAATGTGAACCTGAATGCTGCAACAGCACTGTGGGCTATTTATTTTCTGAGGGTTTATTTTGTAATACTTTATGCATCCTTGCAGATGTTTCATGTTCTCTGATGCTGGAAAGGTCTTATGAAGACCTTGCTCTGTCCAAGTGGGAGCAGAGAGGTACATTGTGCGAGGGAACATCATCTGCAGCCAAGGTGGGAGTAATGCACAGTGAGATGCTGATTTTGGACACAAACTTGTAGAATATAACCCCACATCAGATGCTGAGTCCTTTCAAGTTGGAAAAACATGGATAAGCCCCAGAAACAGTTTGCTTACTCTTTCCAGTTAAGCACTGGAAGCACAGCTGCCAGGATAGGTACAGTGGTACAGTACACACCCTGCAGCCCCAATGGGGACCGGCGCTGATTTAAGCAGGACCTTTGTTTTGGCTTGCATGGCCAGGGTTCAGAGTTTGAGCTTTTATGATCACAATAATCAGGTTACCTTGCCTGGGGCCTGATAAGTACATAGCTTGGCAAAATGTATTGCATGCACTGATCCCTTCTTGTGCTTTTGTTTGACAGAGAAGAGGCCAAAAGCAGCTAAAGGCTGGAGCCAGTTGCAGCCAGGCAATAGCCATGTGCCCCATTTTCCACGCTGTGGGCATCCCTGGGGATGCAGGGTGGGCCCAGAGGGTTCTCCCTGGGCGGCACTGCAATAGGTGCTGGGGGAAGCTGCCAGCGGCTCGCTAATGAAGTATTGATGTATCTGCAGTGTATACTCAAAACGAGCCCATAGTGATGGAGTTAGATGGCAGCTCTGCCCGTGTGTGTAACGGGGTACGATCGCTTTTTGTGCCTTTCCACACACAGCGCCCCGAGGCAGGCGGGCAGGGCCGGCGCTGGGGCTCCCACCCGAGGGTGCTGCAGGGTGCGGGGCACTTTGTCCCAGCCGGGAGCGGCACCGAGCGAGCGGCATCGGGCGAGCGGCATCGCTGGGGCTGCGCTCCCCAGCCCGGTGGCACCCGGGCTGTGCTGGGGGGCGGCTCGGGGGCTGCCGCTCCCAGGCAGCCGCGCCTCCTCGCCGCAGCTGTGCCATGACGAGCAGGAGGGTGAGGAGGATGAGAAGGGTGAGGAGGATGCCCCGTGCCCGCCGAGGCAGCCGGGCTGGCGGCGGCACCTCCCCCGCGCGGCGGCCCCCGCCTCCCCCCCGCCTCAGCGCCTTAAATGCCTCGGCCGCGGCGGCAACAAAGGCGGGCGGCGGCTGTGAGTGAGGGGCCGACCGAGGGTCGGCGAGGCGGGGCTGGCGGTGAGCGACTGAGGGTCGGCGGTGAGCGAGGGACTGAGGGGCAGCGGGGCCGGGCTGGCGGTGAGTGACTGAGGGTCGGCGGTGAGCGAGGGACTGACGGGCAGCGGGGCCGGGCTGGCGGTGAGTGACTGAGGGTCGGCGGTGAGCGAGGGGCTGAGGGGCAGCGGGGCCGCCGGGGTCGCAGGTGCCGTGGGAGGGCAGGAAGGGCCGTGTCCCGCCCGGCCCCGCCGCCCTCGGTGGCGTGAGGCGGCCCCCGGGTGCGGGTGGGCTCCGGTGGGCAGCGTGGGGTGGACGAGCGCCAGCTCCTCTGCGACGTAACTTTTGTTAATTCTTATTATTTATGTTTATAACCCCATGCGTGTAAACTTCTGATGTATATGGCCGCGGCTGCCGGGGCTGCGTATCCCCTCTGCTCCTACTCCTCTCCCCGCTTGTCGCGGCTTTGGCAGCACAGAAGTCGCTGGTGGCTGCGGAGCCCGCCCGGTGGCGGCACCGAGGGAGGGAGGATGGGCGGGGGATGAGGCAGACCCCGGCCCCTGCCTCCGCTCCGGTTCGTGCTCACCCTCGCCTGAATTTGACAGATCCCTGCTGGCCTGGGTCAGCCCGCAGGGACCCGCGAGTCGTAGCAAGCGATTTACTCTGTGAGTAATTTTAGAAGTAGCTACGTTCGTCTCTAATAGCGCACAGCAGGTCAGGCTGCGGAGAGAATAAATAATGTGTAGCGTAGTTTTTATGCTGCCATGTACTAGTCTTTCAGGGAAAATCTCTGTTCCTGCATTTATGAGCCCCAGTAAATCAGGGCAGTGGACGGGGACCAGGGGGTAAAGGAGTGGGAACTGCTGCTGCTTTATGCTGTTTCCGTATCTGCTTGCTGCAACTGGATCTAATCACTGACAGTGTCAAAACAGAAATATCTGAGAGGGGAAAGGTGCCATGGCAGAGCAGCTGGATGTAGCAGGAGATTTTCTTGGCTGTGAGGGAGTGAGAAACCAGAGCTGCCTATTAATGTGTGAGGAATGAGTCTAACTCTCTCTGCGTGACTCCTCCTTTAGTGGCACACTCACAGGACTGCACTTGCCTAAAGACTGGTAGCTAACCTGGAATATTTTTTCTGAGCTGGGATAACTTTAAATAGATGGGAGTGCTGTGATACAGGGCTACATCATCCTCCTGGTCTCAGAGGGGAGTCAGTAGAAGGAGACCCCAGCAGAATGGGGTAAGTGTACATAAGGTGTGTTACCAGGGGGTAAAGGGACAGCTTTCTGTCCTCAGCTTTTGCTGCAAAAACTGAGTATTGTACTGACCTTGGTGGTGCATCTTGGAAAGTTGTCCTCATCTCCTGGCGTCCAGGACAAAATAAGGTAACAAATACTTATCCCTTAGGTTTCATCACAGTGCCCTGGGTCACTGTGTCAGGGAAGGTTTAGGTGGAGCTTTAAATATCTGAGGAGCTCATATAGATATGAGTGATGCTAAATCTTCCCCAGGAGGAAGAATATTACCAGGAAAAATCTTCCCCAAAAGGCCCCTGGGACAGAGGCCAAGAGTGTCTAATGAGGCAGACTTTCCCTGCTAGCTGCAGCAGTTCTTGATGTGGGAGGGTGAGGGCTTGGGGGGTTGGAGTCAGCCATGTGGGGATCTCAGAGGGCAGGCAGCCCATCTCCAGGTCTACTCTGCTCCAGGCAGCTGATCGCCTCGCCTGGGCATAAGCCACTGCTCTGGGGGTGATGCAGCTGCTGAGTAGAGATAAATCATGTTTTCTTCTGGTTTAGCAAATAAATTGATTTGCTGGTGGTGCTGCAGGGACAAGCAGCTCTGTAGTGCCAAGGTGTGTGCTCTGTCGATGTTGGGGACAGGACAGCCACACAAGGCTGCAGCTTGGCTCCAGGTAAATCTGTCCACTGCTTTTCTCATTTAATGGTTGCTTCCCTTAGGTAAGCTAAACATGGTGAAAGGAGGTGTATTTTGGGGGCTTAGTGGGATCATTGTGGG
>VYZT01054511.1:20007-35016 GCA_013400735.1 Pomatostomus ruficeps
TGCACATTTTGTTTTGATTTTTCCTTAAATATGTCATCACAGAGCCGTAACCAACCTTTCTAATTGGCCCAAACATGGCCAGTGGCATGTCCATCATTTTCAGAGCCATCCAAGATTGGCTCTGCTGGAAATGGTGAAGAATTCCAGAAACTTCTCACAGGAGCCATCTTTATGGCCCCCTCCCCACTGCTAAAACCACAACAACCTGTTCCAGTGCTCGGTCACCTGCACAATGAAGAAGTTCTTCCTCATATTCAGGTGGAGCTTCCTGTGCATCAGTTCCTGCCCATTGCCTCTTGTCCTAATGCTCGGCATCACTGAGCAGAGCCTGGCTCCATTCTTCTGACACCCTTCCTTTATATACTTACATACACTGACGAGGTCTCTTCTCAGTCATCTCTCCTCGACGTTGAATAGGCCCAGCTCCCTCAGCCTTTCCTCCTAAAAGAATGCTTCAGTTCCTTAATCATCGTTGTTGCCTCTGCTGGACCTGCTCCAGGAGCTCCATATCCCTCTTGTGCTGAGAAGCCCAGAACTGGGCACAGCACTCCAGATGTGCCTCACCAGGGCTGGGCAGAGGGGGAGGATCACCAGCCTCGACCTGTTGGAAATGTCCTTCCCAATGCAACCCAGGACACCACAGACCTCCCTGCCCCCAGGGCTCACTGCCGGCTCAGGGACAGCTCGTTGTCCCCCAGGATCCCCAGGTCCTTCTCCACAGAGCTGTTTCCCAGTACGTCGGACTCCTGTAGCGGAGCCCGGGGTTATTCCTCCCCAGGCACAGGGCCCTGCATTGGCCCCAGTTGGATTTGGGAAGGGTTAAATCGCCCCACGGCGCTTTCCCGAGTGACCGATGTCCGCGGCGCGCTGTCCCAGGGGCGCACACGGTGCGGGCGGCATTGCCGATCCCTCACGCAGCCATGTCCCTCCCGCCCGTCAGGGGGCGCACCCGTGCCGCTCCACTTCCGGGGCCGCTCCACTTCCAGGAAGGCGGGCGGGGGAGCGCATGGCGGGGCCCGGCGGCGCGGCGGGGCCCGCAGCCTCCCGGGAGCTCCTGGACGTGCGGCGCCGGCCAGGTGAGTCCGGCACGGACCACCAGGCAGCGGAGGCTCGGCTCGGGCAGGCAGTCCGAGGGAGGGGGCTTGCCAGGCCGCCGGGCTGCTGGTGATCCAGTCGTGATTGCATCCCGCGTGTGTTGAAGAGCTGCTTTCCCGGACAGGGCTGTTGTAACACGAAGTAAATAAACGGGGAAATCCACGTTAGAGTATCAGCAGTCTTAACGACATTCTTATGCGATCAAAAAAATAGTTAAAAAGACAGAACGTTTGCTTTAGTTAATGATACTGGGCGGATGGCTCTGTTTGCGGTCATAAGGGTTAATGTGGATAATTAATGGCGAATTTCCTGGCATCGTTTGGGTTTTCCTGCGCTGCTGCTGCCCCAGGTAGTGGAGGTCATTGGCACCACTGCTGCTGGTGACCCGCTCTCGCCGATCACCACCGCAGCCACACAGAGGAGGGGCGGGATTTAAATCAGTGCGAGTTGCACGCCTCAGCTCCCACCTCGCCATGCCTTCCTGTGGGGTATTACGGGTCGTTTTTGTATGCGTTATAACTCTCACTTAATCAGTCTTTGGCTCAAAAACATCTTTAGGAACTTCAGGTTAAGCTTAAGGAGTGTATAAGACGTGATTTGCAGGATGATACCTTACTATATAGCCCAGTAGAGCAGCAAAAGCAGATGACACTTATGGAGAACTTGACATCTTAGGCACTGCAATAGTTATTTGTTTGTTTGCAGGGCTGGAAGACATTTTGCTGATTGATTCAAAATGTAGCAGCAAGAAGGCCACAGCTTTACAGACAGTTAGAATGCCAAGGAGCAATGGTAAGTATGCAGGAACTTGTCAGTGGAACTGTGTCAAGTAGTAGGTAATATTTGTGATATAACTTTTGCTTCAGTGATTTCCTTGCAGACGTAAAAGGAGAAGCTCTTGTGTTCAGTTTCTACAGGTGGTAGGTCGTCCTCCCATGACAGTTCCATGTCCCACTGGTGAGTCACATAACTGCTGCTCCTGCTGCAAAATTAGATTTTGCAAGGCTAGGCATTACAGCACTAAGTTTTAAGGACAGATTGTTCTTTCCCAGGGTGGAGTTGTTCCTTGGGCTTCTTATCTCTTTTTAGAAGTAATTTCTCAGCATGATGTATTAGTCGTATAAAAGCATTTAATTTAAAAAGTATGCTGTCAAATTATTTTGGTTTTTGTTTTGTGATTGAGCTGAAATTTTAAAAAGATTGTTATATCAAATGCTTTGTTGGATAAAAGTCTCTACAAAGGTGACAGTGTTTCAAAGGTAGATTATTACCTGTTAGACTTTTGTGGACCTCACCAAGAATAGTACCTCTTCTCAAAGAAAGAAAACTAGTGTTTGGCTCATATGCATGTGTGGAGCAGTTTATTTGAAGAAACTGCGGAGGTGGAAATACTGTCTTCCTCCATGGAAGGGATATGAGTGTGAATCTCCTAATTCCATTGATTACCTTAAAATTCTTGTGAAGTCCCACTGAGCTGTAGAGGATAAGTGCTTTGTACTTCAACCTGGAGTTTTCATCTCTCTCCCACCATATTAATTTCAGAGTTTCTTTTGTTAATTATGTTGACCTTTCATTAGTTCATTGTGGCACCTGCTTCAGCTAATTTTTCCGTCTTCTTTGAGACTTTCAGTCTATACTTAATTACTGTAGACAGCTGGAAATTAGACTTGAAATGGAGTCTGTTTAAAGGCTCATTTCTGAGGTGTAAATGTGAAAACTAATGGGCATCTCTTTGAATATATGTATATATATGTCATAATTGTTTCTTTTCAGTTTTGGACCGAGTGCAGAGCTTTTTACCACAGATGGCCCAGGCAAATCATGAGCTCGAAAGAAAAATGGTAACAGCACCAGCTCATCAGTTTGATATTGAACATCTAGACAGTGAAACAGAAAAAGTTATAGAAATGGTAAATATGCTTTTTATTTTAACATAAATTTAGATGGGATTAAAATAACTGTGATCTTAAAATGAGTAATGTGATAGATAAAATGCAGTCTTCACTATTTTCTGTGAAGTCTTTACCATAGTCTGTGATCTGCTAATTCAAAACATAGATATAATAAATACGTTTATTTGGTTGAAATTTCCATCCTGGTTTCCGTACTTGCAGAATTTAATCACTGCAGATAAAGTAGTTTAAGAACAGAGTAAGATGTGCTTTTGAATCAATAACTCTGAATCAAAGTCACAAATTGTATTTTAAACATCTCCTAGGTGATTTGGTTTAGAAACTGGACAATATAAAGCCTAGTAAGGCATAACAGAAGGCTTTAGTTTAAGAGTAATAAGTGGCTTTCAGCTTTGTTCTGTTGATATTTTTAGGACTGACTATATCTTGGGTTTAGAAAAGTTGTCAGTGTTGTTGTGATCCTTTGTTGCTAGTATTTGTCTATTTATTTACAGTCACATAAATATTTTCTTTCTGGTTTTAACTGAAGTGCTGCAGCCACATGCATATATAAGAAAATTGTATTATGAAGGTGACATATGTCCATGACCCAGCCAAGTGCCTTCTGGCTAAGCAGACTCCCAAAAATTATGGCTCTGGATATGGATATATGAAATCACTTCAAAAAATACCCTGGTGGTTTAAACTGCTTGTTGTTTCAGATTAGTTGTAGTGCCCTGAATACTACTAGGTTATATGAATTGTATAAATATGTATCTATACATGTGTTTGTATATTTGTCATGGCCCCTTATGCACTAAATGATTTCATTTGAAATTTTACTGAAAAGTAGTTTTCATGCCTGTTCATCAGTTTAAATATCTGATTTCAACAATTTAAGATCAGCTATGGACTCAGTTCTTTCTTTGATAATGATACAAATATGGCTTTAAGTTTGCTATGGGCCAATATAAATTGCAATTTAAATATTTAGGAATCTCTTCATGATATTCATCATAGTCCTAGGAAAACCCAAAAGTTTTTTGTTGTGGTTTTCTTATGGTAGTAGCCTGTTTAATGTGTTTGCCTTACGTTTTACTCCAGTGAAGGAAGTGCTGTAGTGTGTATGTATGTATATATATATATATAATGTGTTAACCAAGGTCTTTTTTTTTTCAGAACGTGGCTGTAGTTGAACTGAGTGATTCTGATACAGGTGAAGAGTTGCTGACTTCAGAAGATGACTCAGAATCTGATGAAGATGACTCTGTAACTGATGAAGTGACAATAGACAACATTAAGTTTCCTAAACAAAAGGGAGAAAAAGGCAAAATAGAAATTTTGGACAGCAAAGCGAATGAGTAAGTCCATTTTATTTTACTTTAAAAAATCCCAAACCAACCAAATCATGTTTTCTCACTTTGAAGAGTGGGTCCTAAATGCTATAGTTTGCATGGGGGAGAATTCAGGATCCACCCATGACTGGGGAAGGCTGGATTCCCGAAGAATTAAGTGCGATTTGATTCGTCAAATAACAGAAACGGATTCCATAGTAGATTATACTAAGAAAACAGCTAGAGTAAGGGGCACTTGAAAGTTAAAATTCTTGTTCTGTTCCTTTATTGAAGAAAGACTTTTTTTTTTTAATAGGATGATAGAAGAAGTTTTTACTTTGAAGGCAAGAAAGAGTTAACTTGGAAAAAAGCCTTGTTTTTATATTCCATGTCCTGAGCAGTGTTGTGTACACTACCTTCAACATTAAACATTATCTCCAGGCACCTCAGAGGTATGTCTGCATTGCATTCCTGACAGTGGCTGCTGAGCATCGGAGCAGTGGCTGAGCTCATTTCTGGGTGAGGACAGCCCTGACGAGAGAGTTCAGCAAAGGATTTGCTTATCCTATGTGCCTGCATGGAGCTCCACCGCAGCTCAGGAAGGTTACAGGCTCACGTGGGAAACACCTGTGGCTGTGGTGCAAACACTGTCCATACTCCAAGGGTGAAGTCTGCCTCTGGGGTGTTATGATAGCTTTAAGCTACACTTTTCATCCCCCAATTTCCCTGCCACGTTTCCAACCTCCATTTATTTTGTTAACAACTGTCACTGACACTTAAAAAGGTGAATTTTCAGCTGGCCTGTGCTTAAGTTGGCTTGACACAATTGTGAAACCAGAATCTATGAAAGTGTGTCTCATTCATACTTACCTCAGATTGATCAAATTACAATGGTTTGGGCTGTTGCATTTACTTTATAGATCAGTTTGCTTTTCAGAAGTTATCTCATGCTCCTGGATGTCATTGTTTCTTAAAGGAACTTAGTATTTTCTACACCATTCAAGTAAAATTTTCTATGCTGTGTTTGCTCAAATATTAAACTTAATGTCATGACTTGAAACCTGCAGATATTTATAGAATTTATTTTTAATCCCATACTTAAAGTTTTAATATCTCTTAATATTTGTGGTAAGAATTAACAAGGATTCTGGTCTTCGTTTTACAATGTGGCTTAAATATACGATAGAGACATGATTTACTGATTGAACTATGGAATATTTTAGTGAAGGGGAAGGGTGTGAATCCAAGAGTCAGACTGCTACCTTTAATGGCAGCCCACAGATAGATGAAGCATTGGGTGTTGTTGCATTCTAAGAGTAAGGAGTCTTAACAGGCTTAGTTAAATAAGGTCTCAATCTATAGAAAATTTCTTCCAAACTAAAAAAAGTTTGAAAGCTAACATCTTACCTTGGCCATTTTACAAGGATTTTTCCCCTGGATTAAAAAAGCCCCAAAGGTGTGAAATACAAAGTAATCATGCAGTATGAAACAGTGATTACAGTCCATGTGCACAGACACAAAAGTGATTTTAATCCATTAATGTAACCACCTTTCAAATTGCAGGCAGATCACACATTCTGTATCAACAAAAAGGTAGAAAATATTTTCAGTAACTTCAGCTTGATATGCATAGTTTAACACCAATGTTGAACTCTGTATGTACTATACAAAGATCATAGTAAGTGCACTTCCTTGCATTGATTTACTTGTTATGGCACAAAGGTTTTCTGTACTGCTGAAAAGTCACCAGAGCAGAGTGTTTAATTGCTACCGTAAAACCTGAACTGGTTTATAGGAAAAATGGCATAATCAGTGTATTTCAGTTCAACTTCAGAAGCCTAATGACTAAGGATTTAAAATGATCATGTAAACATTATGTCAAAGAAATATGAAGTAGGTATGTGAGAACCTATTCTTCAGTTCTATTTAAAAAAAAAATAAACTGAACCATATTCTTGGGGGCTTTTTGGAGGGGAGGATGGGGGGAAATTGTGCTACCAGCTGTTGCTGCTGCATAATTTAAACAACTTCATGGTAATTTCCAAAAGCCATTGTCTGTCAAACTAAAATTTGGATCTAATTTATAGAAACTTATTTATGGAATGAGTATTTTTGGTTTGGTTGGTTGTAGCACTGCAGACAGCATATCCTAGGTGTGATATCAAGTGCTTCTTGTAGTCACCAAGGTTCAAACTCTGCTGAAAGTTTACTTTCCAAGTGAAGCTGTTACTTTAATATTCCACAGTGATAGCCTTGGTTCTGAGATACTCCTGAAGAGCTTCTTCACCTGTACAAGCACAATATTCACCTGTTAGAACAACAGCTAAGTGAATTTTGTCGGACTGTAACTATTATTAAGAAAAAATTGGAAACACCGTAGCCAATATTTGAGTCCTTAAGGAACAATGGAAACTAATTACCTTCCCACTGTAATTTATAGAACTGGTTTGACGAGAGGCCAGACCCAACAGATGCTGAAGAAAAAAGGAACTGGAATTTAACAAGGAGCTCCCCAAGCAGCAGCAGTCTCTAGATGGCCACTGGGGGCCCATAGCTGAATTTATGAACTTTGCTTTGCCTCTCTGGAAGTTCATAGGTAGAGAAGCTGTGTAAAAATTCGTAATCTTTTTTTCCCTGATACCATCACTCATTTTGGTTTCTGGAAATGCCTTTGGAGATTCCAAAGGCAGAAGTCTGTTGTGTCAGTGGAATTTGGTTTTCCTTTTTTCTTTGCCATGGGGCTTGATCTGTCCAGACTTGTGAAGCTTCTTTGACAAAGTAGATAGACTTCACTTTTCTAAAAAGCTGTTTTGAAAAACAGATATTTTCAATGCATGTTTTTCTGTGGCTGTCGGCAAATTTTGGTGACATTTTAAGGCATTAGTGTTCTTTCTGAGGGGAGGAAAAAGAAAAATTTTGGCCAATACCATTGTGACTTGACAACATTTTGTAGCCTCTACACACCTCTGGAGCAGTTGGAGAGGAGTATTCTGCACACTATAGTGTTATTTAGCAAATGTACAGGAAAGGCTGAATGGGAGGTATTGAGGCAGGAATATTCAGGGAAGGGAGAGGAACTGGATTACTGTAATTGGAGGAATGTAGGAGATGCAGGACATGCACCATAGCTCATGTTTTACTAGATACACTGTACACAGGCACAGTGGTTCTTTCATTGATTAGGACTCTGAGATGAGAAATGAAGGAAGGAGACAACAACTTACCTAAATCTTTCCCAAAGCCAGACATCTTAAATCCACCAAATGGGGCTGCCACGTCAGTTTTATTGTATGTGTTAATAAAAACTGTCCCAGCTTCTAGCTTTTCACTGATGTAGAGAGCTTTGCTTATGTCTTTTGTGAAAACTCCTGAAGCTAAGCCATATTCTGTGGCATTTGCCCGTCGCAAAACTCCATCAACATCTCTGTGGGGGAAAGAAATTACCTAATTGCAACTAGGTAAAATAAACAGGTGTTAGCAACCTTCCACCTTCCGTGTCCTTGAAGCACCTTTTCCCATGGCCTTTCTTCTTCAGTGAGCTTTTAACTTATAAGGACAAATCTGTGTGTCGATCTGACAGATCCAGGGAAATTCACACCCTTGCTTCAAACTTGTGAAGCTTGTAACCTCACATTCCAATGGTTAATATTTACACTGAGAAATGCCACAGGAAATGTTGCTGTATGCATACAACTTTGCTCAGCTACTGTACAATTTAGGAATTAGAGCAATACAAAATTGCCTTTAAAGCAGAGCATGGCAGCAGATGATGAATCAGTTTGCTAAAATTTTGTCCAGCTTTACAAGTTAATGAAGAATAAAAGCTGGAATTCAAACTTCTATCAAGACACAACTTTTCAGACCTTTTCCAGAGTGCTGTTTTCCATCTGCATCTCCTCTCCATACAGCTTCAAAAATCAATAGTAGTTTAAAACTTAAAAAAATTGTATACAGTCCTTTATGACTACATAATTTATGGATGTGCAGGGTTATCTACATGGCTGGTTCTCAACTTCATTATCAAACTGCAGAAGATGAAACCTGATGGAAATACACAAATTAAGTTTCTATGTAGGGTTTTAATCTCATCGGTATGTAAAATAATTCTTATGATCTGGAACAAAAGATATTAGAAGTGACAGTTTACAAAATTATACAGAGGATTTTTCATTTGCAACAGTAATGTGCCAGTGTTACACAATATACAATTCTGCAGTCCTCTGTAACAGGAAAAATAAGCAATTCCACTGGGAAAAAACCACATTTTGTAATTTGATCAAGCTGTTGCAATTACCACATAATCGTCAGTAAAACATTTCACTGAATACTACTAGGTATTCAGATTGGTCTAACAAGATTTAACAAAATATTAGATATGCTGTCACTTTTTAGAGTGAAAATGGGAAAATAAAGTTTCTAACAGTAACTAGAGGGGAACATACCCATTTTTAAATTTAGAGATCACCATCACAGGACCAAAGGATTCTTCCTGGGCAATATACATATGGTCTTCAACGTCTGTGAATACAGTGGGTTCCATGAAGAAACCTAAAAGGAGGATAGAGCTGCATTTGAGCATGGTAAAAGTGCTTAAGGTTTCTTGTTGTCCAGGCCATCTCTGTCCCATACTTTGAGGTCACTAATAACTTGCAACTTGAAATAGAAAATAAATATGAATGAAGTATGAATGGAAATGCATGCATTTCAAGAGAACTGGCAGAAAAAAAGGGGGGAAAATGGCCTGTATTGATCAGTGACAACACGTGCTGTTCCCTGCCAGGCCAGAAGGTGCCACAGCCCAGGTGACTCCTCAAAGGAAGACCCTGTTCTCTGACAGCAGGAAGACAAGGTTACAGCATGTCACAGAGACCAGCTTCCCTTGCAACCCAACAAGAAGACAGACTGTAGCCATAAAGATCTCATAACTTACACTTCATTTGCACAGCTTCTCACTTGAAAGCCCTGTGGTATTGTGAGCTTACCTGGTACTGTTCCTATGGTATTTAGCATGACCACATAATACAGCTGAGACAATCATGACAGCTCTTGCATAAAGTGTAAAAGTTCCAAATTCCTCTGGAAAGTATTTTACCTGGTCTACGTACTTGTCTTCCTCCATACACTAGAGTGGCTCCTTCTTTTACTCCAGTTTCACAGTATTGCAGCAGCTTTTCCAGATGTGCCTTGTGATTCTGTGGGCCGTGATCTGTAGATCTGTCAAGTGGGTCACCAATTTTCATCTTTTTTATTTCTTCAACCTATGGGTTGCCCAATTAAAATGAAGTTACATAACATAGCAAATAATTGCTGAGAAGAAGCATTGTCTATCATAAGCAATAATGAGAAATTAATGCAACTGAAAGTAAGAAATACAAGTGTCTATAAAACTAGTGGATCTTTCTGCCACAGTAAAACATCTATTTAATTTTAGTCCTTGAATATCTTACCACTTTTCTAACAAACTCATCATGAATTGATTCTTCCACGAACAGCCTGCCAGCTGCAATGCAGTTTTCTCCTTTGTTGAAATATACTGCTCCCATACCCTGATCAGGAAAAAACATAAATATTTATATGCATTTTGTTCAGTGTCCCTTTCATTCCGTTCCCTTAGGTTGCATTCAGTGTTTGTGACCATCAAAGTCTAATGCTTTATGTAAAAGGATATCACCAACATCTTAATTTATGAACTTTGAACACAATATGGCTGGTAGGGAAGGTGAATTGTCATGATTAATGGTGAACTAAAAACTATATGGCAATAGGGAGCTCCATTCTTTGTTTTGTTATAATTCTAATGTATATTTCTTGTAGTACTGCCTGTTTGGGACAGCAAGAACAGTTAAATTATGCTGGCATAAAGAAACATCTGAGTCTGTTTTCTAACAGATCTTAAGGTTTTTCCTGCAAAGGATCCCTGGTATTTTTTTTTTGTCAAGTCAGGAAGAATATTGCAGTACTGTGAGAATGTACCACAAAAGCTTTAAATATATTTTACTTCCAAGTAACATTACCATTTTCACGGCTCTGTCAAGTTCACAGTCACTGAATATGATCAATGGTGATTTGCCACCAAGTTCAAGAGAAACTTTCTTCAGGTTAGCAGCTGCACTGTAAAAATTAAAAATAATCTTACAACCCCAATTTTTAAAATCTTATTCCGTTATTTCCTTTGAATCGTAGCTAGTGAAAATGCATAAACCTCTATTGTCCAGTAGTGACTTAGTAGAAATCTACATCGTGGTAAACAAAATATGCAGCTATGCTTTTTAATTACTGCTACATGCACAATATATCTAGTAAGATACTTCAGAACCACACTAAGCAGGCTTTATTTATGAATCTTTTGCTGAGAGTACCTCTTCATGATCTGTTTACCAGTGGGTGTTGAACCAGTGAATCCAACTTTGCGAACATCTGGGTGTTCAGAGAGGTGCTGTCCCACTAAGCCACCTATCAGAGTGAGGAAAGCAGTGTAAATGGATGCTACATGGGCAATTTTTACTGCTCCAGCAGCAGCACTGTAACACAGAAAAAGCTAACATCACAAATCAAACACAGTATCACATCATTTTTTATATTTACAGCTTTATCCCTATGACTATGAAAACCTTGGATCCCATTAGTGTCCCCAGATTCTCCCATCTGGACTAACGAGCTTCTCCACTGTAGGTGGAATAATCTAATTTGTAACCAAGCCTGCCCCATATAATTACTTGTCACTTTTCTTCCTTAGGGGAAGAAGGAAAATGGTGACATCAGGCAACACATTGTGAACCATGAATATGCATCTTACCAGCTCGCTCTAGGTCTCACATTCACATTCAAATATGTCCATTTGATGATAAAATTAGGAGAAAAAATGAAGTAAAATCAAATGAAACATGTTTCTCTGTAATACATTCTTTTCCAGAGTGTTCATGTTAATTGTGTGAACTTGTAAAGGGTGTAGACTGACAGCTCTTACCACTAACTAAAGCCACAATTCTCTTCTGGAAATGTGTTAAATTGCTGCATGAAAAGATGCACGCCTAGTACCTATGAACATACCTATGTGTAATAGGTCTTCAAAAGGGTGAAGAAGTTCACCAGTTTTAGCATGACCTCTCCCAGAAAAATGATGAGTTGAAGTTTTACCTGAACCAGGCAGAATATTTATAACACCCTTAGGAAATCCAGCTTTAGCTGAGAGTTCTGCAAACTTCAAGGAAGTCAGAGGTGTGACCTAAGTAGAAACATTTAGATTAGGTCTCATATTTTAATCAAATGCAGGATGATACCTTTTACATTCAATACATCCTGGTTTTGATACAATATTCACTTTCTTACAGTATCGGCAAATTAGAAGTGATGGCTTCTTGTGGAAAAGAATTAATTCTTGAAAATGAGATTAGCACCAGGACAGAATTGGAGATAATCAGTACATGGTATCACCAGGGCAGTTTGTATTATTACACACGCACTTTAAAACACACAACACAGTCAACTACAGGTACACATGACAGATCAACCTGTGTGTGAAATCTGCTATATTGCCTAAACCATTTTGCCTGAACAGTGCATCTGTGCCATCTGTATATTCCGTTTTGCTCTTACCTGAGCTGGTTTGAGCACGAGGGTGTTTCCTGCAGCCAAGCACGCTGCGCTCTTCCATGCAAGCATCATCAGTGGGTAGTTCCAGGGGATAATAATTGCACAAACACTTCAGGTAGGGAAAAACAGGGAGAGATTACATATTTTATGGCAGCTTTTCAATGGCTTTTCTGCATGTCAAGGCCGTCACTAAGAAGAAAAAGTGATACTCACCCGATTGGCTCTTTCTTGGTGAATGTTAGATTATGGTTAGGCCGGGCCTGGTTAATTGGAATTGTAGCACCCTAAAAGACAGAGGAGGGACAAATCTTCATACTGATTAATAATTTTTATTACAAATATACTTGCCATGTACGTATGTTACAGAGTAGGCCAAAACCACAAGCATTTTTGCATCAGGGAAAGGGGCACAGATGCTTCTGCCATATGATTTCCTACTGTGGATATTGTAATCAATTCCTGATTGTCAGCTGGATGAAATAAAAGCATAGATAACAAAAGTATGGGAGAACATAAAGTGAAAGTCTGATGAACAAAAAAAGATGGATTATATTCTTGATTGGTCTTAAAGATACTGGAGGAAATGCTCTTGAACATGTGCCACGTGCTGTGTCATCAAGCAAACTCAACAGCCCAGGTCAGACTGTAGCAAAGCACAAGTCTCTGCACTCACCTGCATGATGAGCACAGTGACATTCTGTCCCATGAATAATCAAGAGCCGACTAAGCATGTGACATCTCAGCTGATTTCTTAGGTATTTAGAGCCACATTCTAAATCCATATTCTCCAGCTGGAGGTGAACTATCCTTTTTTATTGACAGGGAGACCCATTCTAGGTAAAATTCTGATTTTGCTTAGGTTTTTGATTCCTTAGTTACTTTTTATTTTTACTACTTTTTGGCACTGTTTCAGAGGAATAACAACAATAAAGAAGAGTAGAGAAGCACTGCCATCGAGCATTTCCTTCACATCTTCACTTGCCTGAATTTTGTCACACCATCCAGCGAAGTATCTGAAGGTTTGCACAGACATTCCAATATGAGTCTTCAGAGCTAAAGTGTAGATAGCTCCTGAGTCGATAGATTCTATGGTTGCTAACTCTTCTTGATGTTCTTCCATCAGGTCTGCAAGTCTTCAATAAAAATGTTAAAAATCCACATCAAAGGGAAGTGACATCTAACCATTGACAGCCTAAAATTGTATTAGGTGTGGCAAAGAAGCATAATCAAAATAGCATTTCCACTAAATTTGGAGATGGAGCACTGGAACCACTGCTCCTTAACATCAGTAAGGGACTGAACAATTGCCCATTAGTCTGCAAATGTCTTCACATAGAGACTGAATGAAGACATGAACTGTGTAAACTGACCTGAGGTGTAAGCAAGACTGTGATAAAGTATTACTAACTTGATAATAACTATCAGAGTGTCTCAAAAACACAACTGCACAGATTTGTACCTGTACTTATGAGGCACTACTGTTTGTTTATTCGTCCCCTGTTCAGGTCTCTTTTGAGATCCTGCAAAGAGTATTCAAAACTGGATGTGAAGCCTATTTTTCCATTATGTAAATTCTTCCCACTTAATGCATTTTCAGAGATGTGGGAAAATGCTCTTTAATACCTGTTTTAAGTGTATCTTGGAGACCCAGTTACAGGTCAGGGCATGGGCAGTGTTGTGTAAGAGAATGGATACGGGCATGTCAGGGACAAAAGAGAAGGTTCCATTTCAATTGTGCTTAATATCTTCTATTAATGATTCCTTAAGACAAAGCAGCAGAGCTAGGAGCTTTAATGGCACACATACACTCTTTGATTCAGCACTCAAAATCTCCAGTTTGCACAGAGGCTAGAGAAGAAGGGGACTTATTTCAATTAAGGTGGTCCAGAGAGAGCCTTCATTCACACTGGGAATAGTCTGCAACATAAACACTCTGGTATTTTATCCTAGAGAGCAAGTTCCCTAAGCAAAGTTTAATCCAGGGATAACCTCTGCAGGGGAGCTGTATTTTTCATACACCTAATAGAGCTATGCTTGCAAACCTTCCACATGTAAAATAAAGGAGTTCTCACACCTTAAAAGTTTCTTATTAGGGCAGAGTTAACTTGGTCTCCCAAGCACTCTGCATTCCTGATACAAATTAAACCCAAGTTTGTGCATGCTTTGAATATGTGCACACTTGGGAAAAACTCAAGTGACCAGGTGTACTTAATGTTCAGTTCTGACTTGTCCATTTTCTCTTGGGATGACTACTCAACTCTGTAAGAGTCCTGCAGGCCTTTTTCCATGCCCTGGTCACACACTTCATAAGATAAGCAGAATTTTTGGCTTTGCTTTCATTGTTTTTTGCTAAGATGCCTGCAGTGTCTTGTAAAACATGTCACGTTTTTTCAGGAGTAGCAACTTGCTTCTTTACTTATGCCTACTCATTCATTTGCATGTTTAGACCTGAAAAAGCAATGAAAGCTCTTCATATAGCCCACAAGAGAGGCTTTCTTTTTAGGGAAGCTCTAATGCTTCTAGTCACCTGAAGTTTCCAAGACAGTGTTCTCCCTGTGCTTAGGAGAAGAAGCATCATGCTGCACATGGAGAATCTATAAATTGGGGTTTTATTACTGCCTCCAGTATCATTCTCACACTATCTAGTCAGAGTTAGCATCTTTCTAAGATCACCTCTTCAAGAATCAAACCCCACCATTAAAATACTATTAATACAACAAAACTTCTGCTTATCTTCTGAACCAATAGCAACACAGCCAAAAATAAGAACCAGGCATTAACTAGATACAGTGAAAGAGATAAAAGTGTCTCAGGTATGTTAGAATCAGCTCAGAGAATTTCTGCACAGGACAATTCTTCCACTACAGACCATAACACATCTGCTACAGTGGGTCTTTATCCAGATGCTGGGATATGATCCTGGAAAAATCTAACATCAGTTACAATCTACTTCAATATTAGTGTCAATGTAGCTGTATATTTACTGTATGGAGTTCACATGCAGGCAGGCTTAGCGAGGTCAAATTTCTGCCTCCCTAACCCAGGTAGACTGTCTTTAAAGCTTAGGCTTATTTACATGGAAGGGTGGGTGTTTT
>VYZT01054557.1:0-12986 GCA_013400735.1 Pomatostomus ruficeps
TAGTGACAAGAGGCTTGATAGTGCTATATAGCTCCATGCAGTAGCAGCATGAAATTTACAGGATTACCCTATGTTGGACAATCCCAGTTTGCCAAACACCCACTTTGTATGTTTATAGGGTATTTTATCTATTTTTCACTGACTTTTAACATCTAGTAATATTATGTTTGCCCAGTACTCTTAAATTTCCTTTTCATCTTTAAGCACTCTGCAGACATTAACATAACCCTCTTGATTAATCACTTCACTACTTCTTGATATTTCTCCTCCTCCCAGAAATGTTATAGACCAAGTTGAAGAGTTGCTGCTACAATGCTAAGTTCATGTCTTAAAGAAATCAGCACCAACTTCCCTGACATTCATGTCAAATACTTGATTTACAGTATACTGAAAAGAAATTTGATCAGGCTTTCTTCCTGCATGCAAACTAATGAAAGAGTTTTTGGGAAGAGGTTGTCATTGCAAAGGGGCTAGAGCATTTAGGAAATGAATCTCTAATAAAAAGACTAAGACTTATTCAACCCTGGTGACGTATGTCATGTATAGCCAAAGATTTCTTTTAAAAGATCACTGTTGTATGTGCATCATCTTGTACTAAATACTTAGCATTTAAAAGCACTGCGTATTGAAGAAATAGGTTAATTCTCTCACCTAATACACATGATGTTTTCTTCAAAGGTAAGCAAGATGAATGTGGAGTTAAAAGAAAGAAAGGACTGGTAATCAGGATAAACAACATTGTAATTTTTTCTGAAATTATAACTTGAGCTGAGACAAAATGGATTAACGTTTCAAAAACAGATGGTTTGATGCAGGAGACTACTTTGAGGAGGGAAGGATTTTCAGAGAATTCACATGCTTGAGGAGAAAATGAAACAAAGCTAATTCAAAGAAAAGTTTGAAAGCTGAGAAAAAAGCCCCTGCCTATTCTAGTAACATTAAGTGCTCAGTGGGAATGTCAATTTTCTTTCAGTTATAAAACTTGGATTAGACTGGAAAATAAAGTGCTTGAATTTTAAGGACTGAGTCAATCTTTGAATACTCTCTGCAATTATGGTCTCCCTGTAATTCTTTCTTGAACTTTATCCTGAGTAATCTTCACATGCATGCTTTGCATTCTAAATCATTAAGGGGTTTTTTCCACGTTGTTTTGCATGGACCAAGGACCTGCTCCAATAGAGCAACTCCTGCACTCTAAATCAGTAGTTTTCAAACTATTGTTTGCAGTCATCCACGGAGAGCTGGCTCGTCACACAGTGCTGGCTGTAACCTTGTAAACAGAAATAAAAGACACTACAAAGATGTATTAAATACTTTGTCATTACATGGTCTCAGCAGATAAAACTGAAGGGACCATGCAGTACTGTAAGAGCACAGGGAGGGCTCTTGGATAAATCTTGGATTCTGAATGTGATTTTTGTGTATTTCTAAAGCTTCAGAAGCCTTCCACTTCTTCTTTGGAGTACCAGGACTACTCACCAGAGAGGAATCTGTTATGAGAATAACAGTAAAGAATGGTGAAACCAGAGAGAGGAAGGCAAAATAAAAACAATAAACTTCAGGAAGGTAGATTGCAGTAAACTCAGGGAGACAGTAGTTAAGAATTTATGGCAGGCAAGTTCATGGGGGAAAGGATTTAAAGAGACCTGGCAATTCCTCAAAGAAATGGTATTGAGGAACAAGTACAAACTGGCCCAATGCAGAGGAAGGATGGAAAGTGTAGAAAGAGACCAGCCTGGCTAAGTCATGAGCTTGTTATTAGCCCCAAACACAGGAAGAGAGCACAGAGAAAGTGGAAATTAGGTTAGACTGCTGGGGACAAGTATTTTTCAGAAGACACAAAACTCAGGCCAAGACACAAAGAGCTGCAATTAGCAAGGAGGAGGACAAAGAGAAACAAGAAAGAAATACATAAGTAATAATTGCATTAGTAGCAATAAACAAAGCAAGAATAATACACCAAGAATAGGTGAGAGGCAAAGTTATAGGGCTTCAGAAACCACTAAAGAGATCACTTGAAAACACGAAGCTAACATGCTTCATTGAGTGCTAAAATATATGGTTTGAACTTACAAAGGAAGAACAAGCTAGGCAATTTTTAAATATGTTGTATGTGAAAACAACCCAAAGTAACTTTCACATCAGTTTGACCCACCATCAAAATTTGCTTAGCAGAATGCCTGGTAAAACCTCAGGGCATAAGCAGTCCTCTGAGTAGTTGTGAAAGAAAACAGAGAAGCCTCTACAGAGGGAAAATGCAATACCTAACTTTATTGGGAGAGATGGAAAGAAGGATAAAGTGTTCAATGACTGAGAAATCCCACTAACAAATGAACAACTTGCAAACATTGTCAAGAAAAATATTTTAGATATTCCTGTGGGGAGCAGGGACTCGGACTTGATGAGCCTTATGGGTCCCCTCCAACACAAGACATTCTATGATTCTATGAAATCATTTCAAGTCTTTGCTATAAAGTACGAGGAATTGCAGCTAAGGATGTAGCAGATAATTCCATGTTTCCGGACACCACAGAGTATGTGACAGTGGTTTAGACAACTGTCCCATAAGACATCCTCATCAACAGCTTACAGAAGCTTTTTCTTACTCTCTTAATGCAGAAAGGGTGTATGTTTTGTTGGAAATCCATATCCAGAGTGTGCTTGTTTTTATTTAGCTGTCAAAATGGAAGGCAGTATTGAGTGATGCCATGACCTGAATGAGGCTCAGCAGACATGCATAACAGCACTATAGAAAGCAGGGGTAATCTACCAACTATACAAATACCACACACAGAACAGCTGGCTAAGGAGGAACTAGGGGTAAATCACAAGCTGAACGTGAGCCAAGACAGGCTTGCTCTTACAGAAGAAGCAAAGACTCAGACTAGGTTATATAAACAGAGTATTTACCACAAAACAAGTGACGTAACCCATCTAGCTGGATCAGCATCGATAAAACCACAGGGTGTGCAGGACAGGGCATCCAGAGTGAGACACTACCCTTCAAGAAAGACCTAGATCTGCTGGGCAAACTCAAATGGAACCACAGGATTTTCAGACATCTCGAAAATATAACCTAGACAGAATATAAACAACAACAAAAAAAGGAAACTCTGAAAATAAATGTGATAATAGTCAAGAACATAAACACCATTGTAAAGAGAAACAGATTGTTTTTCTCTGTACCTGCATGTGACTGCTGATACAATGATTTTTCTATGTACTTATGCACTAAAGTTCCCAAATCTCAGGCACATTCCTGTGGTTTCAATCAGACATTTTAAAAAACATTGTAGAAGACAAATTGTGTGTAAGCTTTCATTACTGCAATGAATATATCATACTATATACCACTCATACCTTCATACTCAACTCCAACTCAGAACTGTCACATTCCTCAGCACAAGGAAAATATTATACATATACAAACAGTGTTCCCAAATTTTTATTTAATGCTTCTTCAGTTTCCGGTAAAGGCAGCACATTACCTAAAGCAAAAAATTCTTCTTTCTAGCTTTGTTTCATATTCCTCTCTCCTACACAACAATGACTAAAAATTCCAGCTAGATTCCTTAAATAACCTCTCTCACACATCATGGAAAGCTCTCCTGAAATAGCTCTGAAAAAATAAGACTGTTGCTTTCCTGATGACTGCTTTCACAATTAAGCCGGAGCAACTAAAACAAAAGTGAAAAATGGAGAAAATTCACAGCATTACAATAACTTCAACTAAACAACCAGCCAGGTAGATCACCCGTGCAAAGCAGAACACATCTTAAGGTTGAAAGCTCTTTTGTATCTCAGAGTGCAAATCACACTGTATCTCTTGTTAGGAATAATTCTTAATGTTAGCTACTGCTTTTTCAACATGAGAATGAGAAAGAAATCTGTATCATGAGAGCTAAATTACTTTGGTTTACAAAACTGCTGGACTGACAGTGACACAGTCATTGATTGATACATTACACATTGGATGGATGGAAATAATTCTTGAAAAGAAACAGATTAAGTACTGCTTCTATGGTCAGAAATGGTTCGTATTTCATAAAGTCAACAAGGAAATTAATACAGAATTAAAACTGTGTTTTGCCCACTCAGACTAAATTCTTCTATCCTTAAAATGCCAGTTCTAGAAACTGAGATGGATTTGCAAACTGTTTAGATGAATTTTTTTTTTAAGCTGTTACTCATTTTTTGTCCAGATAAGAAATGAAGATCCTCTGATCTCCAGTGCTACCACATTTTGAAGGATGGTTAACAAATATCCAACCAGATGCTACAGAAGAATTTGAGATTTCAAATACTATATAAACTGCTACTCTTTCTGCTGTCACCAGCACACAGTAAAAATTTATCCAGTCACCAGCACACAGTAAAAATTTATCCAGTCACATAAGGGCAAGAGCATATATAAGGGCAGGTAGATGAGTGCAATTCTGCAGATACAAGACCATGATAGAGCCCTGTTTATTGCTTGACAGCATATTCTGTGTTCTTGAGGACAAAAGGCTTTGTATACTTAAAGACAATACCTAAGCAACAAACTAATTGGTTAGATAGTTTTGTAGTTAGGAAATAGCTATAAAAACTTCACTGGTGTTGCAAAATTCAAGCACTGGCTTTCATGGGTTTGCAGTATTTTTCACACTGAATATCCTGCTTCAACAAATGGTATGTTCCTGACCCAAAAAGTTTTGAGTTTTTGTAATGCAATGTGAGGAAAGGATAGCTTCTTCTAGTGTCATTTTAGCAACATCCAAGGTGATACTCCTACAAAAGAATCCAGTCCAAAACACCTAGAATTATGAAAACATATAACCATTGAAAAATAAGATCTGATAAAGTTTTAATAGAAATGGGAGGCAAATTTATTAATAACAAATATGTAACATACACAGAGCTGCAGGCCCAGATGTGTATATATGCAACGAGTCCAGATTGGAAAAAGAGTACAGAAACTTTGTGCCATTCTAGCAGTTACAATAGTATTAAAACATGCAAAGGTGTAATTTGCAATTTTAAAAAAATTTGTGAAGCATCCATAACATAAATTTGTACTGTAAGAAACATCCAGACCACTTGATTTTAGTGGTGACACTTAAATTCTTTTGGATATGGTGTAATGCTTTTTTTTCAATTCAGACGAGTGAGACTTTTATCATGCACCAATCTGCACAATGCAGCGTTCACATTTTTTTGTGAGGGATTGTACTGTCTTTTCTTCTTCATTTCAAAGTGCTTCCTTTCTCAGGGTACTGCTCTCTCTTTCATGGTGAGTCACTCGGAAGTACCCTAGCAATGCTGCATCTTGCAAATAACTGAAGGCTTATGCTTTCCCCTTTATTTTGGTGGTCTCTAATTTGGGTGGTCTCTCATTTGCATTTGGTTTAAATGTGAAAGCAGTTACTGTATGCTCAACTGATTTTTTTAAGGACACACTTAGTGATTGCCTAAGAAAAGGGTAAAATCACATATCTGCTATCAAGCAGGTCCTGATAAAAAAGATCATGTTCTCCTTCAGACATGAGAACAAGCAGTAGCTCTTTCTAGTCAACAGTAATTGAAGAGAATAGCAGGGCTCCTTTGAAGGTTAATTCAGGAGGATCACAGTAGCAGCACCAATTCCAGTGTGCTGGTCATGTTTCTGTCCTCACAGTGACCCTGCAGGGTTCCTATTCCCCTTCTTGGCATCAATGCAGGCAGTCCCCTGAGGATGGACACCCCCTAATCCACCTTCAGGAGTTTAGAAGGATTAAATAATAGATGTAAGATTTATTTACAGGTAACTGGGATGCTGCAGTGTTACATTTCTATGCCACATGGTTCAAAAGGTCTTGCAAAACACCAGATGATAAGGCTGGCAATGAAAGGAGGCAGTTTAAGCAATTTATCTATAGAGGAAGGAAACAGCTTTTTTGAGGATGAGTCACAGTTCCTGTGAAATCAATTGATTCAGTGAGACCAGCTGTTCACTCTGGTAAGGTAACTTTAGTTGTTTGTAAAGGTAGCTCAAGTGTGCATTTACTGATTGAATAAGTACAATCGAAGTTCATATTTTATTAGTCAGAGGTTTCTTCCTGTTTAGGTGAATGGACACATATGCTATCCCTTTAGACCACAAGTCTTACTTTACACACTGGACATATTTCTGAGGAAAATAAACACTTCATTTATGAGTAGAATTCTTATGTACAAATATTTCTCTTCAACTGCACCCATAACACCCCAACAGACAGAGCAAGTCTGAAGTGAAAAGAACTGAGTGACAGTACAGGTAACCTTTGCCTGGTCTTTCCATTCTCCTGGCATTCATTTATGACCANTCCTGGCATTCATTTATGACCACTGCTGCAGGAAAGACTTTAACAGACACTTCTGGTGTGGCACAGATTGGCAAAAGGAAAGAGAGAAAGAGAGAGATTAATTAGTCAGTCGGAGAAAGAAAAGGAAGAAAGAGAGAAAAAGAGTTCACAGTCCTGGTTCCAGCACCAATCCAGCTGATGGGATGTCCAGCCCATGTGCACCCAGGTTGGTGGGGGTACCTTTTCACAGATAAGTTTTCCCCATGTTGGAGATGAGTTCTCTCTACACAAATCAGTTCTTATGTGCAGTTCATTCTTTCAGACCTTTCTAGAAATGGGTCAGAGGCTTTGGGAGGTCTTGGGCAGCCTTGATCCCCCCCTACAGTCCATATCCACTTCTTGGCCTCATTCCTGCTGTGCTGGGCTGTGTTGTGCTTATCTCCAGGAGCCAGAACAAGGACATTTGTCCCAAAAAGTGCTGCCCTTGCTGTGTATGTCCCCTTCTCCAATCACATCCTGTTCTTTCTCACAGCATGTTCTTACCAACAATCCTTACCTGGAATTACCAACAAACATTAGCTGGCTCCACAGCTATCCAGCTATCAGTGTTTGATACCTGGATACCTACATATTACTCCCCATTATCTTCTGGGTGTCTAGAAACAGAGCATAAAATAGAAAAACAGCTATAATTAAAGAGGAAGAATTTTAAGTTAATCTTAAGTAAAAAGGTCTGAAGAGTTCCCAAACACATAGCTTACATGCTGACCTTTTTCTTCAGAAACTTCTGAAATATTTGCTCTCTTCATCTACGTAATCATTAGAATAGAGCTGAGACGCATCTGTAGACATTCAGTTATCTGCAATAACATATTACACAATGACCAAATCAGAGATGCTTAATAAAAGTAAATTAAAGAGCATAACATTGGAAACAGAAGACTGTGGGAAGTTTTAGAAAGATAAGTATTGTAAAAATAATATAGTCACAAGGCCCAGATTACTGGTGGGTTTAGAAAAATATTTTCCACTGCAAAGGAATCATAGTGTTCCATCTCCTGACTAGCATGCCTAAAACTTCCAGGCCACAAACAATAAGAGGAAATATCTGAAGGATCCTACACTAGCACAGACCTTCAGTCTTTGTCTTGCATCACTAGTGTGAGACTTCTACCATTTGTTTGACGGATGTATTTGAAAAGCTTCTATTGCAAACATTTGCTGCTCCCAAAGGCTCCATAGCTCAGTTCCCATGGCTCTGTGTACTTTAAAAACTGTGTCATATGTACAGTATCACGTTTCTGTGGCTGTTACAGTAATGAAAGTACTTGTCTTTAACAAAGTTACAAAGTGAAAAGCAGGGTTATAAAACATGAAGATTAAACAGCAGAGTTTGGAGTTAATTACTGAGGGAGGTTTGGCTAAATTGGTAAATGACATACCAGTGACTTTACTTTCTTTCGGTTTAATATTAATATGAAACTGAACTAATATAATCAAAATAACCCCTTTATCTAGACAGTAGGAGTTCTGCCTATTTGATTTGTGCAGTGATTGCACAAATGCATGCATTTGTCAAAAAAGGGTCAATGACTGATTAGTGTCTCATCATTTCTGTGTTTTCTTCTGCAATGTAATTGTTCCATTACTTTCTAAAGCATATCTTTTATTAGTGTTTTTAATGAACAATGACAATGTGTTATTTGTGTCCAAAGCTTGAGTAAAAAACAACCCTTGTGCTATAAAACTAATATGTTGATGTTTGAATTCCCCACCCAGTCTGTAAAGAGGGGAGCAAAGTGTCCCTCACCAAACTTTACTAACCTAGAGAGGAAGAGAACCAACTGGGACACTGTATTTTGCAAGAAATTAAAATATGAAAGGTGTCAAGCTAGCAAAGGATGGGGACACTGACAAAACGTAAGTATAAACATGAAATAGTAGAACAGGATCTGCTTGGGGAAAGTAAAATCTAATCCACTATGGAAGTGATTGAGCATGTCACACACATACATTGCTACGTACCTTCTGTACAAACACACAGAAACACAGGTAAACATAGTCCTATACACACAAATGCAGAACAAACTTAAAGAGAAATGAGTGGAAACACCGACAAATGTGCCAATAACATTTTGGCATCACAGCCAGTAATACATAAGTAATAACATTTAAGTGTTCCAAAAACTGTGGCTAAAACTCAATATATTTTGCAGTGCATATACTCAAGTAAGCTGACATAAAGCAAAAAAGGCCCGTCTGCATTTTGTACAGTTCTGTTGCAACCCTGCCTGTAATTCTGGATTCATCACATCTGTTAAGAATAGGACATTAAATTCTTTTTCATCTGTTGAAAACAGCTTTTCTAACTGTTAAGCTCCTAGGAGTGCTTTCAATTATCTAGAAATACATCACCTTACACTTCACACTCTCATTCTGTTACTCCAGTCTCAAGACCATTCAAATCTTTCTCTGTGACCACAATCAACAGCAGGTGCCTCCGAATCCTGTGGCAGTGCATACAGGCATTGTAGGAGCTCTTGTCTTGAGTTTATGGTCTGAAATTATCATGTAAAAGAGAAAATAAATAAGATGAGAAATTAGATAAGATTATAGTTAACTCACATAGACTCAAAGGCCATTGAGTCTATGTGAGTTAACTGTAATCTCATACAACATCTGTAACTTAGCCAAGATCCTAGATCACCAGGTCCTCAGCTAGTGCTTAAACTGCAAAACAGGGCTTTATGAGTGGAAATAATGCTAAACCAATGAGTCCCCAACACCATCACTGACATGACAAACTTGGTACTTTTTCCTTCCTCTTAATGATATCAATGGTAACAATTTTATTTGCAATAAACATTTGTCACATATAAGCATGATATTTCATGGTTTACATATCAAAGAAATGTTTATGCTCATTCAAATGATAATGGGAGTGTTGCTCCCTCAGAAGTAGTTCTAGAAATTTAATACATACTATTAAAATCCTGTCTAACTAGAATTTTGGTTTCCTTGTTTTTCTCTGATGTTTATTAATATAATATCTGTGTTGTTCATTCTTGTTAATTTAACTTTTACGACACTCATATGGAGTGAAGGGGACATATCACCTTACAGATACAATGGAGTACATACTTAAATATTCTAGGCAATTACTCTGAATTTTGCATTATTTTCTAGGCTTTTCCTGAAAAGCAAATGAGAAACTACAAGCAACTAACCAACCAAAAAAAACCCCCAGGTTTCATGTTGAGGTTTGCCCTTTTTGTTCTCTCCATTCTTCCTTTTTTTTTATGAAGTTATATTTTTTAAGTTTGTTCTTCCTTTTTTTTATTAAGTTACTTTTTAAAAGTTTGTTCTTTTATGTTTTGTAAACCAAGAGAAGAAGAATTTTAAACTAACAACACAGCAACTCTGCTAAAGGAGCAACCCATCAGTAGCAGCTGCTGTCCTTAGCAAGGTCCTGAGAGGCACCAGGATGAATTGCTACTTGGCCAGACACAGAGATAGTAGCTCACAGACAAGCAGTGGAGTGCAGAAAATTTGGGATGTAAGTGTTCTTTTATGGACCATTTTTCACATCTCCTCCTCTTTTCCCCGTACTTCTTTATGCTAGATGTTGCTAACAGTGCTGTGAAGCATGTGCCATGCATTGACACTCACAGGTCTTCAATCAGTCTGTATTACATCCACCCTTCATGGGGGACTACAGTTCTAAAGATCTATGTTATCTTAATTTCAGTCCCATTCCCCTTACCTACCCAGTCTACCACAGAACAAATGGAGTTATCTTTTGTTCTCCCCTTTCCATTTTATCCATGTTTAGATTTGCAGTCCCTAAGTATATAGGGATAAAAACTAAAAGGAAATAAATTCACCCTCCTGGTTTACCATTCACTTTACCATTACCAGCAACATTCCTTTGTATAAGTCAAATCCATCTTCAGACCTTAACACTCTCTTGTTCCATTCAAAGCCATCTTTCTTCCATTGTGAACCTTGCCAGAGTTCTCTTCCTTGACCTTAGCCCATAGCCCCACCATCACCTGCCATTTTAGACATCCATCAATTCCCTCCCAGAGCTCAATTCCGCACATTACACTGAACAAAGTGCCTTGAAAAGGGAGACTTTCTCAGTGATATCGCTTTATCCTACTCCCTTCTGTGCTGTAGGCTACATCCTCCTCCAATGTACTTCACGCTGGAATTGGCTCCTGTTGGAGCCCTTGAATGGTCACTCACTCTCCTAATGTTGCTTAAGACAAACTGAGTGGAAAAGACTGGATAGTTTCTGCCGGGTATGGTGCATTGAGTCAGCCAACGGTCAATTATCAGTGTCAGAGCAAGGAATAGGATAATGTACTGAATGCAGGTAGGGGAAGGGGGCCAAGCAGGAAGGGAGTGGGGATTAAGGGACAGGGCACGTCTTGGTTTCCTGACTTTAATAAGGAACTGCAGCCTAAATCTTCTCTTTATCTGTCTTGCTAGGGATTTTTCAGCTCCATTTCTTGTCAGTTCCCTGCCCATTATGTTGTGCTTTGTGTGTGCGTATCCCACACCCCACCCCCAATTCTGTGTTCCATTCCCCCTCCCCATCTGCCCCCTGCAAGTCAACACTCCCTGGGCCAGTCCTTGTCTCCACAGCATTCCAGTCAGGTATCCCCTGCCCAGGCACTGTCTGCACAGCTGGAGTGCAGGATAGACCCCACTGCTCCCAGCAGCTACTTGCCTGGAGCAGAGCTGGCCCACAGGCAGCTGGGAGTGACTGTGCTGAGAGAGGTTTTGTGCCTTGGCTACTGCACAGCATGCACAGCTGTGTTTTCAGAGTGACGTGTGCAGGCTGGCCAGCATGAGAGGCCGACTCCATCGGTTTCGAGATCAAGGTGCTGAACTCTTCTGAAGTCTTGCAGCATATTCCAAGTGAAATAATTCAAAGCGTAACTCAGCTATGTGTGGGTGGAGCTCCACGGGAATAGCTATAAGCACTCTGCCAAGCTGCAAATACCATAGTAAAGAGATGGTAGGGCTGTTCAAAGAAGAGGTTGATAGATATCTTTCTTAATTTGAAAGAGAAAAGTTTTCTTCTATCTGAATGGAAGAATTAAATACAAAAACATGCCTCCAAATCCTCAATTAAGGCAGACATCCAGTCTGAAATGTGAGTGAAAGCCTGAAAAAGTTATAAGCAACCAATGATATGTTCTTAACAAAAATGTCAGTTAGTTTTCATAAAAGACTACTACCAGCCCTACCTGTAATCATTGTTGTATATATTACAGCTACAGATGTGTTCTCCTCCCAGTTTATACAAGTTACAGCCTATTTCTTGCAAGTAGGAAGTGGGTCTTGTGGAATTATCTGCTAGGAGAAAATAATTTCACAGGAATTAGTTTAGGCAGTACATACAGACAAATTAGGAAAAAGCAACAACAACTAAAACAACAAAAAATTAAGAAACAAACAAAAACCAAAGAAACAAACAAAAAAACACTAAAAAACCTCCCAACAACTGCCACGATGTTTTAAAAAACAAATTCATAGTAGAAGTCAAGATTATCAACACTTTTAATGGGGAAATATGTCATGTGTGGACAAACAGGGAGTTTTTGAGATTATGAAATCATCAAAGGCTTGAAATGCAAGGATAAGAGCTGTAGACCAGGGACAGAAGTAAGTTTATGATGTTATTCCACAAGGTAAGCAATGCAGTCAGATGGTAGACTAGAAATATTCCATTAATTGCTTTGGAAACTGTGAGGAGCTATAGTGCATGTACTCAAAAGGCTCATTTTCTGCTAAAGGAATCTAACTTAAAGCACCTTATAATTTACATTTATAGCATACATTAGAGCTAAATGTATAACATACATTTAGACTGCCTTAAAATCAGACCTTCCTCCAGTTTTAATAGCTAAAGGTAACTTTATTTTTGAACCTCTTGCTAATAAAAGTTTGTTTATCCTTAAAGATTGAGTTAATGGAAACTAAACACCAATGAAAATGTTTTTGGATAGGCATAAATGAAAGGAGGATTCCACTGATAGGTCTCTAAAGCTTTGGATGACACAATTGGAAGCAAAATAAAGTAAGGCCAATATTAACTAATTTTAGAAACCTCTGCCAAATTGTTTTCACTTGTGAATGTCTTTTTCTTAGCACTCTGGCAGAGTTGTACATCAGCATGGCATCGAGTCAGTCTGTGGAACTGAGTGAACAACTGATGCTTCAGTTCACCAAATAAAGAGCTAGATAATTTGTTGCCTTGCTTTCCTGTGTTTTGTCTCTTTTCAGTTAAATGTAGAAAAGTGATTTCAAAACAATAACAAAAATACTAAATACACTTCTAAAAACTCTATATCAAAATCCCTTAAATTATTTATTCAATTGGATGAGTTTCCACTGAGATTAATTTTTCACTTGACTGTCCATTTTCTAATTTTTCCCACCTCTATCCACTTGTTCATTTCTGTTTTAGTTTGGTTAAATAATTGATTGTGATTATTCAAAATTATTTTAATTAACTATACTTGGGAAGATGCTGAACAGTAACTTCTTTTGCAGTTTTATGAATTTTGTTCACCTGTAAGGAGTGGTAAACATAGCAGATGCAGTCCAAAACAGCAAAAGAAAACAACAAATCTCCCAACAATACTAAATTACTGTCGTGGTTTTGATCCT
>VYZT01054564.1:0-13571 GCA_013400735.1 Pomatostomus ruficeps
AAAAAAAAAAAGAAATCAAATTAGGCTTTCAGTTCTTGTTCACTTCGGGAAAATGTGAAGTATGTTAATGGCATTATTACTGTGCCCATATTGCAGCTTAAATCGGCTTTATGGATTGAGCCTCTTAGCGTGGAGTTAGGGTAGATTAGCAGCATTTCCACCCATTTTACAGACAAGGAAAGGAAAAAGCAGCAGCACAGTCGTGATGGTGCAAGACTGAGAAGTCCAGGCCAGGTCTCTTCCTTCCTTGAGGCTGCGCCACACAAAGCTGTCAGCGAGTTCAGTTTATTAGCTCGGAAAAAAACGAACAGAGTGCTGCTAAAAACCTGGATCCATGAGGGGCACCATCCTGCTGTGGGGATTTTGTGATGGATGGAGTCCCATTTTATTCATCTTTTATAATCTCAGCACACAGAAGCTGCCTTTGTGAGTACTAAATGGGGAATCGAGTCACAAAGAATCGGGACCTGAGCTGTGAAAAGTGAAGGGAATGGGCAGTTCTTCCGTGGAAAGGAAGTCTTCTATATGAAAAATAATTTATCAGCATCGTGGATAACTGATGCTGTTCAAAAGTACTGGTCTGTTTCCAAATTAACCAACACATAAGTAGACCTACTCGTGCCTCATTTAAATTCATTCTTTTTTTATCTTGGTTTGGAACCAGAGGCCCAATCTAATGTTTTTCATCCAACACTCTTGTTTAATCCATATGGATCAATTATCATTATCAAGAGCTGCTGCTAAAGGGAACGTCCTGCACCTGAAAAATGAGCTCTGGGAACAGCCTCCTCAGACTGCAGCATTTTCCTGTCCCAGATGGATCACCTCAGTGCAGTGGAGATGCGGGAGGCACGAGAGGTGTTTGAATACCAGGCTTTTTAGCTGGAGCATCCCTGTTTTTGTAGAGGTTTGGAGCATGACTGTACTTCTCATGAGTGCCTGAATCCACGGGAACTGATGGATGCTACAAAGCCATGGGCTGTTCCTGGTGGAAACCCCTTCACCTGCTGGCATTAGACCAGCCAGGATGTGTTTGTAGCACTGCTGACAGTGCCTTTCATGTCCGGGCAGCTGGGGAGACCTGATGGGGCAGAAAAACACAGCTTTGGGTCAAGGGAAATATTAAAACCCGGCAGCGTGTGATTGTGGCAAGAGTGAATCCTGTCGGTGTTTGTTACAGGCCACGACCTGAGCGTCTGCACCCTCCAGGGAAATGTCAAAACAGGCTCTGCAGAGCTCCCCACACCCTATTTCTGCTCACAGATATAGAAAGCACAGGGATATGGTCCTGTTCTGGTCCATATTTGTGCTTTCCTGGTTCTAAAGCTCCCCCTGAGGCTGCACACCCCCAAGCCCATCACAGCACCGGTGATACATGCAGAGAGTCACACTCCTCATTGTTCTCTTTTCCCATTTTTTGGGGTGCTGAGGAGTGGGGATAGAGCCCAAAAGTGACAGTGACAATGGCTTAACTCAAAGCTTTGGGGCTGAGAAGTGCAGAAGTTCAGTAGCAGCGTGGGACAGACCACAGTGGTGGGACATGAAACGGGAAGCAGTGCCCGGAGGTGCTTTGATGTGCGCCCAGAGCTTTGCAATCCCTTCCCTGCTGAGCTGGAGGAGAGTTTTAATTTGGAGAGTCTAGTCAATGGCATCACAAGTGCAACGAAGCAGGAAGGAGCCCAGGATGGTGACTTCTCCTCGCAGTTTTACCAGTGCAATTAGGGGTTATGTCAGTGAAGTCGGCAAGACAAGTGCATCTGCACAAGCAGAGTGAAATTCAGAGTGCACAAAATGCATTTGAAACAATTTGGCTCTGCTCTAGCTGAAGCAAAGCGAAGGAAGAGCACAGTAAATTAATAACTAGCACTGGAAAAGAAAATAGAAAAGGAAGTTAAAAGAATGGCTTGGTCTAAGTGTTTTCTTGCTCTGAGATGACATATAAATACACACAGACTTAATTAGGAAAGGGTTATTTGAATTCTCAAAGCCAACTATCAGCCTCTCACTTTCTCACAATATTTTGTTACAGCCTACTATAAAAAAGGCAGTTAATTAAAACAGATTTATTCATCCAATCATGCAGGTGTTACAATGAGACAGTGTTTCCAGAACCTGGGTATTTTTGTTCCGTTTAATGGAAAGTAATAATATCATGTAGGAGGCATCTCTAGCAGGCAATATCCATCCCTCCTTCCCCCGGTGTGCTCGGTGCCTCTGCCCTGAGCATCCCTGAGGTGCTGTCCTGCATTTCAGGTGTCAGGAGAGAGGATTTTCCCGGTGATTTCCTCGGTTGCAGGGCTGCAGTTGCTGACATTGCTCGCTCAGGCTTCGCCCTCAGGATTTGCAGCCCTACGCTGATGTGATCCATGGAGCAGAGTCACCTTGACTTGGCATTTATCAGCTGATGCAAGTGCAGCCCTGCTGCTGCACTGCAACAGAGATGGCAGCGCTGCTCCGAGCCTGTCCCACGGCCAGGAACGGCTCTGGGGGCTGGATGGCACCGTGGCTGCTGCTGTGTCCAACACTGCCCACACCAGGGCGGACAGTCGTGGTGTTTTCCCCCAGGCAGGGATGGGCTGTGTGTGTCTGTGTGTCTGTGTGTGTCTGTCTGTATGCCTGTGTGTGTGCCTGTGTGTGCCTGTGTGTGTCTGTCTGTATGCCTGTGTGTGTGCCTGTGTGTGCCTGTGTGTGTGTCTGTGTGTCTGTGTGTGTCTGTCTGTGTGTCTGTGTGCCTGTGTGTGTCTGTGTGTGCCTGTGTGTGTGTCTGTGTGTGTCTGTCTGTGTGTCTGTGTGCCTGTGTGTGTGTCTGTGTGTGCCTGTGTGTGTGCCTGTGTGTGTCTGTGTGTGTGTCTGTGTGTGCCTGTGTGTGTGTCTGTGTGTNGTGTCTGTGTGTGTGTCTGTGTGTGTGTCTGTGTGTGCCTGTGTGTGTCTGTCTGTGTGTCTGTGTGTGTGTCTGTGTGTCTGTGTGTGTCTGTCTGTGTGCCTGTGTGTGTCTGTCTGTGTGTCTGTGTGTGTGTCTGTGTGTGCCTGTGTGTGTGTCTGTCTGTATACCTGTGTGTGTCTGTGTGTCTGTGTGTGCCTGTGTGTGTCTGTCTGTATACCTGTGTGTGCCTGTGTGTGTGTGTGTCTGTGTGTCTGTGTGTGTGTCTGTGTGTCTGTGTGTGCCTCTGTGTGTGTGCCTGTGTGTGCCTGTGTGTGTGTCTGTGTGTCTGTGTGTGTGTGTGTGTCTGTGTGTGCCTGTGTGTGTGTGTCTGTGTGTCTGTGTGTGTCTGTCTGTGTGTCTGTGTGCCTGTCTGTCTGTGCGTGTTTAAGTGGTGTCACCTTTTCCAGCCTTTAAGGAGGCCATGCCCCAGGTGTGCTGGACCCTTCCCCTCGCTGTCTGAGGCGTTTCCTGGTGCGGTGTTGCCGTGTGTTCGTGAGCAGATCCGGCCGTGGGATTTTTGCTGTCGCTGCCCCTCTTTTGTAGAAAGTTGAAGTCCAGAAAGAAATTTGGGGAGCATATGGACGGCATTTGATTTGTTTCCCGCCTGAAATGCCAGCCAAGTGACATTTGTTGTCACTCACAGTGTGACAGTCCTGCTGAGGGTTTCCGAAGGGCCTCAGGAGCTCTCCTGCAATACAGGGAATTCTTGAAGGAGTGTGGCTGCTTTCACCCAGACCCTCACTCCTGTAGCTCCCTTGGAAGGTGATCTCGGTTTCTTGGCTGAGTCAGCAGAGGTTTGGGACTGGCAGCACGATTTGCTGAGCAGGTTTTTTGGCTTCAGAAAGCATCTCACAAGTGGCACACTGTTTGCTTTACCTGACCCAGCACATTCAGAGTGAGTTGGAGCGCTGCTGTCATTAAAAGCGCCACAGAAAACTCAAAGTACAAATTAAGGGAAACTTGGTAATAATCCTCACGTAAAAAAAAAAAAAATCCCACCAAACCCTATTTCGAGGCGCAGAGTATACCCTTAGCAAAATATTTTGATTTTACTCAGGAAAATAAATCATCCATGACTGAGCGAGGGTGGACTGTTCTGAGACACCTCAGGGATGAAATAAATCCAGAGTACCGGGAGGAGAAATAAAGACCTGAGGTAGAGAATCATCTGCAACTTGGAATCCCTCCAGAATGCACGCTGTGAATAAATGGCACTTGGAGCATCCAGGCCTGGCCTTGGGGAAGGGGACGAGGACTGCAGGGCCACCTTCCCATTGCCGGGGTGTGTGGGCAGGAGAAAGCAGGAATTAGGGGGCAGACACAGCAGTTGCCAGGGGCAGTGGGGTCAGCAGCAAGCAGCACCTTGAATTATTTTTGCGTAGAACTTGGAGCAAAAAGCAGGACAGAGGGAAGAGCTGAAGTCACCATGATAATATGGATATAGCCCATATGGCTTCTAGCCCTCCTCCTCTTCACCATGGAAATCCAGAGGGGAAAAAACCAAATTTGTCTGTTCAGGTACCAAACGACTAACAAACACAAAATGCTTGGATTTGTCTGGTGGGGATCCTTACTAGGCTGACGTGGAAAGAGTTAATTGCAGGAGACTCTGAGTGTGTCTTTTAGGAGAAATTCCTCAGCAAACAGGGTTGAAGTGAGACATTTAAGAGCTGCACCAATTGTGTCTCTGGCTGGAACAGCCTCTCCTGCAGGGCTGACAGAGGAGAGGATGAGTTCCTTGCCCCGGGGGCTGTGGGATGAGCAGGGGCAGCAGCATCCCTGGCTCATGTGGGGACAAAGGAGGTGCTTGTGCTCCCACAGACAGAGCCAAACAGGTGACTCTGCAGTGCCCAAAATCAGGCCATGGCTGCTGGCTGTAGTTTTCCATGCTTGCCTGTGGGAAAACTGGGGAAAATGTGGCTTTTGGGCTCTGTTCTGCAGGCTGCTGGTCTGGCTGCAGGGGCTGCCCAGCAGAGCTGTGTTCGGGGTGGTCAGAGGGGCGTGCTGGTGGTGAAATCCCCTCCACCCTGTGTTTTGATCAGGAATCAGTAAAGATGGACCTGAGCTGCAGCTCTGGGAGGAAGGAGTCAGACCTGGGCCAAAGGGAGGGGAGGAAAGCAACCAGCAAACCACCTGCCTCATGCATTTCAGGCAGAATTGGAAAGAGGTGGTCGCTGGCAGCAAGATCCAGCTAAGAAAATAAAACGCAAGGGCTCCTCGGAGTGCTGGAGAGGACAGGGAAGTTGGTGCTGAATCTGGAGAGCTGTGCTGGCAAAGGTCATTAATGAGCAGGGGATGGAGATGGCAGAGAAAAACGCTGAAGAAACTGAGGAAGGACAGGCTGCAAGTACTGTAATACTAACCAAAATGACATTTTGGGGCCCTCATGGCACTTCAAAACACAGGACCCAGGGAACATAACCTCCGTGCATTGAGAAGAATTTGGCATTAGCTCATCTGAGTAAAAAATTAGTTTTTGGTTTGTTTTTTTTTCATGCACATACTAGAGGTAACTAGCTGCTAAATACAAACCTATTCCTTTAGTACAGTTACAGAAAGAGACCTGAAAAATTAGGTTTTGAGGAAATTGTGAACCTGAATGCTTCTGGTGAATCCAAATTAAGTCCTGTATGTAATTAAGCTAGCAGGGATGCAGGGTAATCCTAAAGAGTCAAATAATTAATTTTAGATTTGTGACAGAAGCAAGATCAGACTCAGTATTTCACTCAATCATGCAGTCTGTCTAGGACCAGCTCAGAATTTGAGGAAAGTCCCAATTTTCCCTTGCGATGATGCATGTAACATGTCTTCCACGGATATTATTTTCACAGTAATTTTTGCTGCTCTTCTATGAAAATGAGATTGTGGGTAATAAAATTTAATGGACAATGTTCAAGAATGCTACCAGCTAATTGCATGAACAAAGAAATGTGTAAAACTAACCGTGGAGCTTGAAATGATGGAGCTGGACGTGGTCATTATGGCAATGCCCATTGAAAGAGTAAAGGGAAAAAAAACCCCCAGGTCTTCATTTAATATCTCTGCCAGTTGCTTGCTACACAAGCTGAGTTTAGCCCATTGTATCTGGTTTTTAATCAGACACTTTATCTGCTTTTATATATCTGGAAAGAAGAGTGCTGACAGTATATTGGAGAGCTGTGCCGTGAAATTTATTGAATGTGGGAAGAAGCAAAAAAAATGAATTCTAGGAACAGAACAGGTTCCTGTTACAGCAACCAAGGGCAGGGCTTCTTGCTGTGCTTGCTTGTGGGCTCCAGTGGTGCCAGACACCCTAAAACCAGAGGGGAGGAGCAAACAGAAGGGCAGATTTGAAAGCTGCTCACTCAGAAAGGCAGTGGAGCAATCCCCAGCTGGCCACGGCACTGGGATGGGGCTGGCAGGTGGATCAGATGCTGCTGCTGCATGTCCCAGTTCGAGCCCTGATTCCTTTTCCACCCCAGAGAAGCTCCTGAGCACCTCGAGGGGTTTGCCCACAGCTCATTCTGCCACGTGGGACAGGGTGTGCTTCCTGATAGACCCCATTCCGTGGGAACACCGGGCCCTTCGTGTCGCTGGCATGAGCAGCCAAAGTCAGGGCAGAGTTGGGCACTGATCTCATTTCCCACCCCTTAATTCTGCTGGTTTTGCCATGGCCCTGAGCACCTGGGCTGGTGTGGCAGTGCTGCTCTCCCCAGCCCCCCTGAGCGCTGGGGAGGAGAGCAGAAAGCTCAGGTGGCTCTGCAGGGGGATCTCAGCCTGACACTGCTGCTCCCTGGCCATGCTGAGAGCTGGAAACAGCCCTGGGAAGGGAGGATTAAATTCTGAGCACTGTGTCCACAGCAGGAGGTGGTTCAGAGTCCAGGGCTGGGGTCAGCCAGAGCAAAGAAGGCTGGAAAAGCAGCACATGGCAGGTGAAACCACGTCCAAGTGATACCTGATGTCTGCAGAGCTCCCTCCAGCAGTTACTTTAATTCTCTGCCTGTTTCCTGTGTTTCAGTGAACTCCTCAATCATAGCTGACTTCTTGTACAAATTTTATTCACGCAGCTCCTTTTAGGTCGGGCAGAATAGGTGGGGGTGTCTTCAAACATCACCCAGGCATGGAAGTAAAAAGGATAACAAGGATATTAAAAAAGGAAAATAGTGCAAGCTGGTAACTTTCCATCTCCTCTGCTGTGTAAGGATTGGAATCATCACCAGCAGTGATCATGCCCCAGGATTAAACCCCTCGCTGAGGTGGATGGGACTGTTCAAACCTCTCTAAGCCCTTTGTTCCTCTCCAGGCTGTCTGCTAACTCCTTTAGCTGTCTCAGCGTCAGACACCTGAATTTTCAGATCCTTCAGAGCCATCGAGGACGGCAGCTTTCAGATGAGAAAGCAAGAGGAAACCAAAAGAAAACAAGGGTTTGAAAGAACAGCGCTTGTCAGAGGAGACCAGCAGTGCATCATCGCTGTACATCTGCTGCTCCAGTGCCTGGTTTGAGGGAAAACATCAGTAGGGAAAACATCAGCAGGGAAAACTTCAGCAGGGAAAACTTCAGCAGGGAGGTCCTACTCTCCTCTGCAGTCCTCCACAAGGAGTTCAGCTGCCAGTCAGTGGCTCAGGTGCGGAGTGGAATGAGGTTCTTTACTGCCCTGGATATTCTCTCAAAAGTTGGAAGCATCTCCTGCTTTGCTTTCCTTGGAAAATGGGGGTGATGAAAATAGGTCCCTCCTGTTTCCAGGGCTCCCTAACCAGGTGTGGCAGCAGGCAGGGATTTGCAGGAGGAGGGCCCTTGGAAAACAGTGCCTGTGTGGTGAAATCCACTCTGTTTGCATTTCTGTCTCTGGCTACAGTCATGACTGTGCTTAAATAAAGTTCTCCAGGGTGTACAGTATTTTCTCAGCTGATTTTAAATGTATTTTGATTTTAAATGCTCTCAGGCACCTAATTTTAAGCTCATCATGGCAGTAACAGAGGTGTCCTGCAGCAGAGAGGCTTCAGCAGGCCCGGGCTGTTAAGTGGGCATGCACAGAGATGCATTTCACCTCTGCCAAAAGCGGTGTTAAACTGGTGGCTGCTTCGTTGGGTTGAGTCAGAGGGATCCTCTCTCGCCCCGTGTGAGCATGGGTGGATGGTGTCTGGCTGGCATGATTTAATGGACTCACAAAACTGCCTCCCTGGAGAGCACCAGCGATGCTTCTGCTCTGTGCTGAGCGAGTGCGAACGCCCTTTTAGCTTTATAAATAGCAGAGCAGGCAACCCTCGAAGTGTGTGGGCTCGAGTCAGTGCACAAAGTGGCACCATCGCCCTGACCTGCTGCCGGAGTGCAGCACAGACACGTCCCTCGCTGCTGCAAGGAGCCTGATGGGGTTTTTCCAGCCGGGAAAGGGCTTGGAGAGGAGGTGCAGTGGTCTGCAGAGAAGGTCTGGGATCCCCAGGTGAAGCAGCTCCCCAGGGAATCCACATCCCCAAGCCTGATAGAGCTCAGGAAGTGTTTGGACAATGCTCTCAGGCACAGGGTGGGATTTTTGGGGTGTCTGTGCAGGGTGAGGAATTGGACTGGATGATCCCTGAAGGTCCCTTCCAGCTCAGGATGTTCTGTGACTCTGTGATTCTGTGATTTTATGATTCTACTGCTGCCAAGTCCATGGGCTCCAAAGCCCATTCCTCCCCTCTCTGTCCCACACCTCAAATCTGCAAACTTAAAATTAGGAGATTTTTTAAACCCAGAGAATTTGGGACACTTTCTGTCTGGTTTCTGCATCAATGAAGTTCACTCCATGACTCACACTCTTTACTTCACACCCCAGAGGCTAGAAACTTTTTTTTTTTTCCCCAGAAGAACACATTCTCATATAATTATTGAACTCCCAAAGCTCAGGGCTGAAAATAAACCCCAGCAAGTGTGGCTAGACTCCCAGGGAAGTGACAAGCATGGCATGACTGTAATCTAGTCTAGTCGTGCAGGCTGTGAGCAGTCAGAGGAGCTCACAACCCTGGGGAAAGCTGCTCTCCTGGGGTGAAGCAGCTCCTCGATAGACTGCTGAGAGTGATGCCTCTTCCACGGCCTGCTCCTTGGTGTGCTTTATCCTCGATCTCAATCTTAATGCCAAAACAGTTGCTCTCAGAGTCACTTTAGAGCCACTTTGTAGACAGTGCAGTGCTGCTCCCTTGGCAGAGATCAGTATCTTGTGAGCCATCTGTCCTGTAAGAAACAATGCTGCCTTGTCGGGGAGATGGTGAGAACGATATCCTACACGTTGTAATCTGTGATTTAGCAGCTCCACGCAGACGTTCAGGAAAGGCTGGCAGCATAAAAAGCACAGCTTTTATCAGGAATGCGCAGATAGGAAGAAACCCCAAGCAGCCAGGGACGTTGTGTGCAGGTAGTTGTTGTTTGGGTAAATGAAGGAATTAATCACCTTCCTTCTCTGCAGGTTCAGTGCTCACCAACCCTTTCATGTGCAGTAAATCACAATTTTGGTGCAGGTCTGCCATGATCTGACCTGTGGTTTATGTGGAAGCCAGGAAAGCATAAACCAGGTGTGCAGAGTGGTGTTCAGGGAGAGCAGGTGAAATTGTGGGTGCCTGAGGAGGAGAGCTCAGCTCCTGTCCTGCAGGGAGCACACGGTGTCTCCTGTCCCATTCCTCTGCCAGAACTGTCACTCTGCTGCCTGCCAGAGGGGTCTGAGGGATGCCCAGAGGACAGGAGGGGACAGGGGGCACCCCAGGAACGCCCGGCAGGTTCCACACACTGCTTGTGAGGGATGGCTGGAAGGAGCAGGGCAAGGAGCCTTTACAGAGCCTTGGAAGGGAGATCAGCACCAAGAGAGGAAAGGAAAACTGCTGGAGACACCTGTGGTAATGATAATTATCACCTTGGGGGTGATTTTCATTAACCTGTGAGATTTCCCTCTCAGCAGAGGGCAGACAGGAAAGGAGAAGGTGAGGCTGTGTCAGAAGAGACCTGAGAGGGAGGAGAAAGGAGAAAGGGAGGACAAGAATCTCCTCAAGAGCAAAAGTAATGCCTTGGACTGGTCTGTGAATCCAGCAGTTAAGACAGACCCCAGGGACAAGGTATTTGTTAACTGTTTTCTTTTTAAGGTTTGCAAAACATTAATATTTTAAGTAGTTTATTCTTCATTAGCATAATTAAGAATACATAAGTCTAAACGCAGTGAAAACAGAATTAACAAATTAGCAGGTGCAGGGATTTGGAAGCAAGAGGTTTGGGAAAACAGAGCTTGCAAATGTCGGCATTAAGTGGAGCAGGGAAATCGTGCCAAGCCTTATTTATGGGTTTGTGCATTTCCTTTGCATAGGCCCACTCCTGCAGCCAAAGGAATTTAAATATGAACCCCCTGCAGTTCTACTGAGGCTGAGCCCGAGCCCCAGAGCACGCAAAAGAAAGTTCTGCTGAAGAGAAACCGATGAGCCTCACCTCGGATATATCTCTTGAAAGCTGAGGTGTCTTGAATCAACACTTAACTGAACAGGGAAGCAAACTGCAAAATTACATCCAGAGGAAAATGGGAGAAAATTTTAGAATAGTGTTTTGATGAAAGGAAATACAAAAAGCAAAAAGCAGTGACATTAAGATGCACTGCAGACAAGGGCTTTGGGAGGGAAAAAGGCATCCTGTGGGAAGTTCCCTTTAGGAAGACCAAGAGCTGATTTGCAAGATAATGTCCTGCGGATTTTTCAATGTGTGACAGAGGAGCCCTGTGGGATATTTAAAATAAGGTTTTTCCCTGGTAATATGGGACATTTCTTGTTTTTATCATCACTTTCAGGGGACAAAACTACTGCACTCCAGCTCACTCTGGCACTGGGCTTCTCTCAGCAGGCACCAAAGATCTGTCACACCTATTAAGCTATAGGTACATAATATATATGTGTGTCTGTATTTATGGGGTTATAAATACAGATTTATTTAACCCCTGCCCAGTTATAACTTGCTGGCACAAGGATGAAACAGGAACTTCTGATTTGCTGCAGATTTCCAGCCCATACAACACGAGGACGAATGCTGTCTGTCCTTTTGTCCTTTTAAAAGGACTTTTCCATCTGTGGCCCAAAAGATCAGGGTGTTAATATTGTTGGTGGCCAAAGGGCACAGTGTAAGTGTGGCAAAGATTAAGAAATAACGTGGTTACTCCTACAGATCCCTGACCCAAATCTCTGACTTTACAGGAATGATCTGGAGGTTGAACAGGCAGGTTTTATGCTGGAGATATGATTCAGAGGCATTAATGGAAGGGAAAACCTGATTCTGTGCATTCCTTCACTTCAAAGTAACGATGTTACTCCTCTCCCGAGCTGCTTTATGTCTGTGCAGCATTTTTGGTGTCTTTTGGATTTGCCTCCTTAGTGCTCTTGAGAACAACATTTCTGCACTTTAAATGAATGTGTTTTTACTGCCTGCAGCCTTTCTGTGGGCCTCCAAAACCTGTCCAGTCTGCAGTTCTAGGCTCTTTCCTGAGCTGTCTTAATGAACCAGGATTTGGCTTTGCCTCTTTATTTTATCTGCAGACTGTTCTGTATGTTATCACTGTCAGGAGGAGCTGCCTCCCACTTTCTTGCTATGAAGATTTCTCTTTTCTAGATGGCATTTCCACCTCCCCATAAACCATCCTGCTTTCCTGCCCAGCTGAGGCAGTTGTTCTGTCCAGGGGCTGTCCAGCAGCAGTGGCAGTGAGGGATGTGATGGCCAGGGCGAAACCACAATGGAGACAAACTGTGCCTGCCCTGCGATCTGTAATCCTCAGTCTCCATCCTTCTCAAATACATCCAGGGAGACCTTTTCCTTGTGGAAATGTTTCTCTTTCTCAGCTCTGCAGCCATCTGGGCGGCTCAGACTGTGGGATTTGGTGGTGAGGTGTGCCTGAACCAGGCAGGATCCAGCGTGGATCCAACGGGATGAGGAAGCTGCATGGAAAGGGGACCGTGAGCTGCATGGTCTGAAGGAGAGGTACCCTCCCCACACCAAGCTGTGCTGTATTTAAATCAGTCACCTTCTCTGAGTACTGCAGATATTTGGATTTTTCAGATTTTTCTTCCTCTGTCTGGAAGCCCCTAAAAGGAAGACTTTTTTTCTCCTGTGGACGTTTTAGAAAGGGGAGATGTTTGGGAGTTTGTTCCCTTTCCACAGAGTGGAAGACACACGGTGACTGCCGGGCACCAGCACCCTCATGGGAGCAGGGTGGCTGCTCCTGACCCACCCAGTGCTCTCTGCTTGGTCCCATTTGTTCAGACAATTCTGAAATTCCAGTGGTGTGCTCACTGTCCATGGGGCACAGATTCCTTGCTTTCTGCCCCCAGTGTTCCATAGATGCAATGAATTTGGCTTTCCATCCCTCTATATTTACCAGAGTTTGCAATTTAACTCAGGGCAAGAGAATTCATGGGCTTTGCACTTGTTCACATCCAAAAGGTGCTGCAGGTGAACACAGCATTGTCTAAAATAGCCCCTTTTTTGCAACTGGGGAACATTTATTTGAGAATTGAGCACACGAGTTCGCCTCTTCCTTCCGAGAACCTCCAGTCAGGTTTGAATGACAGAATTGGGAACAAAACCAGAACGGAGCCAGAGGTGGAGTCAGTGCAGCACAGGAACCCTGGGGCTCAGAGCAGGGGCTGCAGGTGATGGATGCTCCTTGTGCTGCCTCTGACTCTGTTTTTACCAGATGCCAATGAAAACAGCCCAGCAGCGCTTGTTCACAAATGGGAACTGATAACCACTGATAAATCCACTCGTTGCTAGATGAGAAAAAGAGCCTAAATTGGTAGTTCAGAGCCTGCTGCCGCTGCCTTTTCCCCTCCCTGGCCACTGTACCACCATCCTCTCGTGTTTTCCCTCCTGACTGGGTGGTTCTCCTGCACCTCCAGCCGGGCTCAGGCAGCTCTGGCAGTGCACACAGCTCTCCCCGAGACGATGCTCCCCGATTATCCTGCTGATTGAAGAAATGATTACAACGCTGCTTCAGCCAGAGCGGGAACAGGCAGAAAAAAAAAAAAAAATTTCTTCAGTAGCTCCAGCAGCCAGGGATTACAGGCAGCAGGCACAGAAGCAGTGGACCCAGAGCCTGGAGATGGTAATGATGCCATGCTACATTAGTGCTGCATTAGCAGATAAGCCAACGGGGCAGCGCGCTTGACAGTATTTCTCAGCTCAGTTGACATTTCTTTTTTGTGGAAAATGAATACACAGCCCATCTCCAACAAGTAGGGGACAGAGCAGTGACGTCAGACAGACAAAACGAGCTTTCTGTCCTGCCTGCATTTGCAAAGATATGTCCTGTGGATATATTCCAGGGCTTTTTTTTTTTTAATCTCCTCACAATGGTACATTTTTATTTATTACCACCTGCATGACGGCTGTGGGGGAAAGAAGTGGGAGAACTGCAGACTGTAAATACTTTATTATAAAAAGTTGCTAAAAGCATGTTCTGCAGCCATTCCATCACTCAGAAGTAATTTTAATCATTTTAGTAGCCCAGACTGATTTCTGTTGAGGCAATACTGAAATATTCCATGGCTGGGTCAGTGCTTCCTACTCTTTGAATAGAATGAGCCGGGTGAAGCCTCAGTGCTTTACAAGAGGAAACAAAGCTGAAACTCGCAGCAAGGAGCATATATTTTTAATACATATATATTTTTTTATATA
>VYZT01054577.1:0-7500 GCA_013400735.1 Pomatostomus ruficeps
TAATGCAGTGTTGGTGGAACCTCATCCTTCCAGAGCATTTCAGGCCACCTCAGCCAGATTTGCCCTGTTAGGCAATACTATCCATAATAATGAATGTTGGTAGGAAAATAGGTTTTGAAGCTTCTCATCTTGGAATGAGTGGAAATAATAAGAACTTTTGTAAGAGTAGTATGAAAAGAAAGGCCAATGTGAAGTGAAAGTGGCCTGATTAGCGACACTCAATGGTACCTGGATCAGAAAACCTTCATTGCAGTGTCTCTCACATTCAGCCTTCCAAAAGTTGGTGTACTGACCAGTGTCATGAGCAGCAGGCTTCAGCTGGCTGTCTAGGACTGCATGTTCAGGCTGGGTTCCTGTGCTTTGCTTTTGGTGGGTTTGATGGTGTAAGGTGAGAACTTTACCTTGGCAGTGCTGGAGCCGTGGGTTTTGGGTGTAATGTGCTCAAATATGCCAGCCATCCACTGGCTTAGTGGGCAGCATCCACTAAGATCACATTTTCAAAAATCCACATTAGTATTGTCTTCAATGGGGAGGAAGATTGTAGAGAAGCAAGCATGGATTACAAGTTAATTCAACTCCAAAATAACAGATAGTGACTTCTGAATAATTTTCAGTGCTTGTAGTTTTCTGCTTTCTTACTAGTGCATTTTTTCATTCCATGTGAACTTTTAAAGCGTTGTAGTACCTCAGCATGCAGACTGTCTGAAGGCAGGAACAGATGCAGAACTGAAGTGTCTTAGAGAAGCAGATTCAGTCCTCTGCTGTAGCAGGCAGCCAAGCTACATTGTCAAATGTAATTTGTAAAAACTGTTAATATAAAGCTCAGTAAATGCATGTTGTTGACCCCTGCAACTTCTGTTTGAAAGGCTGTTGCTGAACCACTTGCCTCTGTATTTTGGGGTAATATTTCTAATGCTTGTTGATCATTAGAATGGGAGAGGCTAATTCTCAAGAACAGACTTACAAAGAAACAAAATTACTTTTGACTTGCAAATTTCTCCCTTATTGGCTACAGTTCGTGATCTTAATACTCTTCAGTGATTCTCTTTTATATTGTGCATGTATTTCAGGGTTTTTTTCACATACTTTTTTATATTTTAAAATGAACTGAGCATTTGTGGGCAGGATGTTTGGAAACGCTAGTTGCTTTTTTTTCCCCTCTGTCGACTTGTATTTCATTTCCCACAGTGTTGCAGATACCAAGTAGAACAAAGCTGAAGGTTCCCTATTATGATTTTGTTTGATCTACTGCAAATTAATTTACAGACTCAGTGATAGCTGCTGGGAAATGAAGGATTGGTTTTGTTTGGTCAGTGAAGATGACAGGCATGGATCAAATAAGGGTTAACAATAATGCACTTGAACAGATTGAATCAGAACATAATGCTTGTATTGAATTTGATTGCAACATGCATGTCCATGGAAAAGTTTTTTGTTTAAAACAAATCAAGGCTATGGCTTAATTACCAAAGCAAAACAAGAGACATAAAGAGTTACATTTTTCTGATACTGCTTTTTGCAAAAATAGCTCCCTTCACACAGTTATCTACATGTTTAATTTCCATGCATAATAGCAACAGTTATTGTTGTCATTTGTTAAGAGAGATTAACAGATAGTAAGTACAAACAAACGCAAATAAGGCCTGAAAAGAGAGGTGACAAAGAAGAAAAGACCTCTTTAATGTTAATTATAACTGGTAGGAAGTCTATACAAATGACATTAACTGTTTTCTATATGAATTGAAGTGACATCTAGTTTGTTAGTATCTACACAACCCATTTGGGCATTTTATTGTAGGCAATAACTTAAATCTTCATTTTTTGAATATAGCTTATTGAGAAACGTACTGTACAGTAATACTTATGTTTTGTATATTTTGATCATTATTTCTTAGTAGTTGAAAACAAGTATAATAGTAAGCTGTTGAATTTAAGTGGTTATTTTTATCCTAAGCTATAGTTTTTCATTTAATCAGAGGTGTTTCAGTCTTTTTTCACCTTTTTTTTGTGACCAGCAGAGCCTCCCAGTGCTTTCTTCAACAGGGACTGCCTTAGCCTGAAACAATTGCATAAAGAAACTTGCTTCAAATGTCATTATTTAGTGGTAGTTTGAGAGGACCATCTACACATTCCCTTATGAGACAGTAGAAGCTGTACCTTGTGAGTGGTGTAGTCCTTTGTTTCATAATTGTTAGCTTAAAAGGCCAATAGGTGGCAGAAAACACAGTTACTTTTATCATACATTATTTTCATGGTTGCCTGTTTCTGAGTATTCTGTTCAGCTGAAGCTGGGATGCTTCTCCCATTCCAGGCTTTGTTTTTTCAGGTGCACTTGCATTCCCTAACTAAATACCTTACTATCTGGCAGTTTCCATGATGTGTTTTTCTAATATAACAAATTGTTCCAAAGTTCAGATGTAGTCACTTAATACGTTTTGAGTCATGAATGTTCTCTTTGTGCACACAGAATCTTTTCATAGTTAGAGCTGAAACAATTATGCTCTTCAACAGGAGGGTTTTGGAATGGGTGAGGACACCCTCCACACCTCCCCGTGCCTGGCTGTGTATTTTAAGGTGCTGTTTATGTCAGACTGCTGCCAGATGTTTCATAGGAAGATAGAGATGTCCCAGAACAAGTACATGTGACATAAACAAATTTCCACAGGGAGAATAGCTTCTGTTTCTAAAAATCAACTTAATGGAAGATCTGTGACAATTCATTATCCTTACAAGAATGTTTTTGTGTTTTCCCTCACAGTGGCTCTAATGATATTCTTGGTATTCACATAGGTGAGTGCCTGAAGATCTCTATGCTATCCTTGAGTAGCTTTTTTTTAGTAGAAGGTTATTCCATATCTGTTAAAACTGAGTTATTTAGTCACTGTGAGGCAACAGATAAACACCTTCCTCTCTTAGAAATAAATCTTGGGCTCATTTGGAAAACCAAAGCAAAGAAAAGCAAAGACCTGTCTTTTTCACTTGAGGCTCATTTGTGCCTGCTGACTTCAGAAGACACAGGTCAGGTGTCTGTGTTCAGTCAGGCCCTACTTTAGGATTTCTCATGGTGAACCATGTGCTGATGAAGTAGCTCAGTCTTGGTGAGCAGTGTCTTATCTTTCTAATGTCAGTTCTGAAGTTATTTGTCATAAAGAAATTGTATGTGACAGAGAAAGTGATACTAGGACGCCTAGGGCAACAGTTGTGCAAGAGACCAAATTAAATCCACAGAAGGTTTTTGAATTCTTGACATTTTCTCACTGTGCGGTACTAAATGTCATGTTTTACTCTGCTGATCTACATAACAATAAAGTTCACACTTAGTGATCAGTGATACTGATCATACTGTTTCCAGAACTCCTTACTTAATTAAGAGGGTCTTCATCCCAAAATCTGTTAGGTGAAGTGCTTTTTGGAGGTGCTTTTTTCTTCCTCCATTTACTATGAATGGATTGTAGGGTGATGAGCTGAAACTGGGTATCAGGCTTTTAGATGTCAGAGTTGGGTGAAATGAATCTAACTGCATATGTAAACACAATCTTTCCATTCCTGTACTATGGGCTTGAGCACGCATTTTAGGAAGTGCTTTTTACATTGCTGTTGCCATGATGGTCCCCACACAGTTTTTCTGGTCTGCCCACATGGACATAAAAGCTCTGCTCTGCAAGGGCAGCAGGAAGTGTTTTGATGGACTTGGCACCAAGTGGGATATTATTGAGTCTATGATATAGCTGGAGAAATGTGAAAGAGGAGAGATCTCTGGAATAAATAAGCTTATTTGTAAAGGATTCGAGGTTTCATCTTAAAAAGATAAACAAAAACTGTAACAGTCTTGGAGCACTTCTGAAATTAATATTGAATACATTTTTAAGTTGAAATCTTAAGTGGAAATTAGGTAGAAGTCATTGCCAGAACATAACATTGGGACAGCTTGTCAAAGAGCTAGTGAGAATGGAAGCAAGCAACTTTTTGAGTTGTCCTCTGATTCATAATGTTTCTTTCAAAGAACGAGGGATCCAGGTATGGTTAGATTTAACTTCTTAGCAGGAGCAACAAAAAATTCAGAAATGGGCAAAAATAACCAGTCACTATTCCCAGCAGAGACATCACAGCTGATAGCCTAAAATGCAGTTTGATGGGGCTGAGCTGTTCAGGGTGGTAAAAGCAGGAACTGCTTGAGAAGTGTTTAAGGAAGACTGAGTTGACTTCTCAGTTAACAATGGAAGATTAAATCCTCTGCCAAGTAAGGTGAAGTGAGGAGATGCTAAAAACACAACCTTAATTTTGTGTACAAAATTTGTGTATGTACTGACATACTAGGGTAGAATAAAATTATAAACCTTAGATAATAAGTATCTTTCTGGAAATGACTGCTCAGTGCCCAAATGGTCAGTAGTGTGCTCTAGGCAGACAGAAATTGAGGAAAGAAAGGAGCAGAGAACAAGATGGTAAATGCCATTTTGTTTCTGTATAAATTCATGTTTGTCTAGTATCCTGAACACAGTGTGCAGTACTGGTTTCATCTCCCTCCCTGTTTGTCCCATTTTCCCCTCACTCCCTCATTTCCAAAAAGAACTGGGAGAGATTCAGAGAAGGGCAACAAAGGTTTGGAGTGGCTTCTAGGCAAGGAACAACCAAGTAAATTAGGACTGTGGTTTGGAAAAGACTTTGATTGAAGGTGATGTGATGGAGGTCTATAAAATCATGAGTGGTGCGGAGAAGGTGAATGCAGAATGATTTTTCCTAGTCTCTCCTGATGCAGGAGCTAGAAAACGTTTAAAAGAGAAGCTGCAGAGTGTGTGTGTGTGTGTGTCTTTTCAAGAACAATAAGGTACTTTTCCATATAGTTTATAGTTTTTCTGCAGGATGTGGCAGATGCTAAGAGTTTACATTGGTTTGAAATGCACTTGAAGTTCATTGGGTCATTAATGCATCATTAATGCATTAATTCAATCACCACTGAATACAGAGACAGTGATTCAGGTGGTCCTTGAGCCATTTCCAAAAGCTGAGAAAATGTTTGGAAGAGTTTTACCATGTCCTTTCTCTTATGCCTTTCCTTAAGTATCCGCCATTGGCGATTCTTAGGAATGAGGTATGGCATTGTTTGTAGCTTGTGGTTGAACCTGGCACAAAAAGTTCGTCCTTACCAGTCCTGGAATCATTCCTTCTTGCATACTCTTAAGAGAAGCCTTTTGCATTGTCTCCCTGAGCTGACATAGAGCAAACTGGCTCAGATCTGGCTCAGATTTTATTTCATTTTAACTCAGCAAGATGTTAGTTTTTCCTAAATGAATCAGTTTATGTTGAAGTCTTGGAAGCTTTTTTAAAAAAAAAACAAAAAACAAACAAAAAACAAAACAAAAAAGAAGAAGAAAGGAAAGCTTCTGGCCACCATCAGAAAACAGAAAACTTAAAACTGTTTCTCCTCTCTAAAGCACAAGCAGAGAAATGACATTTCACTTAAATATTTAATTTATTACAAGTCTGTGGAGTATCTTGCTTATTGGTCTACATAGCTGGATAAAATAATCCTGTTGTATGTTAATGTTGTTGTAACTGGAGAAGAGCAGAGGTTTTAGTATATTTCAAAGAAGGGATGACTGCAGGATGCAGAGTGTGGGATTTTGAGGCAAGAAGACTTCAGCTTTGTTCGCTGCCATTAATTCTGTTTAAACAAGGTCCTTAAAGAAGGACCTTCATCTCTTTATGTTTATTACAGTGTCAGATTTACAGAGGATGTTAAAGTTGGGATATTTTTCTTCCTTGACTGTGATTAATTTTTTAGGTGGAATTAAAACAACCTATAACTTGAATTTATGGTAAAAAATTATTTTCTTCTATGTTCTGCCTCTCTGCAGGGCTGGTTAATATGTGAGGAGCCAACTTGCCAGAATCGAACCCGTCGGCTTCCGATGAGTTTTTCCCGGAGTGGCCCCGTGTGCCAGGCCTGCAGGAAGGCTGTTCTGAGGCCAGAGGTGAGTGGGTTGGGACAAAGCTTTGACAGCAGTGAATCAGGAATTTCACGAAGCTCACCTGGCTCTCAGCTCTGCCTTTCAAAGATAGCAGGATTAAGCAGGAATTTTGAATTAGTTTATTAGTTTAAAGGGGACTGTTTATGCTTTTCCTGCTCCACATTTAAGCTGCATCCTCATTGCTGTGAAGAGAGCATGCCATGCAGCTGCTGTGTTTGGAAGTTTTCCAGCTGACAAGCATTTGGTCAGCAAACTAGAATTTGCTGGAATGTCTCTGCCAGAATACAGGTAAATTAAAATAGGCAAACAAACCCAATGTTCCAAACAAAAAAACCCCAACCACCTGCTTTTCTGCTGATCGGTTCTTACCTGGCTGAATTTGGTGCTGAGGAACCGGAGGTGAATTTTCATGCTTTCCTCTAGGGGTACTCTAAGACAGTATTTTCAGGAGATCAGAAGTTCTGGGTTCTGCATATTTGAATTTGGCTCCATGCCTGAAAAACGTAGAAGCTTTTAAACCTCGCATTGAGCTAGATGGTCTGGTCTTCCAAAATTCAAGGCTGCCTGATGGTTCTCTTGGTTTCTTAGATTAAAGGAAGCTGATTCTGTTTCATGTTGTAAAATTACAGTAAAGCACTTCAGTTGGTAAGAAAAGAGGGAGAAAGAAGAGTTTAACATTTAGAAGTCTTGACAATTTGCATAAAACAATCAGAGACAGCGAAAGGTTCCATAAGGAAAATAGGAAACCTATGATTTCAAGTTGTAATAAGTCTTTAAATTATTCTTACTTACATAAAACTTGAAAAAATTAAGGGTTTGAGGTGGGACTGTTAAGTATCTGGCCAGCATTGTTTGATTTACCATATGAGATTTGTTTGGTCCTTCTTCTTCAGTAATGAAGATGTAAAAAGTCCAAAGGATAAGCGTCAGTACAAATCCAGGGACTGAAATAGTATTGTCAGAGAAAGACTGATCAAAAGCCATTTTTTGCATTAGTAGTAAGTTAATGCTGCAGAAGGTACAAAGACCAAATAATGAAGAGTGTTAAAGAGTCGATAAAAATGAGCAGAAGTTCCCAAATTCCTATCACTGGAACCAGGTGATACCACATTAAATTAAAAAGGAAGAAAAGCAAATCTCTCAGAAAACAAACCTTTCACCTATGTCATAAATCTGAGCATATAGCTGTAAGAAATTGAAAACCCATGGCAGTGAGAAAAGAGACCAAGGCTTATATGGTTATTAGCGGTGTTATGTTAGTTATCAACAAAATTTATGAAGAAATTCAAGTTTTGATCCAATTTCTAGCTACTAGAGAGGTGTACAAGACCTGTAAAGAGATTATTCTGCCTTCTGCTAGCTCTGCATTCTATCATACTTTTCCAAAGTACAAATGCATTAGCCTGTATAAGATGCTCCACAGAGCAGTAGGATATTTGCTCTCATCTTGTACCTTAGTTGCTATTGAGCATTTCAGCATTTTCACATTATTAGTTAGTGCTGGTTAGAGGCACAAGTGGCTTAAATC
>VYZT01054577.1:13981-37942 GCA_013400735.1 Pomatostomus ruficeps
ACAGCATCAACACACTGAGAGGTGTGTGAAGGAGAAGCTCCAAGGAGAGCCAGCATCATACCTAGTAATGCTTTTATTCTGTTGGATCAGTTAGGAATTTCTCTATGAAACTATGTACCATGACAGGCAGTCTGCTTAGCTGCTTTTTTGGGTTACTGAAATCTAGCTTCTCTCTATACTTTTGTTTTTTCACAAGGAAGATTTAACTGGCGTCTAAAACTGTGTATTCAAAAAGAGACAGAGAACATCACTGCAGTCTCAAGATGGGCCTGTTTGGTATCTGGTGTAAAATAAGGTGGTTGCTCAGAGGATGAAATTCAGTGTGCAGAGATTGTGAGCACAGATAAGTTACTTAGATGAGGAAGAGAGAATCTTTGCCAATAATTTTCTAAATTGCTAGGAAAATTAACATGCATTCTGTTGTGATTGGGCTGCTTTTTGGGTGTGTAGGTAAATGGTGGTCATGTTTTTTCTAATGCCAATGTTGGCAACATGTGACAAAGTCGCCAGTTTCTCCTTTCATCTAGAATTTTGGTAGTCATCAGCTCTTTCTATTAGGAGTGTTATATCTGGTGAAATTCACCTCTTTGAGTGGAAATGGGTATTTTTGAGATCAATACAGCAGTTTTATCTGAGCTGTCCTGTTTTAGCAAATGTTTTTACAAGCTCTGCACCATGATGAAGAACCATCTGACTGACATTCAAGTTCAGATGTCACTAGTTCTTGCTGAAAAGCTTCGGCAGTGTCTGTCCTGTTAGTGAAATTCTCTGTTCCCCTCTTTTCTGGTTTTATGGGTTGTCTTGCTACAGCAGCACTGTAGCTGCAGTCACAGGTTTGGGAAAGAGGGAAGGAAGTCCTGTGAGGAAGCTGCTCGACTTTCTACAGTCGAGGGCCATACATTTTTCATTCTCTATTTATCTGCTGTGGATTCTCACCTTTGAAGCATACTTGAATGTTTGTGTAGCTTTAAACTGCAAGTGACTGTATGTTCTGTCTAATCACTAGAATGGAGGGAAGAGTTGCTGCTAAGACTTCTCAACTCTTAGGATTGTTTCTTTATGGTAAGAATGTTTGTTTGGTATTGTTGTACCTCTCATTAAAGCATCTCAAGTTTCAGAATGTTATACTTGCTCAGGTGTTGTATTTGTTGATTACATTTTTTAACTTCCCCTTTGGGACATAGTCCAATATTTGAAGCATTTGATCCAATTTTTTGTCAGTTATGTTGATCTTTGCAGGAAAATTTTAGTTGCTATCATCAGAAAGGTGAAGTGTCTTTCTAATGAAATGCTGCTAGTTCCAAATTGTTAGATTGCTACTCTGAGACAAAGAGTTGTAGTCTAATGAGAAAATTCATTTAACCATGAAAAAAATGTTGCTCAGACCAGCAGACTGCTGCTAAAGGAAGTGTTTTACTGGGGTGTTCTATGTCTTCCAGTCATAGCCAGCTGCTTTTCTTCGGAACTAGAGACAAAATAGCCCTTTCACTTGGAGGTGCTAAGTCTAATAATAACTATACCACATTCCTCTTCCAGCTTGTAGGTCAGAATTTACTCAGAAATGTTTCAAAGTAGATGCATGGTTTTCCTGTGAGGCTCACACTCACTTGGACACTGCTCCTGAGCTTCCTACAGACTTTTGCCTGGAGGCCCTGTTATCATGAGATCTCTTGCTTTGCCGGTTTGGAACCACACAAATTACTTTCTGTCTTCCTTTGTATTTGGTCAAATAACATACTTCATTTTTAAAGGAATACCTGACCTATGTTTTGGTGTCAGGGTTAAGGAAAAGCATGCAGTTTTCCTGTCTATTATTTTTAGGAGTTTGTTGTAAAGGTTGAAAGGTTAAATTTAATATTTCTTCACTTGTTGAATGTAAACATTCAAAACTCCCAATACAACCAGATAGTTCTGCCCAGAATGATGTGTATGTCCAGGGCAAAAAAGTTCCAAACCGAATTCTAGCCCCTGAGGGAAACATTAATCTTCAGAACACTTTTGACTACACTTTTTATCCTGGAACATAAACACACCCTATTGACTGACAAAGTAAAAATGTAAAAGTTTTTAATTCTTGCCTTGTTCTTAGGTAGACTTACTCTTTCCTTGTGGACAATCTAAGGATTGCTGTCTTTCTCTTCATGTTTGGATTTGCTAATTGAAGGATGCAGAATAGGACAGAATCTATGGGTTTTTCTCAAAGTAGTCTAAAAACTTTGCAGTGGTGACAGTTTTAAACATGCATCGTCTGGTGAAACTTGTGCCACCCAGAACCTTGTTAGATTGGTGTGCAATGCCAGAGATGTGTGTAGAGAAGATGGCGTTTAAAACTAAAATATATCAAAATTAGTTCATGCACTGATGGCAGTGCCAGTTATGGTGCTGAGGAATCAATTTTGAGTTATTTAGTCAAAGGAGATTGAAAACAACATATATTTTACCCAGAAAGGAAAGTGTGTGGGGATAAATCCTCCATAACATTGACTACATGTGGAAGGAGTAGCTGGAATCCTAGTGGAGTTGCTGGGTACCTAAGGTGTTGTCATTGATTTCGACCCTTGAGTAGCTGATAAAGTTTCCTTCTAAGTCACTGAGATGTGTCTTTGTGCATGACTGATCTTAGCATTTCAGTGCCACCCACAGAAAAGATGCTGTCCTGTACTTTGTCATCTGTGTAGCGCTACTTTTCTTCAGCATTTAGTAGAGAGCCATTCTATTGACGTCTGAAAGAGGTGTTCCAGAGACATTAGGTCAAACCTTGCTTTGGGTTATTTAACTAGTCGAGCTCAAATAATAGTTTGTTAAAAACTGAGAAACTAGGAGTTGAAGGTGAAAATCTGTCTTTTCAAACTTTTTACTCTCTTGCTAATACCTAGAATTGAGGGAGTTGATTCCTGAAGTCTTGGAAAATAGGAATACGGTAATCCATAACAGTATGTTTAGTTCCCTTGCTGTAAGTGATACTTTCGTTTGTTTTCACATGCATGCTTTTACATCTAAAGCATATTTAGACAAGCTTATTTGCTTGTGTATCTAGCCTGTTTATAGTGTTGTTTATTTAATAATAAACCATTTTTTAAATTATGTACTTGTGCTTGTTGAATGATAATCAAGATTCTGCTAAAAAAAGGCTTTCACAAATACTAATAAATTATTTTGTGGGAAAAAAATGCAACATTACCTGTTTCTTAACAAAATTGTCGTTTAAATAAATATGTATAAGGCAAATTGCTTACACAGATTGCACTTTTACAGTGTGTGCCTCTGGATTCCTGACAAGTGCCAATGTTTGTGTAAAGTGTATCTATCAGTGAGGAAGAACTTTTTTTCTAAAAGAAGTAAATAAAAATCAGGTTGCAAGTACAGAGCTAAATTAAACTCATTTATGTAAATAGAAATATCTTACTTCCAAATTGTAACTTGTTACTTCTACTACAGCCTGGATTGTGAGGACGGGACTTGTTCTACCAGCATTTTCCATTGTGATCTGTAGCTTCCTGCACCTGGACACCAGGAGTAGTGCCCTCTATTTTTTCTAGCAGACAGAAGACTCAAAATGTGCCTCAGATAAGATCATGAGGAGTAACCTTTTGCTCAGCCTTGACAATACACACCCATTCTTGGACATGTCAGCAGATTGCATAAAATGGTAAAAAGCCTCTCTATACCTACTCTGCAGAGGCCTCCAGGAGAGCTCTAGTAATGTGCTCTCTCTTTGCCGTGGGAGAGGGCTGTGGCTGACAGGTGGTTGATTTGTGGTTCTGATCTGGGAGGTACCTTACGCAGATTCTTTCCCTACAGGCAGAATTTACTCCTCTTTAGGTAGTTTCATATAATCTTCTTGGCTGGGCCCCACTTGATTTGTTTTCCAGCTGTGAGAAGTGTGGGTCTGAGCAAAAGATTGAGTTGCATTCTCCATGAGTAAGGATAGAGGTCTTGTATGCAGATTTCAGCTCAGCAGAGTCCTAATTGTTTGGTTCTTTCAAGTGTCGTAGCACTTGAAAAGTTTCCTGGATATTTACAGTTCAGTTCTCATTTGTTAGGAAGAGCATCATGATTTTACAATTTTTTATGGAAATACATGAAATTAAATGAAAATTAAAATAATTCTATTCAGTGATGTGAGTTCTTATACATGTGTTTATTTCTTCTCCTTTGAATAAGCAAATGACCAATAGTTAGCTGCAAGTGGCTGCTCTTCATTCAGTGAGTAGATCCATCAATTCTCTAGAATGAGACAGAGCTCTGGAGCTGTGCTACCTTGTTCTGTAACACTTAAGCAAGCTGAGGAATACTTGGCCATGGTACTTGATCTCCAGAGCAAAATGACAGCTTTGCTTTACATAGGTTGTTTGCAATTTTGTTTCACCAAGGCTTTTTTGTTAACTTATTTTTATCCCAGATTATGCAGGGTTAGGAAATTCAAGAAATCCATAAAGGAATGACTTCCATACTTTGAAAGTGCTTGGGTATTTTCCCTTAAAGTGGTAAACATGGATATTAAAATTATATTTGTTTTGTACACCAAGGATAGGATATGTTATAGGAGAATATCTATATGCAGCTTATTTCAAGCAGAAATTTATTTGAAGTGTGCAGATATTCTTGATCAGAGGCTCTTAAAATACAGTTGATTTTGGGATCCTGAGGTAATTCTCAAAGTAATGTTCCCTGCACCTGGTTGGATACAGTTTTGTGGTTTTGCCTGTATGTGCTGCTGGGTCAGTCTGGTTCCAGAGCCATGTCTGTCTTTCATTAGATGTCCAGTAAAGCTTATTTGTTTCGTTTTGTGTGGAAAACCCCAAATCTTAACCTTTCTGCTGTAGATGATAGTTTTAAAAATTTCTGTATAATCCCTTTCTGAAAGTACATTAGTGTAGGATGGATATTCAGACTGATTAGTCTGCAAATTCCTCAGTTACACAATGACACTGCTTTCAGAGGGAGAGCATGAATATTCTAGAGGCTCTCCAGATCTGTGAGGCAGATTACAGATGCAATTAATTTTTAAAAATGTATTTTGTTCATCTGGTTTAGAATGCAAAGCCTTGAATTATTTGATAAACCCAACTGTTTACTTTTTTACAGTACCCAACTGTACTTTTTTCTCCTATTACACTGTCATTACCAGTGATGAGTATTCTCTGACCATAAACCTAAAATTACACGTTACTTACCTTGTGTAAGTCAGTGGTTGGCCACTGTGTGTTTTGTGTATGTTTAGAGCCTTTAAAACAACTTGAGAAACATCATTCAGTGTCAACCCCTCTGCCTTAGGCAGGGACACCTTTCACTAAACCAGGTTGCTCAGAGCTTCATCCAACAATTAGTCATTGCTGTTAGTCATTAATTGCTGTTATAATGTTCTTACCAAAAAAGATACCTCGGAGCAGATAGTGTCTGGTCTTGTTAAAGGCTCAGTCACAAGTTTTATATGCTTATCTCATGTATAATTGTATTAAATATTAGTAATACAAAAAATTAGTCATAAACATATTGATGCTGAAAATTTCCAAGGCAAGAACACGTACAATGACAAGTGTGTGCTGGAGGTACGCAAGGCAAGTGATTCCCACACATCAGAAAATGAGTGATTCTTAGTTAAGACTTCTGTTTTCACTGCCTGGTGTGATAATTGCGCTGCTCCCATGAGTTTGAATGCTGGGTGCAAGGCAGAACTGAAGCCCAAAACTAAAAGCAGGGAACATCCTGTTTTTCCTTACTAGCAGCAGCTATTTTGGCTTGTTCCCATCAGCTACCATGCAGTTTTTTCTGTTTCACCTTGTGCCAGCTGTTGACCACACAGGGAGGCAGTTGAATTTGGGGGCTTAGTTTTTGGCTAGATTAGAAAAGAGGTGAGTAATTTTAGCTGGATTAGTGAGTTAAATGTGGTTTATTACATGCTCAGATGAGCTGTAGTGCACACACAGGACCTGGATCAGGGGAGGGGGTTGCACCCTATTAAAATGAGAAACTGTTTGTTGAGCATAGATGACACACAGTCTGCTTGTTTAAAAAGCAACATATCTCCAAGGAAGAGGAACAGGGCTTGTAATGTTCTCATTAATTGCTAGACAGGACTTACAACACAAAAACCTCTTTTCATTTTAATTACTTAATGGAAAAAAAACCCAAATCATAATGTGTAGGAGTGTCCAGTCTTCTGCTGGGCTTTTTTTTCTTTTCATTGACCCCTCCCTGTACATGTAAGGACCTCTTCTTTTGTCATACAGTCCATGTTAGCATAACTGCTAGGGAAAATTTCATCACATCTAAATCCTGCTGTACCTGTCTCAGTTTCCTTTTACTACTTTAATAGACTTTGTGAGTCAAAATTACAAAAAAACCCCAATATTGATTGAACAGGTGGACAGTTTGGAGGGTTAAGGAGGAAACCACGTACACACAACCCCTCTCTATTTACTTTCTATCCAAGGCTTCTGCCAGGAAAGATGGTGACTCTTGTTTTTGATGGAATTGAGTGTAAGTGGTGTGCACTTCATTTCAGCCTATTTGATGTAGACCAGCACTGTGTTTTAACCAGGCTTCGTGGAGCACAAGACCAGCCTTCAATATACATCAGCATGAGGCAAGGAGCACGCACATGATGAGTGTTTAGTGTAACATGAATTCACACTTTGTGAGCTCTTATCATGCAGGAGTGTCTGCCTTCAGAATCTGCTGGTGAAATATGGGTTGTGTGCAATGCCACTGCCCTGGGTTTGCAAAAAATGTGAGGTGTGTAAAACATGACACACGCTAGTTTATTGCCTTGAAATCATCGCAGCATGGATAGCATTTGGATATATAAACATCCACAAAGTTGAACTACATTGGTTTTTTTTTGAAAATAAAAAATTGCTACACATAAGAGACATGATGGAAGATGTGTACAGTCTATACAATCTTCCAGCAATAGATTGAGACCAGTGGCACTTCCCCGAAAAAATAAATTACCCGAAATTTGCAGCACATTCATATTCAATTTCATCACAGCAGATGCTCATTAGTATGTTGTTATTAATTGGTATTCACTTTAGGTTTTGTTTAAAATGAAGATAATAATTAGGTTTTAATTACTGCATCTTTCTAAGGGGGGGAGGGGAGGAAATGCCTCTCAAAGCACTGAAGTATTTCCTGTATGCTTTGCTCCATTACTTCTAAGCCTTGAAAGAGTCCCTAAGATATGTTTTTCTGCCAAGAGACTTCTTTTCTGTTTCCTTTTATTTCTTTTCTGTTTTTAAAATATTAAGGATTTGTTTGATGGACATACTGAACCATATCACAGTAGTAAGAGCCACTGTTCTTTTTAATCAAAATTATCAAAAAGGCTTTTCACGAAAGTAACTCTCTCAAGCAGCTGATTAATGAAGTGGTGCCACTGTTTTGTATTATAATTAATTGAAGTAATACAAATAACTTCTGTAGCCTGTGGAAATAATCTCTTCTGCAAAGCAATCTATTAGAGTTAGCAAACTAAAAGCAGGATTTTTTTTGGTGGGTTTTATTTAATTTCTTACTGCCTTTATCGTCATTAAAACCATAGGTGACACAACAATAAAAAAGAATACACCACAGAGAGGCCTTGAAGAAATGAGAGAGAGTCAGGTGCAGAAGAAAGCAAAAGGACAGAAAAAGTGAGGATGCAGAAAAGACTTAAAGGGTTATGAGTGTGGTGGGACTATGGAGAAATATAAGAATTTGGGAGATGCCAAAGACTGCAGAGGATTATGAGTAATCTAAAGATTTTTGAAAAACTTGTATTTATTTATTTGGTTAATGGAGGAATTCACAGTGGAGTTTCATGCAGGTAACGACAGGACGGGGGGAAACAATTTTAAACTAGAAGAGGGTATATTTATCCCAGGTGTTCCGAGGAGATTCTTTACTGTGAGGGTTGTAGGCACTGGAGCAAGCTGCCCAGAGAAGTTGTGGATCCCCCATCCCTTGGAAGTGTTGCAGGCCAGGTTGGATGGGGCTTTGAGCAACGTGGTGGAAGCAACCTAGTGGAAGCTGTCCCTGCCCATGGCAGGGGGACTGAAATGAGATGATCTTTACGGTGCCTTCCAACCCAAACTGTTCTATGATTCTGAAATTAATCTAAGGAAGGGCATCTATTTTTCTGACCTGTTTAAATGTACATTTTCAAGATCAGGAGGTTTTACATGCTGGTTAAAAGGTGTTTAGTGGACTAGCACTGGATCCAGGTAAGTAAAACGTCAGAAGTAGAATCACTAGTTCAGTCTTCTGCTACCTTGCTGTTGTGCATTTCCATCAACTTTTCGTTCTGTTTGTCTTTCCCTCTTTCCTTTCCTGATTTCTTTCTTACCTGATCTCCTTTCTTACCTCATTTCTCTAGGTTGCTGTGCTGCCCTTAGCTACTGGAGGGATTTCAAAGGCCGATGTGTTTCCCACTCTGGTGCCCTCTCAATAGGAGGAAGGACAGTGAGGCATCCCAACTGAAGCTTCTTGGGATGCAATTTAAATCAGCCAACATTGAGGCAGGGGCCTTCTAATTTCAGCACCTAAATGCAGCTCCCAGCAACCTTCCTTAAATAACAGAAAAGCTGGTGAGAGGTTGTACGTCTTAATTTCTCCTCAGGCACTGTGTTTAGGGTAGGAAGATGGCTGCCAGTGGTTAAATCTTTCCGGGGCCCCTTACTTTCAGAGAGTTGAGCTTTGGCATTTGTAAAAAAGAGGAGAAAAGGTAGACACTGGCTATTTTTTCACTCTCTCTCTGTCCAGATTAAGAAAACTGGTTTCAGTTCTCACATCTTGTTACAGAAGGATCTCCTTCCTCTGGAAATACCCTTTCTCCTTGATCACACTGTTACGGAGTGAGGAAGCTGCATGTTATGGCTGGAGTGAGTGGACAAGGGGACCTCGCTCCAGAGCTGAGTTCTTAGGCTTTCATGAGACAGGAGCAGAGGTGGTGCCACCCTTCCGTGCGGTGTCTGGTTCAAACACCAGGAGCTGCAGGGCCAAGGCAAATGCTGAGCCAGACATTGCATTCGAGCAGGGTGGACTTAGCCTCGTGTGGAGGCACCGCTGTCCTTCAGGAGCTCCTGGGAAGTCTCCTTTCCTGATGTGTGCCCTGGTGGGCATTCTCTGGCATGTATGGTAGCTGAGCAAGATAATTTAGTTTTCATGACTGAGTGCTTTGTACCCTAGTTTTGTGTTTAGTCATGGAAAAATTTTCTTTTCCAGTGTTCGTAATTTACCAGTTCTGTTAAGACACCATCGGTTTCCTGCTACGTAATCTGTGTAATCTTAAATTCTTCCTGGGAAGGCGGTTGGAGATTCGCAGTTTGCCTCATGATGCTACAGGAAACAGTTCTACAACCATTTTAAACCTAGATTTAAATCAATATTTTGTTGGCTAAACACAATGGTTTATTTTTAATACATTTGTTATTTCTATATTAGAAGCCTAATTTTTCTGTCAAAGAAGTGAATAACTGTGAATGAAAACTATATACCTTTTGTTCCTTCATCTGTTGATTGTGGTTTTAAATGCAATTTAAAAAAAAATAGTTTGGTTGCATGAAAAGAAGAAAATCTTCTTTCCACAAGTGGAAGCTCACAAAGAGGCAGACTTACCTGCAGAAGTTAGTTCTTAATAAAATAAAGAAATCAAACCTCATGGAGTAAATAAAGACTTCAAAATAGAGTTTTATTTTCATGTACTCACCATTCAGTCTTTCATGGGAAGAAAGAATGCATGAATGGTGATAAAAATTTAGCTCCAGTTCTTTCTGTAATACTGGGTTGTTGGGTTTACACAAAAAAATGACTGTTAAATACTATTTGGGTTTGAAGTTTTGGGGTTTGGGCGTTTTTCCCTTTTTTAAACCTAAAGGTTGTCAGAAATTAAGGAAATACAAGAAGTGGTGATATAAGTAATTCTTAAAGTCCTTTCAAATTGAAGGTGCCTTGTCCTTGGACACATAAATATGCCATGATATTCATACCTTATGAAAATCTTGAAACATTTTGTTTTCCACCACTTACTAAGTGTAAGGTGCAGGAAGCAAAAGGGAAGGAGATATTAGCACATTATCAGTAAAAAAAAATTCCTCTGTGTGTGTGTATATATATGTCTATGTGTGACTGTATACATTTTTACATACTGATTTTTGTACTTTCTTTATCCATTTAAGCAGTGACTTTCAATTAGCCTGCCTACTAATATCAGGTCACTAAACTCTATAGCTGATGCTTTATTCTTTCATGTGAGTTGTCATTCGTTTGCTTCAGTTGGCTGGCAAAGGTTGTTGTATATCCATTACCAGCAACACAGCACTTTGCATTTCTGAATTGACAAGCAGCTATATTGACCTAGCGCTTATTATGGGTCAACAGCTGCGTTAACCGACGGAAGGACTGAGGGGCAATTAAAATGAATTGGCAAAAATATATCTTCCTAATTTACTCCAATTTGTTATTTATGCTAACATTGTATGGCTTCTATGGTGACACTAAACAGAATGGACCCAATAATGGCAATTAACATAAAAATATAATGGCTAATCAAATTGACAGCAACTGTTTCTCATCATCTCGACACACAATACATTATCAAAACAAACTATTATGAAGGAGGTAATTTCAGTGTTCTATTCAACCTGCTTCATGTGTGCAGTCAGGGAGATGTGTACCAGCAATTACAGCTGAATCTAAAAAACTAAACAAATAACTTAATCGCTGTCGTCCTCCTTTTTTCTTCTTCAGGAAGCAGTAATCAGGATTTACTAAAAATAACTGGTGTATAATAGTATAATGATGATGCATATCGTAGAATAGCTAATAAGGAATAAAATATGCTTCTGTGTGTCTTTTTTAAAAATAGGTTCACATGAAGTGGAAAAAACTATACTTCTAAAATATATAAAAAATAACTAAGCAGTAGTAGTAGTTGTCATATGTCTCAACATGAGGTGCTTAATAGTTATAGATACTTTATTACATGTCAATAGAAGTGTAAAATTACCTGAATGTAGTAGCAAAACTTGGCTTGATTGGGCAGAAAACTGAAAAGCTAAGTTACAGTAGAATTCCCATAAGTACAAATACTTCACCAGTTGCTCTTCCACTGCAGTTTCAGGATCATTCCTTGTGGTGTGCTGAGTGGCAATTTTACATTGGTCTAACCACATCCTTTGTTTTATAGCTCATCAAGAAAATTTTTGAGGATTTGTGTGTATCTACCTCTGCACTAAATATATTAATATGAACGCTACTTGCAAATTTGATGCTGTTAAAATTGTCTTATTCTTTGTAATGAACAACTCTTCAAACCATTGTTGGCCAATATCTGAAATCCAGTATCTTAAACAGCAGGGAGTAGAATGTGGGTTTATGGAACAAGGGTGCAAGAGATGAACTTGAAAGGTTTTAGTTGTAGTGTGGTCAAGATGGATCTTGTGTCTATTCAACCAATTTCTAGAGCACAGAACAGAGGCAGTGATAGGAGAGCATCCAGGTGTGTACTTTGGAACTAGAGGAGTAGTACAGAGGCCTGCCATAACTGGCCTTCAGACCATTTAATTAAATATCATATTCCACATGTACACATCTGCAGGTTTTTGAAGTACAGGTGTGATTGCTAACATGCAGAAGCCTTCACAGCTGTGTGGAGCAAGGTGATGATGTAGCTGTAAAGGTGTATATGCACCTGTTCTTATTTGGATGACACATTCCCAAATTATATAACCACAGCTGGTGTGGAAGGAGGGGAATACAGACAAACACCTGTATTCATTAAAAAAGTAGACATTCATTCTTTTTTTTTCTTAGTTCATTGTATTGTACAATATATTAAAGCACTGAAATTATTCATTTTTCCCATCATTCTTATGACTTTCATTTTCTTGCTAAGGCATCATTGTGATATGTGTATTTGTAAGAATGGATAAATACATTTTAAGTTTCTGTAAGAACTTTTAAGTTTAGTTGGTTTATATAAGTGTTTGGTGTAAATTGTGAGGAAAACTAGAGGTGTAGTAAGAACACTTCATAGCATAATACTACTAATAGTTCCAAAAGCTGACATGAATAGAACATATAAACTGTTGGGAAAAAACCAAATAGAAGTAATCACATTTTAATAGCGGACTTAGAAATGGGTGCAAGACACACTCTTTTGAGTTGGGTTTTTAATTGCTGTCTTCTTACATTACAGTATTCTGATAAGGCCCTGTACACTCAGCTCTGCTTCTACCGATACATTTTTGATGTGGACTACGTGATAGATAAAGAGGTTGCTGAGGAAAATAAAGGTATGTTTAAATTTTTAATTAATTAACTATAGTTTAATAACAATTCTCATGCTTGACACTAGACCTACTGTACTCTTCCAATCTGAACTATAAGGCTGTAATCTAAAACAGAAAATAGAGGAAAGTATGAATTTAAGAATCCTCTCCAAGAGGAATGTGTTCAGTTGGAGTTCACCACTTTATTATATGCCCCCTTTCTTCTTTTGAAGTGACTGTGCTTTGGAAAACGTGCTTTTCTTGCGTGTTACAACCTTTGAGAAATCTCTTTGCTTGAAGGACATGTTAGCTTCAGTAAATAGATTAATTAAAACGTGTACATAATTAAAACTTATGTTCAGCTATTACTGTTGAAGAGACACTTTTTGTCAGGGAGAAAATCGAGGGCACAAAAAAAGCAGTAATGCTAATTGTCTACAAAGCTCTCTTAAATAAAATACAGATTAAATTGATCTTAGGAAGACCTTTTTTATCTTCTACCAATTACCGTAACATTTCTGAACTAAAACATTTCTAAGCTGTAACGGATCAATGGGTTTTGTTCAGCTAAGTGATTTTCAAGCTGACAGAAGAATATTTCTGAGAGTGGACTAATGCTTGGAATTCTGAAAAAAGACATGTTTGGGTCCCACCACTGAAGCGTGTTGTCCACAGGGAGCACTTGACTGTGTCCTCTGCGGATCTGGAGGTACCTGTGAGGAAAAGGTGCTGCTGTTGGGACTGTGTTCTGATGGCTGCTGGCTGCTCTGCTGTCAAAATCGTCCTCACCCCTGCCCTGCATCTGCAGTTAGGTTGCTGGGTGGTGAAAAGAGATTAAATAAAACTCAGTCTTTCTAAATGTTATTTTGTTAAGCCACGGATGGAAATGAAAATATTGTAACCTCGTAGCTTAAAACCGCTCAAATAAGCAAACAGGCTGCTTTTGGCGTGTTGTACTTACTGTTCTTGTAGAGGTTCTCATTTCCTCCCCTGATCTCTCTGAGTCGGGGAACTCACTCTGATGCTTGCACTTCTCAATGGCTTTGTACATGCAAGGAAGCCACAGTGTGTAGCCATGGCAGTCTAATACAGCTCTGTAGATGTACTGAAGGAGTGGATGTTGCGGAGTGGATGCTACTGGTGGCTGACACCAAACTGTGTGTAGATTTCTTGCCTAATATAAGGGCAGAAGAGTAGAAAACACTTCATGGGTTATGACATCCAATCCCCTACTAAAGCATTCCACTGCATTTTTCAGGACTGCAAGTTTCTGGAACTTCATTTTGTAACCTGTGAGCGGTGGTTCTCCTTTTGCTGCAGTTCCAAAGTGTGTTTCAGCCTATCGATCTGTGATGACTGAAAATTCACTATAATTTTCATATTCTAACTTTTTTGTGTCTATTTTATGGCCATTCACTAAATGTTTATTTATTTCCTTGACGTTTCCACTGCTTTTGGAAACAGTGGTGGCATCTCTGTTTTGTTTTGCAGTTAAGTCAGACACACTCTTAGCTTTCTTAAGAAGAAATGGTCTCTGCTGTATGATTCTTCCTCTTGGCGCCTCTGAATGCAGTTTTTTCTAGGTTGAATTAATCTTCGGGCTGTGAGAAACTAGAAATTATGTGGTATTTTAGATAGTATCTCCCCAGTGTCTTGTTCACTGGGTTTGTACAATTGCTGGAATTACATCTGCTGATGCTTTCTTGAGCCACCTACGTCCTGTTCATAGCTGTTCATATCATTAACTTGTAGTGAAGTAATGATAGAAATCCTGAGGTTTGAGAGGTTTTTTTTCCTTATGTCATTTCAGAATCATGGGTTTATTCATATCTCAGGTTCATGCCACTTGTTTTACTTCATTTTCCTGGTTTCATTAATTTTTGACTGCTTAATCTCATTTGTAATATTAGACTTCAAGGTTAATAAATTCTCTCTGAAAAATAGTATGGTGGCTTCTGAATTCACATAATTTACCACCTTCTGTTTTAATGGGAAAATGTTTCTTGGACCCTGACCGCTAAGTTCAATAAAATTAGTTTTCAGAGTAATTCTTAAGGAATTGTAAGAATTCTTCTAGGACTTTTTTTCTCTTGGGCAGTTAACCTTTCAGCATGGTGTATTTTTCTCTTTTTCGTAGCTGTTTGAAAATTATTGTATTATCTTCTTCAATGAGACAGTGATTTCAGTCTTGGTGTTGCAGCAGGTGTCAAGGCCAGATAAATTAAATCTCTTCATTTTCCTTTGACAGTTGATTATTTTCAAAGCAATTGGCTATGTGGGTGTGATAAACCTGTGTATAATTCTGTCCCATTTTTCAGATATCTTTCGGGAGGAAGATAACTTGCTACAATATATGCAGAATTTGATAATAATTGTCCATGGCTATTTGTGCCACCTTTTTGCTTTGTAGATACCAGTGTTGTCTGTTTTCTAGTAACATATGTTACTTATTTGATACACTTCATGTAGAACTGGGTGGGATTAAATAATTTCCACGTACCATTTTTGTTGTAGGTCTGAAATGGAAATCTAGTGAACTCCACTTTATAATATGAAGCTAGTGTTTATTTTCCCTTGCAACAAAAAAGATTTTGTTTCCATGTCATCCTTCACAAGCCATTCTGTCTTCAGTCTGTGATCAGAATCATTGCCTTTATCAAAAATGATGACAAAATTTAAGTGTAGGTTTTGTATGTCTTTGGTATTTTCAATCTCCTCTTTTTATGTGACTAAACCACTGCTTGACTGTTGTTTTCATTTTGGTTTGGGGAGGGTTTTTTGCTTTGTTTTGGGGTCATTGTTTCTTGAAGCCCAAATTGCATGGACTTTGGTTGTTTCTACCTCTTATTGCCATTTTTCCAGAATTTTTAAACACCAGTTCTTCTTTTTTGTAGATTCTGTTTATTCCTGATGACAGCTTTAGTTATTTATCTTGGAGTGTTCTTCCATAAAAAGAAAAAAGTTTTGATGGCTAGAGATTGAAGATATAAATCTGTTTCCCACTGCAGTTTGAAAGAATTCATGTCTTGTCTCGTTCAGAACCTTGAGATTTCACCATTAGTTCACTTGCATTTTCTGTTCTTGCCTCTTCAAAATACGGAACTTTAATTACAGAGCAGGTTTTGTTTGTTCAGCTGTTTATACTGAAGGCCCATATTGAAATGGAATCTAAAATAATGATTGTGAAATCTGTGGGAATTCAAAAAGATATCCAAGCTGCTTCCTTTCCCTGCCAGAGGATCTACCTCTAGAATACCACAGCCTACTTTTTACAGATGGACTAAATTTTAAAATCTTCTGGCAATGCAGGTTCTACAACTTGGCACGTTGTACAACCAGTTTCCTGTGGTGTTTGGTGTGGTCACTGTACTTTCTGTAGAGAGCTGGTCTTGATATCTGAGGTGAATTTTGCTTTCTGAAGCTTCTTCTTTGCACGATGGGTGATACGCTGTTCTCTTAGAGAGATTTACGTATTTAAAACATGCAATGCTGTATTCTAAGCCTCTCTCAACTACTAGCTTGTTTTGTGGAGAAACAGCAGGAGAGTTTTCCACTTCCCTGTGTGTTTGTTTTTTGCTTTTTTAGTTTTTTTTTTTTATTTTTTATAGACCTTCAGTAGGTAAGGCTTAGCACAGAGGAGTTATGTTTTGCAAACTTTTCTTCTGCTTATTTATACCAGTGTGGTGATTGCAACATCCTTCACTCATATTTCATTTGGGATCCACTGTAATCATTAGATAGTTACTGTTCCATCTTTTTCCTGTAAGAATCAAGAATAAGCTGATTGGTCTATGTCATTTTTTCTTATTTCAGTGACTGGTAAAGTTAGCTGTCAATTATACCACCCAGGAATATTTGGATGATACAGTTATTGGTCTTTTGTCCTATTACTAATACAAGCATTTATCCTCCAAGCCCATGTTTCCTTTCATCTGGAAGTTTAAGGTCTGTTATGATGATACAATTTAATTGGTTAACATCGTTATAACAGTGCAAGGTTCTTAGTTGTCATACTACAAAAAGTGAAATTCTGAAAATTCTTGGCTGTCTTTCTAAATTAGGAACTCTTGCACAGTTAGTATTAGGTTAAAAACCAGTTTAGTTTTTAATATTGCTATGCCCAAACCCCTAATTTAAGATACCATTAATACTAGAAGGGCTGTTTGTTCTCAATTATTTAATCTGAAAAGGGAAAAAATGCTCTGCTGGGAGTAGCAACATACTCAACATGTTTTCAGCACTTTCTGACAGTTTTTCGATGCTGGGCTGTGGATTTAATCAGATGTTGCTACTTCGAGGAGCAAGCAGAGCAGTAAACAGCAGCAGGAGTAGCAAAGTAGTAGCATCCTGTCTTCATATAGATGAAAAAGGATGGGTCATCTGTCAGTGATTTTGAATGCTTGAGGCTTAAATACAGTAGTCTGCTGTCTTTGTGTGCCTTAACTTCAGAATGGAAATAGGTGTATTCTCATTTGCACTCAGGACATCAGAATAGAGTGTGGTAATCTTTATATCATCAAACACTGGTATTGTTAAATACTCAAAGATATTACTGTTTTCATTTTGCTTCTACTACAGTAAAATGAAAACCTCTGAAAGTGAAGAGAAATGGAACCCCCATAAAGTCACTACAACTCCTGTGCCTTGCACAGATATCTGCAGTTCAGTTTCCCCACCTGGCATCAAATAGAAGACAAGGATGCTGCGGTCTCCTTATTCACAGTGCATAAGTATCGCTGAGGCTGTTTATGGTGCTGTGATCTTTTTGGAGAAATAGGATTCTGGTCAGAGGATTTTTTTCTGTTCCATTCTGTAGAAAGGGGCTGAAAGCTACTGCCTTTCAACTGTCCCATTTTTCAGGGAGGGAAGGTCACAAATGTTGTTTGCAAGACATCTGAGACAGAAATTGCAAAGCTGCTGTGGTGGATTCCTTCCCAGAATATATTCATCTATTGAGCCCATGGCTGTTTGATTCTGAAAAGTCTCAGCATATCCTCTTAATGGATGAGCAGAAGAAAATGAGGATGGGAAGAAGATAACTTTGGGAAAAGCAGTTAAATATTCCTGTGTATTAGGAAGACCTACATCTTTGAAGCATATGCCACTTTGTGGAAATAGAATGTAATTGTTTTGATCATATACTTACAGGCTGCGGTTTTGTAAAACCAAATGCATATTCAGAGGATGTTTTCACACTTTATTACAGCTTTTTGTGTGCACCTCACTCCACCCTTCTATGCTAACATCAAAAATCCCTAGTTTACTTTATGGATGAATAAACTGAAAAATTATGTTGGGAAAAAAGAAGCTCTTCTAGGCTGTTAGATCTAGATGTAAAAAAAATCAGCTCTGAATATTTGTGAGAATCCTGTCAGTTCAGTTGTGAGTGTTTTTCCTCACTATGTTCATAACTTGGTGTGCCAAGTAGCAGGTTGAAGTGATTTTTTTTTCTTAAATGGAGGAATTTTTGTTAATCAGAACAATTTGCCACATTTTTATCAATTTCCTGACAGAAGACTATAGCAAAGTGCTTGTTGCAGTAAATAAGAAGGGTGATACAGTTTTCTCTGTGGGCATTCTAGTGGACAATAAGGAGAGATGGTATAAATTACCTCGGTGTATATGTGTGTGCGCATTTATTTGTAAGATGGCAGCAGCTGCAGCCTGGCCTAACTCTTTTCAGAGGGCACAGTTCAACGATCAAAACATTTCTGATGGCATCACATCTGCAGACACCATCACTAAGACTTCAGTTCACTGTAGTGATCTCTACATCCAAGCAAACAAAAGCTCCTCTGCGCATTTGCTGTCAAGTACTTTGTCTTCCAATCATGTTGTTTTGAAGAGACTGTAAAATAATAATTTTCAAGAATTTAATCTATGAGTCTTTCTTCAAAAGCACTTGTTCGTTTTTCCTTAATGTGTTGTTTTGAAGAGGAAGACTTGTGTACTTATTTTTTTAAATTTGAGTCACTATTTCTTGAGTATTTTAAAATCTAACTTCTTTTGAAAGCAAAAGCTACTGAAAATTATTTACAGTAAGGTTTTTGAATCTTTTGAAGTAATGTATGGGCAGTTAGATTATCCTTAAACCTTAAGTTATTCTGCCCTAATGATCATGCCTTTTTTTATTGCCACTTGGACATTTTTAAGATCTCAAGTGTAACTGTTTCTCCATTCTAATTCTGTTCATGTTGTCTTTTTGTTAAACTTAGAAAATCTAAATAAACCCCATTAACCCCGTACATTTCTATAACCCTTTCTCTGAGCACAAAACACCATGGGTTGGGACACTTCTCTTGGAGTTGTTATTTTCTCTGCTTGTGAAGGAAATAAATAGAAATAATGAGTTAAAACAGTTACAATATGTCTACAGTGTGGAAAATCTTCAGCATGAGAGGAGTGCATTTACTGTGACTCACACCACTAATAAAAAGGTTTTGATTAATGAAGACACTTCTTTCTTGCACATTGTATTAATGTTCCAGATGGGGCGAAGTAGCGACTTAGCCAATTTCTGACTCCTCATTAAGTTGGAATGGGTATTCTACCTCTTCAAATAAATATCCTGCCTCTACTGGTAGGGTTTGGGGTTTTTCCTATATGGAAAAAAGTGAACAGGAATATCTTCTCCTTTGCACTTAAGGATTTTTTTGCTGTTGCAATAAGAATAGATGCAGGTCAGCTTGTTATCTGTAACCCATGCAATGGCATCGTCTGTCTGGTGTCATTTGCCTCCTCCTTTATCAGTTCTCTTGTGAGTTTCTCTAAACAGAAAGTATTTCTAAAGCAGTTTTTCTTCACTGCTTCTTTTTTGTCTGATATTTTTTTATTATAGAGACCTTTGTCTCTCTGGTTTCATCTCCTTAGTAAAGTTTGGGGTTGTTTCTTTTGATGGGGGTTAGTTCTGCTGTTGTTTCTTGCAAGTCAGAAGTGTCAACATTTTAGTGACTGCTGCTTCTCACAGCAGTTTGCTCTTTTCTATAGAGGAAAGTGCAAGACTAGCACGTTTTTCCTTTTAGAAGACCCAAAAGTTTTATGGATCTGACTGTACTAAAAAAAAGTAATAAATTCCTGTGTTTTAGATACCAGAATTCTGACATCAGTGCTATTTTTTAAAAAATTATTTTAGTAGAAATTGGAAATATAAATGTAAACAATTTAACTCTGTAAAGTGCATTCCGTATATGTGTGCCTAGACATCAGAAAGATAATGTAAAGCTAAGGCTTAAAGAGATTTTTTAAAAGATACAATTATCTGTATGATTTTTAAGTCTCATAAGAAATGTATTTTAGAACTTGCCAGTGATGGCTGATAATCACTTTGATATTTTGAGGAAAATGGTAGCTTTAAACAGATGATACAGAATTTATTTTTAAAAATGTATTGTGCTTATACAGTTGATGGCTTTTATTTCCATAATGTTTTTTACTACATAATTATACATCTTAATTACGTAATTACCGTCATAATTATTATGTAATTACATGTAGTTCCACTAATTACAAAATCAGGAAGTGTAATTATCTACTAAAAACTTTCTGAAATCTTATTTGTTCACTAGAGATTATTTAAAAGACCAGTGACCTACTGAAGATGGTGTGCAGTGTTGTACTTAACACCAGCACTCTTCTTCCCCTTCCTCGTGGGCAGTACAGTTTGACAGGGTTGTGGAAGGACTTCCATGTCTTTAATTATGACTTGCCTTGATATGAGGTTGGAGAACTCAGTTGAGGTGCCTGCAAATTTAGAGCCTCTTAATTTTTGCCATTGATACCTTAGGTCGTTAAATGTAGAGACTCTGTAGCTGAACATCCAGAAGGTTCCATGGTTTGAGTGAACACTTCTGTGACCTTGTTTGTATTTTGGTTGAGGGTGTCTGGTTCAGGTATTCGGTGTCAGGTATAAAGATGTTTGGGAAAGTTTGTTTATGGCCATGTATATGTGGAGTGAAACCTTGACTCCACAGAAGATAAAGGGAATGCAGCTGGTTTCTCATGGTCCAAGGATTTCTTTTATTGCATAAAACTGCTTTTGAAAAAATTGCTTTCCCGTATTGATATACGCTTATGTCTGTATGTTGTTTCATTACTTACTGTTGGACGTACTTTATTATAAATTTGTCTAATCATACAGTTTGAAACCAAAAATAGTTTACTGCATATTATAGAAGAGCAAAATTAATATTCAGGACAGTCTATGGTTCCTATGTCCTGATGTTGTATTAAAAGAAGATAGTAACTATATTTTCTTAATGTTTAATAAATCATGTGCTACCTTTAGTAGTTTGAAGGAAAAGAGTACTGTAACGTGTTAGATTTGGTGGACTTTTCTCGTTCTGTAACACTGTGATGTATCAAAATGACATCAGAGATACAAAGCTTTCTCTCACAAGCATCATGACAGCAAGCATTTACTTATGTCACAGCATTAAAATCACCAAGAAGAAAAATACTTTAAGTAACAGAAAGGAGAATTATTAGGAAAGAGATGATTTTTTTTTAAATATTACTATTTGTTGTACTAATAAAAAGGAAGAAAATTGTAATCTATGTCAGAAGGGAAATGGTGAAAAAGAAACCTGAAGAAAGGGGGATACTGGAATACTGAAATTTCTTTGGAACACCACAAGACTCTTAATACTGTGTTGCCCATGTGTCAGTGTAATTTTTCTGTGCTTGTTACATAAGGCAACTGTTTTATTGTATATTTGCCAAAAGCTATTCTTAGCTCCCAAATCTGGCCTGGGTTTGCAGTTGATGTGAATATGTCATCTTCTTGATGTTAAATGTAATTACCTCAACTCACGCCTCCTAAGTATATGAGTCCTAAGGAGAATTTGTCTCCAAACCAGTTTAAATTATATTGACCATTAAAAGAAGCACGTAGAGTCTTTTTTTGTGAAAATGGGAGCCTTATTAAATTTCCAAGATTTAAATTATTGCTGCAAATAAAATTATGTTAATTATTATACTCACTGAAGTATAATAACTGCACAGGAGACACTTCTTTTGAAATACGTTTCTGTATCCTCAACAAACAAAGGATTTCTATCAAATACATTATGAAAATATAGTTATGCTCTTTTCTCTAAGAAATGGATGGAGATAATCTCTTCTTTTTATTAGGGACTAGTAAGCCGTTTAGAGAGTAGCATAATGGAGAATTTTTGTTTTATTCCATAGGGGACACAAAAATGGTGCATGATATAGGTATAAAAATGCAGCACAAGACGAAGAAGTGTCTAAATGCAGCTTAAATTTGGTTTATTTAAATAAAAAGTACTGCCTTCTATAAAAGAGTATTACATTTTTGCCATCTCTACATCAGAAAATTGTGGTGGTGTCAACTGATCCCAACTGATGTGTTTCTGGAGGAGCAGGGGCAGTTGAGCACTTGAAGCTATGAGAGTTGCTGCCTTGAAAATAAAGAATGCACAGGACAGTGTTTGGAGTAGGTACTGCAGAAAAGAAATACCCCTTTGTCTCGTGGGCAGAGCCTCCACCTCCAGTTTTCAAGTCTCTCTCTCAGCAAAGCCACACTCGTTCTGTGACCTTTGTAGTTATTTTGAGACTGATCTCATTCTAGCAATCCAACTGCCAAATTTCATGTTTCAGTCTAATGTAATTGACTTTTGAGAACAGATTAGTCATCTTTGACAGTCCAAAATGTGGCTCAGCCTTAAAAGAAGAAATGAAAGCAGGATGTTCTTCTGTCTTGGCTTGTCCCTCTTCTGGGAGGGGACTGAGATGGGTGCAAGGGGCAGCTGGTCAGGTTGGAGAGCTCTTTGTTTTTATCTGGCAGAAACAGGTTTGGAAGAAGTTGATTTGATCCTGCAAGGATAACAACTCTTAAATGCATATCAAAATGTTTTCCTATCTAATATTATTTAACTCAGAATATAATAATGTAATTATTTTGACATGAAAACGTTACATACTGTAGTATTTCCACTTATCTTTAAATAGACATTTTTCACTTTGTGAGAGATGCATGCAGTAAGACAAAACAAAAAATGAATAAAAAGAAGTGAGTGACAGCCTAAGCTAGTTTATTTGTATTATAAAAACAAATAATATTTGACATTAATAGAATTTTACAGACTTGAAATTAAAACATTTAGCTAGTTATGGTATTGTTTTATATTTCTAATGTGACAATATATGTTCCATAAACTAACAGTAGCACATTTGTCAAATTAATATTTTTCTTTGAGATTCTGTTACATAGTCATGGGGGAGGAGCAAAGGAGCATTAAAGGGACCTTTTTTTTTTCTGATAGAGCTGAGCCAGTAGTTTAAAACATACTTAATGAAATATAGTGATGAATGACCAAAACCAGTATAGTTAACATACTTACTGAGAGCATTAACTGCCATATTTCTGAAGAGTAATGGTAAACTATAGTAACCAGGAACATGATGTGGAATATTTCATACTTTAAATTTTGTATTGTACAGGAATTAGTGGGTTTGGAATTGGTTATCATGAATGCGATGTCATGATACCTTGAGGTCTAATTCAGTTGATTCAAATATTATTTAATTTAAGAGATCTAAAGTGTAGCTTCTTGGTTGGAAACAAGTGCCATGTGTTTTTGGGGCATTCTCAGGGATGGTGACTCCACCATGTCTTTGGGCATCCTGTTCCAGTGTTTAACCACTCTTTCAGTGAAGAAATTTTTCCTAATATTCAACCTGAACCTCCACTGGTGCAACTTGAGGCCTTTTCCCTTTGTCCTGTCGCTGTTTACCTGGGAGAAGAGGCTGACTCCCATCTGACTATACCCTCCTGTCAAGGTGTTTTAGAGAGCAATGAGGTCTCCCCTGAGCCTCTTTTTCTCCAGGCTAAACACCCCCAGCTCCCTCAGCTGCTCCTCACAGGAGTCATGCACCAAATCCTTTGCCGGCTTTGTTGTCCTTCTCTGGACACAGTCTAACAAAATAGAGAAAGAAACAGAGGTTCGAATCTGAAGGTTTAGTTTCTGAAAGTCTGGATGCATGTTTAAAACCAGTATTTCTATTTTTTCCATTTCAGTTGTCCAAAGATTTATCTGCTGGTTCCCAGCTTAAGCCCAGTTTCAGATAAAACAGTGATGCAAGCAGCCATAAAGGTGACCCATACACAGCTTAAAAATGTTTTTCAGTGTTTCCAAAACAGGAACTCTCATAAAATTCAGAAATTACAGTGAAGTGTCTGTACCTTTTTGAACTTTTTAATACAGTCTGAAGACTTTGCATCATTTTGGTTTTATTGTACTGTTCTGGCGAATTTTGAACATGAGAAGTACTCCGTCAGAAGCTCCTATTTAGACAAAACATGCATTTTATTTCAGTATTTAGTCTATGAACATATGAGCATGTCTGTATTTTCTACCAAATACCAGAAAGTATCATTTTTGTTCTGTTATGGCATTCAACACTGGCGATTCTTGATACATGCATGTGTTCTCTGTCCTAGAGTGACTGCTAACACTGCACTGACCCATAGAGTCAATAAATACTCTTTGTTTTAACCTGGCCCTCCAGGACCCAGTTTTGCCTGTAGTGTCTGTGGGTTTTGAGGCAGCTCTGGTGTGCCTGGCTGCTGCTCTCCACGCTTCTCCATTTCCAGGCATCTCTGCTGCCCTGGCACAAACCACTCTCCCACTCATGTAGGTCCTGGGCTTGCTCAGCTCTTCCCACATATAATCACAGAATGGGTTGG
>VYZT01054579.1:1833-12464 GCA_013400735.1 Pomatostomus ruficeps
AGGATACATACACTGAAGAGTTCCATAAAGCAGCCAGACACCAGTCATTGTTAGGAAAGACAGGAACAACAGGTAGTAATAATGGTTCCCAATGCCTGAAATTGAGGCAAGGAAAAAAAAATTTTAATAGTTGGACATTTTAAAATTCAGCAGTACTTGTATTCCACTGAAGTTAACAGGAATAAAAGGAGAGTCAAAACCATTTCTTATTTTACCCTCTGCCATCCACAAGAGAGCTTGACAAGGCTGATCTCTCCTTCAACTTTCTCCTATAAGCCACCCCAACTTATATAATAGAATTAGTTCTGATGAAGTCAGCCAGGATTTGTCTGTCCTTCAGAGCATGCCTTCAGCTGTTCTGGTCTGATGAGGACTAATTAAGCAACCACAACTCCCTCCCACGTACAATAAAATTGTCTCATATGACTGGGAAGTGTAAGCTTTTCAATTTGCCTGACCTTGTGTGCTTCAGAATTGAAAACACACACATAAAAAAGCCCCAGACCTCTGTCAGAAAAATTGTTACATGAAGATTTTTTTTTTAAATTACAATCATATTGCTCAAAGTTTTGAGACAACGCATCAGAAGGATGTCTCAGCACCTTGTAAATAGCAAACATTGTAAAAACAGAATTCAACATTAGAAAAAAAAGCTATTGGCAAAAAAATAAGTGAAAAATATGTTGTTACAGATGTAAAGCTGTCACCTTCCCATCTTGAGCATCACCAGTGATGAGCCAGAAAGGAAGAGAGAGGGCGAGACGGAAGAACAGAGGAACACAGAGACGCCCTGCAGGGTTATCTCAGTGGTGCAGCTGCTCCACTCCGAACTGTCCCTAACAGTGACAAGAGGCAATGGAAGTTCAGGAGGACACACGAGTCCAGACACTTCCTGGAGTTCATTCTCCTCATCCACAGCTACTGCATTAAAATGTCTGAGTGTGCACACTTGTCTGGTCCTTTTAGTATCTGCTCTTGGACATGCTGTCCAAAAAGCTTTGCCTAATCCCTTTCTGAACCTTCTGACACCGCCTGTGTCTGCAAACCCTTACAGCAGCAAGTTCCAAAATTTCACTGCCCGCCATGTGGAGACATTTTTTGCTTTACCAGTTTTAAATCTCTAATTCTACTATGACATGCTTGGCTAATAACAATTCTGCATTCACTTTAGCCACCATCTTAATAAATTTTTTTCTTTCCTTTTTTGAAGTCTCAATCATATACCCTGTTCCTTCTCTCTCCAAAGAAATAGTTCCAGATTTTGTGGTCGCTATCCTTAGGATGACCACTCTACCCCCTGAATAATTTTATTTGCTCTTCTGTTTTCCATCCACTTTCCCTCTGGCATCTATCAGAGCTCTTCAGTATCAAATATTCTTGCATCATGTGTGCCCTCTCAAGTTTTAAAATATTCATTTTCATTTTGAAATGTGGCATTCGCAAATTTGATAAAACACACACTCTCACCTATGCACTGTCCAGTCCACAGAGAATGCTGATCATATCTGGCTACACATGCTTGGCAAGCAAGGCAATGCACAGATCTCAAAGGCTTTCTGACCTAGGTGAAGAAAAAGAATACACTCATAGCAGAAGCATCTACTTTGCTCAGTTTAAGGGATCATGTTACAGTTACCAACACATTCTGCATAATTACTGTGCCACAGACCTCACAACACAAAACACAGATGAGAACCATACACCTTAATTTTACAAAAAAAAAAAACAAAGAAAAAAAAAGGAAGTGATAGAAGTATTTTTTTTATTAAGATTAGAGTCCAAGGATCTCAAAGCATCTCTTGTCACCATAAAAGAAAGAAAGAAATCTAGACAATACATAAAAAACTACTTGTGTAACACTTTAATGACAAACAGTGAGGAAAAGCGTTTTTATGGCAGTATTGAGTAAAAGGCAGGTTCACGAAGAAAATAAATACAAAAGGCCCACTTACAAGACATGATGTGCAAAATGTTCTGAAGTCCAAGCAACCTGCTTCTGCAAGAGCTATAATGTTCTGAAAGACAAAATATTTTGTGCCTGCATTTGGATCAATTTCCATAGGTGCTGTGAAGATTTCTACATTAGACCTTTTGCAGTTTGTAAGTATTTCAAGTGCCAAGCACAAAGAGAAATAAGAACTTTCTATTTAAAGAGGTCCACAAGGAAAACAAACCAATAAAGACTAATGCAGCTTCACCCACACAAGATTAGTCAGAAAAGTATCTCTATGTTGCCAAAATTAATAAATAATGTGACTTAAATATTCCTTAGAACGAGATGGCACTTCTCATATAGTCAGCCAGACCTCAGGGAGATGAAGTCTGCTCCTTTACAAGGACACAATGCTTATGAGTCCTGGGGCAATAAGTTAAAAACTGCAGTTTATTCTCCCTGGCAGTCAAACCTCAATGAGAGCCATGAGATCACAAACAAAATGCTTTCCTTAACCCATAGGTTGGGGAGACCAAACACTAAATTTTCTACTGATTGGCTGCCCATGATTTCTTTGGGCCACTACAAAACAATTAGGAAATACCATGTTAGTTGCACTATGTTCAAGCACAGAAATCAAACCATTATGCCCATCTTCAAAGCACATGATCAAATTTAAATAATTACTAGCATACGATATTTAGGAAAACACCGTGACTATTTCTTTGTAACCAGAGACAACCGGAGCAGAAACCATACAAAACTTATATTTTTAAAGTGAAGTTCTATGTGAATTCAAATCACAGGTAACACCAGTGGGTCTGTACAATGCTTGGCCAAAGCTCACACGTCAATGAGAAGATAGAGGCAAGGAAATTATAGCAGGATGAGTGAGGAAGATAAGGAAACAAGCACTAGAAGGAGAAATTCTCCAAGGTCTATGCTGTTCAATGACATAGCTAAAAACTCTTTAAGGAAGAATATTTCTCTGCTTTCAAGTTTAACAAAGCTGCACAGGATGATAAACAAATCAACCAGAAGTACATACATGTTGCACCAGGTCAGTCCTTCCATTTGTTTTTACAAAACCACCTACCTCTTTTCTTTCTTCTTCTGAAGTCTTTATATACCCAGGATCAGTACTCCGGGTTTTACAGAAATAATAGAGAAGACCCATCATGCTGAACATGACAGTGATTTTAAGAATTACATTTGTGGTATGTGATAGTCAGGTTAAGGACTACATTCTTATAACTCATCACCACTATTTGTCAAACAAGCGAAATATTCTAAAATTAGTTTATACTACTTTACACAGAAAGGAAAACATTACTTTCATTTTTACAGAGGGATCCTCTCCACCTCCATCCTTCCAAGGCCACCTTACCAGAGAGGTGGAATATTCTCCAGTTTGAGTGCTGGAGAAGACTTTTACAACTGTATAAACCTGCATCACAATATGGCTCCCTGTCATCCTCCTTAAAAGTCTTCCAGACTTCTGCCTTTGAATATTTCACAGATATAAAACAAATTTGATTTATTTTTTCCCTCTGAAGCTCTTCTATTCTATTTAAACAGTACCAGTCAGGCATGCAGAGCTATAAAGCTTCTGACAGCTGTGAGATTTGTTTGGCTGCTGTACCCACCCCTAACTCAAACTGGCTCTTACTCAGTCTTATCTTATCCCATTTATTTCATCCAAAAGCCACTAAATATACTCATTCAGAAAAATGTAACTGAAAGCCATCCTGAAACTATTTTTGTCACCCAAAAAATCCTCAAGCACACACTGCTAAACACTTCTGAAGGTAATGGGACATTAAGAACATAGTTTTTACACCATGAATTAAAACCACTTGTGTATCAGATGAGTGGGGGAAGAAAAACATGACAAGATTAACTGTCTCTATAGAGCAACAGAGGAATGTGGACTGGGACAAGTTTCATGCTAATTAAATTCATGCATCAGACTTGAGAGCTCAGGCTGCTAAAGAACAGTCCCTCATGCCACCAAGGAGCAGGCAGAGACCTCAAGCCTGGATTGCATCTCTAGTGACCCCTCAGTCACTCTGTGAATAATTTTTAAAAATCCAGGAGGGCAACCTCAAAGTTGTTTTGTCTTATGAACTAACAACACTGCAAACAGTTCTAATGAAAATTAAGATGATAACTTATGAAATATTGGCACAAACAAACACCAGCTGTGTTTGTTACAATGCAGTTGCAGGGTGCAATTATAGAAGTCAAAATGATGGCGTGTTTCTTGTGGATACTGCTGGTCTATTTGCACTGCTATTGGTTTTTGGGAGCTAAGAGAAATCCTTAATTAGAATGGCTGGATTTTCATTCAGTCCAGAGGAAGTCCGATGGACAAACACAGCTAACTAAAATACTACAAACTTTTTAAACACTCATATCTGTGACCAGCTCCAGAAGGAAAATCTATTCATGAGAAAAAGGGATGGTTAGTGAAATGGAAACCTATCCACTGGCCCATCTCACCAAGGAATATTGCTATGCTCACTATCTTCAGCAAAGGATCTGACTCAAATCCCTGCCAGTGGAAATTTCTTTTCCTTTTAATTTAGATGACACCAATAAAGCAAACCTTAAAGCTTCACAACAATTGAATAGCACCATTTCCATTTATTCAAGCATATGTGGGAATCCCCAGCAGGAATATACTTGATCATTTCATCAAGTTAATCCTGATAATTCTATTAAGGACATCTTAATTGGGAACAGTACAAGAGAAAATGTCATTTAAAGGCTGAATTAAAAATTAATTAAAACTGTGTAGCAATATATTGTAGCTGGTTTAGTACAAAATTATTTGCAGTTCTAAATATCTTCGTAAAGGCTTTTTCACACAACTTTATCAATAAACAGTTGCCCACTGTGTAACAAAAGAGCATTGAAAAGAGAGCACAAACCACTAAGATGTTTTTGTACTCATCAGTGAAAAGCCTCTTCAAATAAAGTAAATGTCAGATAGAAATTAATCCACTGTATACTAAGGATCCAGTGTAACCTGGGAATAAGCATAGAAGACTGGACAGTCTACTTTGCAGGAACACAGAGAAACTTCTTCCTTTTTTGGGGGGCTGGTGGTAGAGGATGTTGTTTTTAAAGGCAGGAGCATGAATACCACTAATTGCCAAATGTTTATCTTTTTAGAAAGAAGAGATGCCTTTAAAATTACTACTAAGACATGCGTTACCCAGTTATACCACATGTCAAAATACATCACTGTACAACAGTCTCAGTGAGGAAAATTAAAGAGTGACGTGGAGATGCTAACAGAAATCATTAGTTTTATAACAAACATCTTCATTCTGATATTCTAGTAACATATGAAATAGTTCGAGTTATAAAGACAAAAATCTGCTACAGCCAAAAGAAGGCACAGATTTTTAGTCTGTGTGTAACTTTAAAGTCACTGTGCCCCTTTCCAATGGGATTAAACCAACCTTACCAGACCTTAACAGTCCCACGGAATTATCTGGAACTGCTCATCACTGTTTGCACGACCAGGTTTAGATTTACAAGAAACTCTAAGGAGAGTTCTAATGCATTTCTTGAGTATAAAAGGATATCAGGCAGGAACCAGAAAAACCAGGTCATGGACATCCAAAATACTGAACTTAGCAGAAATGCTGTGGGAAGATACCTTAGATTCTTGAGCCCCACGAGTTGCCTGGAAGAACATTAAAAGAAACAAATATTTTTTAAAATACATTTGAAACATAAATCCATACAATACAAATCATCTGGTTTGTTACTGTAAAAACTTCATGCACACAATTTATTTCAAGTCTATCAAAGCAATCAAGAACCATCACTTAAAAGTATTCTTTGTCCATATATATAGGGGGTTAACAATGCAAGAATCAAACTGAAAAGTGCTCTGTTCCAGCACAATATTATATATGAGAAATGCTGTAGCACTGGGTGAAAAGTCCAATCTCTGTCTGTTTGCACACAGGTAACATTGCTCTATCAATGACCACTGACTGTGGCAGCAAAAGCGAGAAACAGCTCAGGATAACACTGGGCGGTCTGGGGACCAGAAACTCATTCTGTGACAGAACACAGCAGGAAAAAGTTGTGATAAAGCACATTTCCGAGCAGATATCTCAATGTCTACCAGATGCAGACCATCAATAACATTCTTTGACATTAAAATTAGCTAACAGACTGCATTTGGGATTTTTTTTCCAATCTTTCAGTGACAAGAAACTATTACTGTGTACACTTAAATACATTCAATTTCTATGGTTATTCATTCTAAAAAGTATATATATTTAAATTCTTCACACACCGTGCAACCATTTCTCAGGAGGTATCTTATGCTAAGTGAAACTAAACTCTGAAAAGAATAATGCATCAGGTACTTTTTGAAGCGTCTTTGACAAGTAAATACATAAACAGAGAGAAAAAGCCACAAACCTCACAAACAGAGCCATCCCAAACAGCAGGCTGAGAAGCAAACCTCCTTTTAAAAGCCAAGAATCAGAACTTAAGTTCATGACGTATCCAAGGGCCCACATGAACGTCAAGGAAGATGCCAACATCAGGAAGAGCTGTTAAAATTATTATTGTTAAAATATGACAATGCACTCAAGCGGGTCTTAGTTAAAAGTATTCAGTTCACGTAATAACAAATGCTGAAAGACTCAAGATAAGATAAGATAAGGTGACACATGAATACCTCAAAAGCAGGGGAGAGGTATGACAACATTCCCCACCCAAAACACTCCTATGTGCTTTTAAAGAACTCTATTTTGTGCACCCAGTTTCAGGAATTACTCTTGTTAATTTGCATGTGCTAAACACAGCATGCTCCAGTTTTATTTCCGTTACCTATTACTCGGGAAATTACCTCATATTTCTCTACTGTTTTCAGTAACTTGTTATTTCTCCTGTTTCTCATCCTTTCATCCTCTTGTATCATATAAATCATGAAGTGATTCTGACTTTGATAAGCAAGGTCAAGCGGTGTCTCTCCCTTTAACAACAGAGAGGGTTATTTATTTACTTATTTATGTACGTAACACATAAATACTCTCACTTTTAATGGAAGTCAGAAATGAATATAGTTAAAACAAGACCAACTGGGCAGTTACTTCCCAGCCTCATCTCCCCCACTATTTTTTTAAGGCAAGGGTAAGCTAAATTCAGAGTGATAACATGCTTAAATCAGAGCTTTGTAGTTCTGAAAACTGATACTTGTAAATAGATTGCATCTATTTATCTGTTGGACTGACTCCAATAACATATCTATATAGTCATGGGAATCGGTATTTTCAACATTTATACTTCTCACTATCAATTTCTACAAGTATTAGGAGGAAGCCTTCCTTATGTGATAACTCTTTAGAATGTACAAACAGGCGTTGCCAAACACCAGCTTTCACTGGAGGACATTCACTTAATTTGAAGTCTTTATGAGTCTGACTGGACACTAAAAAAACTTTTAAAAATCTGCCCAGATCCTCATGACAACATTTTTAAGTAGAAAACAGCCTAATTAAGAAATGAAAAAGAAACAACACGAGCCCCCAGGAAAATGAAACTAATTAAGCACCCCAAGAAAATGAAACAAAAAAGGGTGAGGGAGGCAGAATTTGTAAAGGACACAATGACTTGGGCGAACACAAGTCTTGGCTGTTCATTACCCGAAGGCTGCAAAGAACCTCTGCAATCATACTTGGAGCCGCACCTCAAGGAAGTTGCTACTTCCTTTTGGGAAAGACTAAGAATGCCTGCTCTTAGCCAACCCCTGTTGCAATTCAGATCCAACATGGAGAGGACTGAGAATTTTCTTTACATTCAGTTTTCACATTCATGCCACATGGGATGAAGTATCACCAAGGAAATCGTACCTTGACATTTTTTATGTCCAGGCTGGCACCAGCTTCCAGCAACAGATCCACTGCACTAGTATTTCCTGAGGCTATTGCCCAATGCAGTGCAGTATTCTTTTGAACATTGTCTACAGCATTGAGAGAGGGGTTAAACTTTAAGAGAAACCTCATGGGTTCTGGTCTAGATGAAAATAAAGTATAAGAGTTAACAAACAGAATATAATCTAGACTGGAAATGAAACTTTTGAACACTTTCTAAAACAACAGTTCCCATCTGTGAAGCAACAGCAGATACATAATGCCTTCTCAGAACAAGCTCATCAATGACAGATCCATGTTTAGAATTTCAGACCAGCTCTGGAAGTTCTTCTCCATTTAACAAATGTGAGGTACATAACACAGATTATATCTTCTACAACACCATGTGTAGCTTGTATCTCCCCATTTTATTTGTTCTAAATGCATTCCACTGCATCCACACCCATTTATTTTCATTTTGCAGAAAATACAATAAAGGCTGCAGATGATTCAGCCACAAACCTAAAGTTCTTTTAGAAATTCTTTTCATGTTCTTTGCTATATGCAATGAGCTGTTCCCAACTCCTGACCTCTGAAATACTGCATATTTTAGTACAAATGGAAGGAAAAGGAATGTCAATTAAAAAAAAAAAAAAAGTAAGGAAGTTCACCTCACTGCTTCTTGAATACCATACAACAGACTCTTCTTCAGTTATTTTCTACTTACCCAATGGCTTTTTGTGCTGTTAACATTAAAGGTGTTTGTCCATTGAAGTCTGTTGTGTCTATGTTCTAAGGATAAAAAAATGATAACAAGCAAGTGATTATCAGTGATTTCAGGAAAGAGTGAAATTGGGGGCTATACAACAGGCTTAGCTTCACTAATGAACAGAAAATGGACAGAAACCAAATTATATCAGCCAAGAAGCCAACACTCATTTAAAGTTTTTTCCTCCTTCTACGAGTCTTGTATGTCATTCCTTGCAGAATATTCTGAGTTTCCACTTAAGAAAATTTTTAAGGGAGAGACTCCATTAAGGATATTTTAAAGTGAATCATGTCAACTGTATTTCTTGTCCTCTTTTGCACAGAAATACTATGAGTAAAAAGGACCTTGTAAAGCAATGTTAACCATCTTCCTTGTGTAAATATATGTACATAACAGATGTACAGAAAGTACATAAAACAGGTTTATTAAAACAAAAAAGAAGGATTGATTATGTATCTCAAGACATAGTTAAACACCTAACCTAAATTTTCTTCCTTCCTTTCTTACCTAATTTGCTTCCTTCTTCACAACAAAGGTTTTCTTGTTCCCTGCCTCCATCCATCATTACATCAGAGCAGATTTACTTAAAAGAATTAATCATTTGGATTTTTTTAGTAGAAGATAGGTGAGCCAACAACTTCAGTAAGCCTATGATATACACCACCATACCTACATTCCAGAAGTCAGTTACTCTCCCTAAAGAGAACTTCGTAAGAAAAAAAAATGAACTTAGCAAACTTTTAAATCCTAACACCAGATTGTTTCTCAGAATGAGTCTAGATCATATAAGAGCTCTCCTGTCATTTTTATTAGCAAGTTATGACACTTATCATTAATTCTGCTCATTTCAGATAGAAGTTAAGAGACATCTACTACCATGGAGACAATATAAAATTAAACACAGAAATTTCTAATGAAAATTCAGACCTAGTCTGATAATTTATTCTCCATTCTGCAACTGACGGACAACTGCATGGATTACTAGTTACAAAACTGTAATCAAATCATAAATACTTCATGATGTCTATATATCATTTACTCCTTTTGTTTCCAGGTTTAAAAGCCACTGGTTATTTACACAGCGCCGCAAATCCGCATTGCCTCAACAACACTCCTCAAACACGCTGAAATGTAGGTGAATCTGGATGTAGGGAATGACAGGAACAGGGAAGAGTACTAAAAAAAAATTATATACACAAATATAAAAACTATCTAAGTTTGTCTGCACTTGTAACATAGAAAAATAGGCGTAAAATAACTGCTTTTCATCTAGAAAAAAAACCCAGTTAATTCTGAAATGTCTCCTATACCCAGGCAGCTACTCGTAAGCAGAAAACAACATTTGGGGCATCAGCAACATACCTGGCCTTTTGATATGAGGTAGGCTATGATGGGCGTATGTTGGAACAGCACTGCTAAATGAATGCTACTGAATCCTTCCCCATCAATAAGACTGGGATCCGCTCCACATTTCAACAATAAGATGACCATGGGAAGGTGTCCTTGTCTATAACGATATATGAAATGAAACTATAGAGATTATTTTAAAAACAGCTATTTTAGTGAAAGCATTGCCTTCATAATTCTCACAGACATCCCACAAAATATTTCAGATTCTCGTAGCTTTTCTCAGGAAATTATATTAAACATAAATAATAAATCAGCCTAGGGCAAAGCGTTAATTTAGATTACAGTGGTTAGTCAACAGTAATTTCTCCTGTGAGCAGTCATCCAAGTCTCTGACTCTGGCAAAAGACTGAGAGTCCAGAAGAAAGCACTGATCTTCCAATGGGAGAATTCGCAAATGGAGAAGTTTTTCCAGAATAATTCTTTCAGGTTATGTTCTCTCCAGACAAGCAGTGCTTTGTTCTCTGGGTCTCAGAAAACGCTACCACAGCTGTCAATACCAACAGAGTTGCAATTAGTGGCTGCAGCAGCGTTACCTAATGGCCCAGTGCAGGGGCGTAGAATTCAAATCTCCACCGAGCTGATCCACTATTGCGCCTTTGGAAATGTAGTATCTGTGTAGTAACAACACAATAAG
>VYZT01054587.1:0-34144 GCA_013400735.1 Pomatostomus ruficeps
CCCAAATGCAGGGGCAACTTCAGAGACTGACACTGCGTATTTCTGCCTGCTGCATTTCCCTACAAGGTTTTGCCAAGGCTTCTTTCATTTTTCATAAAATCCTTTTGGGATGTGACAGCCATTGAATTTGCTCCACTTTGCCAACACCCTATTTGAGAATAGAAGACTTGATACTCCACTTGGATCTCACAATGATCTGCCACTACCACAGGTCCATAAACTAGGAAAGCTGGTAGCAAGCCTCCCTTCCTTGAAGGAACATGCAGTACACCAATTCATCACTAGAAGCAAGCATTTAAGTTCAGCTAGGGCAGCTTAGAGATCTGCCCAGTTCCTAGGGATGCAGTTCTAGGCCTTTTGGATGAAGGAAGGAGAATTGTTTCAATTTCTAGTAGTTCATTAATCCTTGCCTATATTATACAAGATATGTATAGAAGCAATCCCACCTCAAGGTATGTATCTGCAACTGAGTATCATCTCTGGATTTCATGCCTTTTAAATGAGGTTGTCAGCCTCCTGCCTAACTGCTGACATGATTTTGGGCCATTTTTAGCTGGCCTGACAAAGACGTTCAATATCCTTTTCTGTGCTGGGTAAGCAGAGCGTCTTAGTGAAATTCTGTTTGCTAAATCTCCTCAGGTGACCATGGCCAACTTAGACATTCCTTTTGCCATGTTTGCTCCCAAGAATGTTGAGCTGGAAGATAACGACCCCATGGTAAGACTCTTCCAGAGGTATATGTGCCTTCTCAGCATCCCTTATGCAAACATCCATGCTATTCTCTGCCTTGAATACACTTTGGTTTTGGAGAAAATAAATAGTTATTCAGATTTGTTTGGCTTCAAGAAGTCTCCTGTGTTGAATCTTGGGCTCTCCAGACATGCAAATAACAGCATGTGTTTGCTGCCCCTCTCTAGTTAATGTTTATTGTCCAGCCTCCTAACTGCCCCCTCACTGCCAAAGCACACAGATAGACGTGATTGTAAGGTCAGTACTCACTGTCTTTGATTTTTTGGGCAGGTCAATCCTCCTGAATCCCCAGAAACTGAATCTCCTCTACAAGGCAGCTTACACTCGGAGGGCTCCAGTGGCAGCAGCACAGGGAACACCCACGACGACTTTGTTATGATTGACTTTGTAAGTGCCCTCATCTGAGCTCTTACACAACACCTGCACCTTGGGTGGGCTTCATGTGCTCGTGCGATGGCAAATGATGTCAGAGTAGTTTTCAGTGGGAGTGGAAAAGACACATCATTCCTAGTACCACACTTGAGATTGACAGTCCCAGAACTGCAAAGACATTGGTACTGAGAATCAACAGCTACAAATTAAATACCATTTCAGTTCCCTGCCAACATCTGGGCTTGGCATCCTCTCTCTTAACAACAAAAGGAGACAGATTCCAAAGAAATCTTCTCTTCCAGCTGCTCAAGTGATATTGTGGTATCGAGTGATACTGGCTGTTCTTCAGTTACTTAATATGAATTATTGCAGCAACAATTGTAATGCCAAGATGTTTACTGATAGCAGGTAATGACTTTATCTGAGATTATAACAAAAAGGAACCCAACGTCTCTGGGCCTTAAAAGCAGTGTTCTTGATTCTAGAAACCAGCATTTTCAAAAGATGACATTCTTCCAATGGACCTGGGGACATTTTACCGTGAATTTCAGAACCCCCCTCAACTCAGCAGCCTCTCCATTGACATTGGAGCGCAGTCCATGGCAGAGGATTTGGTATGGAACCCTGAAATTTCTGTTTGTGCAAATCATATGTACTTTATAATGCTCTCCTTATTCCTAGTTTGAAAAATGTATCTTCATAGAATTGTAGAATAGTTTACGTTGGAAGGAACCTTTAAAGGTCATCTGAGGAATGAGCGGGGACATCTTCAACTAAATCACGTTGCTCAGAGCCCCATCCAACTTGGCCTTGAGTATTTCTGTGGATGGGACATCCACCACCTCTCTGGGCAGCCTGTTACAGTTTTTCACTGGCTTCATAAAAAATTCCTTCCTTTTATCTAGTCTGAATCTACCCTCTTTCAATTTAAAACTGTTGCCCTTTGTCCTTTCACAACAGGCCCTGCTAAAAAGTCTGTTCCCATCTTGTTTAAATGTCTCCTTTTAGTACTGAAAAGCCACAATAAGGTCTCCTCAGAGCCTTCTCATCTCCAGGCTGAATGACCCCAAGTCTCTCAGCCTATCTTCACAGGAGAGGTGATCATTTTTGTGGCCCTCCTCTGGACCCACTCTAACAGGCCCCATGTCTTCCCTATACTTTTCAGAAGAGAGACCCTGCCCAAAGAGGGTCCATCACTGACATATTCCAAATAAATGCAGATTTGTTTGTGGCATACCTGAGCCTCTGAAACTGGTGTGCCTTGAAGCCGAAGCCTGCTACAGCATGCTTGCTCTGGTTGTCATTGAAACCCCCCAGACTAATCCTGCCTCTGGGGTGTCACACTCAATGGCAAACCAGGCCTGACTTTGCAGCCTGAGCAGAGTTGAAGTTCTGGTGTGGCTGGTGAAAGTCATGTCTGGGTGAGTGCTCTATTGGGCTCTCTGGCATTGTACCATACTGTGGACTAAAATGAAAACCAAAGTCTGAGAGCAGCAAGTGACCTGATGAAGGCAGTGACGTGAGCAGGTTATTGTGCTACGGCTGGTGGGGATTGCACAAGGTGAGGCCCCAGTGCACCTCCTGTTCCTGCAGAACAAACAGACTCTGGGCAGAGTGCCCTTCTCAGGGTGACTTGCTGGATGCTGCCAGAGGGCTCCTGGTTTTGTGCACGTAGAAAGGAGAGCCCAGAGCATTGGAGAGGGATTGCATGACTCAGAAACAGATTTTTTTTCCTAGTGTGTTTAAAATTTCCTTCTGTCTGCTGTGAATGAGCCCTGATCTGCACCTTTCCTTACCCTTTCAGGACTCATTACCAGAGAAGCTGGCAGTCCACGAGAAAAACGTCAAAGAATTTGATGCTTTTGTAGAAACCTTGCAGTGAAGCTATTTCTCAGTTCCGCTGCAGCAATTCTTCCTCCTCAATGCATCCTGGAGATGACATCAACAAATATCTCTATCGCCCCTGCTCTGCCTTCTGTTCACATTGACTAGTTCCTTCCATCAAGTGAGCTTTCTTTGCTCTCTCTTCAATGACAGATATGGCTCATCTGCTGATTATCCTCAATTTTTCCACCATATAGTTCTGGACTGCTTTGCCTGCTCACAGTCAGTTTTAAGACTTCAGTAGGGACACAGGAAGTCAAACTCCAGTGTATGGAAACTTATTTTCTCCTCAGTCTGTGTTCTGTATGGAGGGGCTTTGTGAAAAGTTGCCATATGCTTCCTCCAAGGGTCCTATGGTGTAAGTTCCCTAGGTAGAGCTTCTTGCTAACAGACTTTTTCCTACAGTCTCTGATCCTGTTAGAAAACTTTGGCTTATTTCCAGGGTCTGTGAGTTCAGTAAATTCGACAGTCTGAAGTCCAGGACATCCATTCCACAGAACTGGGCATTTCATCCTGACTTCAGAGTGCATGCCTGAAGCCCAGGGAGAGACGTCAGCTTTGGGACCTGCATAATACAAGTTACCTTTGTTTTCCTGCTTCTAAGGAACTGGGTCTCTACACAGTCATTCTGTGCAAGGCCCTCTGTTAGCTGGCTGATAAGCAGGAGTGAGACTACAGAAATGCTTTCCACATTTCCTTCCCGAGTGCACTGACACTCGGCCATGCTGAGTCTGGCAGTGTTGACGATTGGCAAGACTGCACGTAGCAGCTGTGATGATGCTGAATTCATAGTCTCTGCATCTGAAACATAACTGTAAATACTAGGAATCCTATTCTTTAGGGTTATGTAACTAGGAGTCTTAGTCCAAGATTTTTTCCTCTAATCCTTGCAAGCCTTCCTGCTTTATGGTTAATAGATGATCTTAAGAATTAAAAAAATATTTATTGCTTTTAAAGAAACCTATATTTAAAAGATGTTCTGTTTTCATGTAGTAGTGCGGGTCATTCTGTCCTGATCACTGCAGAGAGCAAGTGTGCCATGGAACCCTGGCCAGTGAGACTGGTCTCTCTTTGCAGGAAACTATTCAAGGTATTTATTTTCTAAGACAGACTTGATTAATATTATACTCTGTTTTGGGGACTGTGTGTCCATTACATCCAGTCAGGGCTCGTTGATAGAATGAAATGCACACATCAGTGGAATGGAGTGGCAGGGACTTGGTAAAAAGCTGTTTTCTGATAGGCATGGATGAATTTGTAGTGTTCTTTGGCCATTCAGAAGGCAGCTTCTTTAAAGAAGCACACTTTTTTTGGAAGCTTATGGTACTTTTTAATCAGCTAGCTTTTGGGTAGCTGAAATTTTATTTTTGTAATAATCTGGCCATCGACAGTGTGACTGGCTGGCAGTGCTCTATGATTGATTTGGCTGTTGCATGTCTTCAGCGTCATGTAAGGATGGGAGGAGAAACAGTGACACTAAACAGAAACTTCGATAAGATGGGTTTTCTTGTGATTCTCTCTCCTCTTCCCATGTGTAACTAGAGTGAGCAACTGCAAGACCTCTTACTGTCCAAAACCACTTTTTTCCCCCCCTTTCTTTCTTCTAAGGGGAGCTGTGTTGCTCAAGTACCGAGAAACCATCTTCATTTCCTCAGAGTGGCTGAGTAACTAGCCTTTTATTTATTGCAGTGTGGCAGCTTCTTCAGCTTAGCTGCATTCATAGTTGAAAGAGATTGCCTGCAGCTGATGGGGGAACCCCAGCTCCTCTCTGGAACACTATTTCTGTGTCACTCTTGGAGCAAGGAGCCAAAATCAGAACAGAGCTTTCTATAAGGTCAGAGCATTGCAATGCTTTGAACTTTACCAGATTTTTTGTTGAGTGACATCTCTGGTGGGAGGCCGTGTAAGCTCTAAAAGTCTAGGTAAGAGCTTTATTGAAGGAAAGTTACCCACCAGAACATTTTTATTTTACTCAACCAATTCAGCTTTATAGCAGCCACACATGGAAATTGCTTTGTCCATGCAAAATAAGATACACAAACATTTAAGAAAGCTTCCAAGATGAAACAGCTTATAAGAGGGCTTTAGTTACATGGACAGTAACAAATACTTGATCCCCAGCCAACAGCCACCTTCACAGGTGGGAAGGGTCACAGAAGGGTGCAGGAACACAAGGAATTAATGGATCAGCAGCCTCTCACCTGTGCTCAGGAAGCTGGTCTACCACCTTGTAGAAGTAGCTCACAGACAGGGGGTTGTCACCTTTAGTCTCTAAAGTGGTACAGTCTGGGCTGCAGAGCAGCAGTGATGAGGCAAAGTGCTGGCACACACCGTATGGATAGAGAACAGTTGAGGTTAAACTTCATCGAGCCAGCACTCCTGCTATGCCCTTCTGCTGACGAGCTGTGGAGCTGGCAGGGAGCACTGCTGCTCTTGTTAATGCCACCCAGGAGGTCAGTGCTTGTACTTGTGCTCCTTTATTGATGGAGTTCCTAACCTGGCTACAGCTCTCACATCTCATAAGGCAGAATGTCACTGTGGCACCTTTTCTCCTACTTTGAAAGGCTGCTAGTGTTGAGCTGGATGGCCATAGCAATAAGAGATTCTCCAGGGCTGAGTTACCTGCCTCTTCTCTGGACATTCCTCAGTTTCAACACACAGTTGCTACATCTGGGCTCTGAGTTCCCTGACCACTGCACAAACGCTCTGCTTCACTAGAGATCTAGCTGCTGCTGTGGCCTGCCACAGACTGTGTTTATGAAGGCTGTTTATTTTAGCAGCTCTCTGCTCGACTCAATATTAAAGGACAGTATGTATGTAGCTGCTGATTTACAGATATTTTGGGTGGAGGGGAAGGCTCCTCAAGTGTATTGTTTTGGAAAGTCTCCAGTGTACTTTAAGTATTCAAAGAATTTCCAATAAAACTTTTATGTAATCAACACTCTCTGCTTTTCTCTGTGTGTACCAACAGGTCTGGGACAGTCCCAGGCTCATGCTTGTTTTCCTCCAGAAAACAGGAAGGTCAGGGGCCTGTCAGTGAATGGAGGACAGAGCAAGTTCTGCCTCCATCAGACAGGGCAAAATGGACTGGTGCATTATAGCTGGAGTGGTCACTGGGATCCTACTGAGATCAGCCTACTGGAAAGGTAGCGAGGGACACAGAACAGGTGCCTGGAGGTGGGAGGAACAGTCATACAGCATTTGACCCTGCTGACCTCACCAGTGAATTAGGAAACGGAATTATCTGGATGTCCCACCCTCACTGCAGTATCAACTGGTCCCCATAGGAAAGGAGGGAAAAAAATATACCCACAGAATTTGCATTATACATAGTTGCTACTATATGCTTAAAGAAGCATGGGAATGTTTTGAGCTGACAGGAGAGTTAGCAGAGACTAATAAGATACGGAAAGAATAACCAAACTTAACAGTTGTATTCTAGTATTGATAAAAGTTAACCCTGTGTAACACACAATGCTAGGTAGGATGCCAACACCTGCCCTTTAAAAGAAAGACAAGATTATAAAAATCTGTGTACTTAAAACAACTGAGGATTTAAGCTGCAGTGTAAAGGGTGTCTGGTTATTATAAAAAAAGACACAGTGAACAAAATGGCAGGAATGAGGGAAAAAAAAAGAAAAATGACTGTGTATACTAGAAGCTTCTATGAAGGGAATATTCCAGCTTGGGATACAAGGGTAACTAATAAAAGCAATCTTCTTAGTCACATCTTCAGAAGGTAACACAGTAAACTGAGCATCGCACTACAATCTCACAGATACTGATCTATCTACATTATATGCATATGTATTTATGAGTGTCATTTCATGAATTTAAAAAAGACGCTGTACAGTGTCAAAACTCACAGAAACCATCCTGTAGGATCAGGGGTTTACTACAGGGCTTTCGGTATCCACTATGTCACCAGTAAGACAAGGGATTGGAAAAAACATCAGCAAATAGCTGAGAAAGTAAACAATCAGTGAAGTATGATTAATCACCAAGGTCATGAACAATTAAATACCATCCCATTGTGAGCCTACTGTATGTATTTATTTAAAAAAAAATAGAACAATGTCCATAAAGCCACGGGGCAGCTACTTGTGAGAACATGTCCGGCTGCAGTGGTGTTTACGCTGCGTTCAGTACCGCCCGTGGTTGCACATATCGTAGGTCCTGCCAATGCCAGCTCCCTGTCAGGGACAGAGGCACCTGCTCTCCAGCTCCTCTGAGCAGGTGTTGCTACAGCACAAGTGCCAGGCAGGTCACTGTGACAAAGCCCAGAGCCAGGACCAACTGCTACACTGAGAGCAGGTTTGAGATCTCACTGTGTAGGTGCCATGTTAACCACGCTGACCTCATTACAGGGGCCATGTCAACATGCAGAAAGAGAACTGGCAGCACTGGGAAGCCCTTAACTGGACAGTTTATGAACAATAAAAACTGCCAAGCAGCATACAGTTTAGTCATGTAAGTGCTGACATCAGCATTAACACATCATCACTGACATCCCAGCAGTCAGGCTACTGCCCAATGCTGATGGTTTTAGCTGCAGTGCTCTCCATTCTACTCCTAATTCCTGCAGCCAAAAAGCTTGCTGATGTAACAGGCAAATCACAGTCTTCAGGAGAAGGTAGCGAACTGAATATGGATCAAGGGGAGTGTGGTGGTCCTAACCAGACTATTGTTCATCAAGTTAGCAATCCACATATATTGAAATGAGAAGGTGCATGCTTCCACTGCATGTATCACCTGGCCACAGGATAAACTTAGCCAGCTAATCCTAAAGTGGCTCCCATTTCGCACCCTGGGCAATCCTGGGCAGACTGCTCATCATGACAGGAAGATGATAATGTGGAAGAACAGCCCTCTTCAGCCCTCTTTCCTCTTCAGGAAAGAGCCAAATCTACACTACTTCATTTTTGTTTTAACTCTGTTTCCAGCACAAGGCTCCTGAAAACTAGTATTTCTTCAGAGTTACTCACATAGGAGGCATTTGATTCTTTCTTTCCTCCCTCTCAGCATAGTTGTGGTTGGCAGCATAGACAGCCTTACTTGTGTTTCTTGTAGATGTGTCACTGCTGCTGCCACTTGACAGACATACCTGGATCTGGGATTACATTTTTATTTTTATTGAAATACAAAAAGTGCAAACTGTGAAATACAAGATTGGTGCAGATTAAAAGAAAATAAACAGTGAACCGTGAAAACCCAGGCCTGCACCCGATGAACATCAACAAAGAAGAAGGCAGGGAACATCAGCAACAAACGCAAAGCCAAAGTTTTTGCACAGGAGCCCCTGTGCATAAAAACAGAAATTGGGACCAAACTGGCCCTTGGCTCTCTCAAATTAGCACACATTGCCACAAGGCATCTGGGTGGCCCCAGACCCCCTGCATCACCCAAAAGCTCTGGTGTCAGTTCACAGCTTGGGCCAGGGAGTGATCAGAGGCCATTAAGACAGCAGGAGGCTTAGCAGAGGGGAATGTTCTAGGTGCTAAAAGCAGGAGGTTGATGCAGAACAAGTACCCCCACAGGAAGAAATGGCTAATAGCTAACCTGAAAGATAAGCCAGGGAAGAGACCCTTGGGCAGCTCTACAGCAAGGAGAAAACCAACACAGACCAGCACCTTAATTGTATGCTGCCCCTGACCTACACAAGACAGAGAAACCCAGCCCAGGAGCACCCTGCCCATGGGGGGAGGGAATTTAACCCCCTGGCCTTGGTAGGTTCAGGCTCTGGTGACCACCCACCTGACACAGGCTGCAGGCAGGCCTGGGCCAGTTCCTTGCTCAGGTCACAGGGGGAATATTTCAATACAAGGCATTCAGGAGAACAGACTGCAAAAGCAACCCTGGTTACTGTGGCTGCCCCAGGGCCCTCAGCAGCTCCAGCACAAGGAGCAGCAGAGGAAAAGGAATATTTACAGTGGGTCCCTTCCAGGATTTGCAAGCACTTTTCCACCATAAGCAGTAGTAGTTCCCTGAACACTCTGAATCTGCTCCCTGCAGGCACTGAACTGGAGCAGGCTTTTATCCCTGCCTGCAGGGGATGAACCAGCCTCTATTTTGCTAAAAAAGGAAACGCCATTTCAAGAATTCACTAAAAAACCACGAAAATAAACCACCAAACTCCAGCCAGAACTCAGACACTTGCAGTAATCCCCACTTTCCCCTGGACAGGAGCTACTCCAGCACTGCTCCTCTGGCTACTGGGCAGGGAATAGTCCTTGCTGCTCTGCAAGGCTGGAACATGCCACCTTCCCCAGAGAGTGCATAGGGCTAGGCCTCGCACATGCAGGCACTTGAATTCCAGGTTGCCCAGCTTGGGCTTATTTGTCCCAGAAGTTAGCTGGGCTTGCCTTTCCTCTAAGGAGATGAAGGGGAGGCCAGTGTCAGCTGCAGATACAGTCAGAGCACCAAGTCTCCTTCTCCCCCTACCAAAGCCTCCACAGAGCAGGGTGCCTGCAGGGAAAGAGGGGCTGCACTGGGCTCCCTCAGCCTCCACAGCCTTGCCCCTTAAACACTGGGGCAAGTACACCTCTCTCCACTCTAGGCCACCCCAGAATACTCCTCCACAGCACTTCAGCCCTGCTAACTCACTATAGAAGAGATCACAGATGAATTAGGAGCTGATTACCTCCAAAACATTTACTTTGTTACTGCTGTGAACTGCTCAGGATGAAACAATTCATATCCTGGCCAAACAGGGAGGGCTCCTGTGCTTAGAAGAGGGAGACTTGAAGAAGACAGCAGCCTGGTAGCCTCCATAGAGCAAAGACTCCCGGTATCTAGAATGGATCAGATCCAGTCCTATCTTAGAACATCTCCTGCTCCAGTCTTAGTAATGCTCACTTTCTTGTTCACTGTTCCCACCCACATGTTGGTGTCCCTCCTCCAAGCCAGCTGGCTGGACCCACGCTGCCTTGCAGAGCTGCCTATGTTTGCTCCCATCCCCATTCCAGAGTTTAGCAAAAAAAGCAATCTCCTTAATTCCTACAGCAGATGCCACTTACTTTGATTACAGCAGGGGCACCGACCTTTGGTCAGTGTTTAAAGGCAGGCTAAAATAGTATGAAAAAGCAAATTCTATTTAGCATCCAGTAGCTTTTAAAAAAACAGTTCTGCTTGGTCCAAAAGACTTGTCCCTGAGGCCAGATGCAGCAGGGAGGTCTGGCCCAGGCACACAGGGCACAAGACACAAAGATTTATCACACCAGTGAAATAAGGCTAGAAGCTCCCTCCTAAAACCCTGACAGGCCCAGGCTAAGGAGAAGGATCTCTTTTAGCTCAGGTAATGCGAGTGAGGCAACCCAAACCCAAAAGAGATGCTGTAACAGTAAACAGTATTGCAGCTGCTCTGGGGAGGTGCCAGGACCACCCCACTCTGAGCCTGCCTTGCAGAGACCCCAATCTCTCCAGCTGTGCCCAGGGCATCCAGGATGTATCTGACCAGATGGTAGCATGGAAGGCATGAACCCAGGAGGAGACACGGCAAAGGCCCTTGGCATGGAATAGCTGTTCCCTCATAGCTTTGGCACATGAATGCTCCGCACCTGGACAGAAATTTGTAATCCAGGCCTGCTGTAGTCCTTGGTGAGGGTTAGCCCCAGTCCCCAGATCTTCCCTCAAGGCCATGCTCTGTGTTACACTGTGCTAGGGAAAGTTGTGCTCAAAAAGACACCTAACTAGTCAAGGCAGTCTGTGCCAGTCAGCACAGATACATACGCCAGAAGGGGAGGCTTTGCGCTGCTGCCAGGACAGACAGGGATCCTCATGGCATTCAGCAACTCAGTGCCACCTGGGCACTTGCTCCTGCCATTCAGACTCACCAGCTGTCAAAGGGTCACAGCTGGCCTGCATGCACAGCCAGGCCCGGCATGAACCTTCCCAGTCAGGCTGGAAGTGCTGCTGGAGGGACAAACACACCTGAGCTGGATAACTACAGGAGCCAAGTCACCCACTACACTCCAGCAAACACTGAATAGTATCTCGAATGGGTGACCCCAGAGAGGCTGGGCTTTGGGCTAAACTCACCTTCATTGTTTTGGAGTCTGACAGGTAACACAGCCCATTGCCGTGAGCCTGTCCTTTGCCCGCCTGCCAAAAGCAGAGGGTCTAGAGTGGTGTTTGCAAGTGCAGGACATGTTGCTACCTGAAGCACAAGGGCTGCTGCTCCCTTCCCTGCCTCAGGTGCCTCTGCGGAAAGGCAGGATGCATGTTCAGTGCTGAGAAATGGCACTTGCACTAAGAATGTCTCCATCACAAAACCCAGCAAGCCCACCCTAGCCCAGACAGCCCAGCTGACGCAAGGAGGGGTGAGCTGAGGTTACTGGGAGCTTGAACAAAAAGATCTGTGCTGAGGAAGGGACCAGGAGGGCAGAAAAACTGCACTTAAGGGAAGGAGGAAAGGAAGGCAGGTCATGTGATAGGGCAGAAGACTGGTGATGAGCCCTGGAGGAGCTGCGCAGGTGGGTCAGGACTCCAGTCTCAGCAGCTGGGAGACCAGCTCCCCTGCCCGTCCAGAGCTGCAGGTCTCCTGCTCACTTACTTGTACACTTTCACCATCATCTCCACAGCCCTCACTCTGCTCATCACCCAGAAGATCAATGGTCCCTTTGTACTGGAGACAGCTTGGTCCCAGCTCCAAGACAAAGAAGGGGGAAGGTGGGCACAGTGTGCAGGTGTGGGCTGGCCTGGATTCAGGCCTCCGCAGCCTCAAACAGCTCCTTCTGGTGGTCCAGCAGGAATTTGGTAAAGGTGTTGATGGGATTGATGGCTTTTAGAGTGATGGCCACATCTTTGGCCCAGAGCAGATTTGGGCCAAACACAACTGCCAGGTTGGTGTTTGTCATCTTGTTTCTGTCACTGTGAGCAGAGACCTATGTGGGAAGGAAAGAGACCATTGTGAATCCTACAGAACAGCACAGCAGCGGCCCTCTTCCCACCCCAAAGCCAGAGCTGACAGACTCGCAGAGAAAATGAGAGAAGAAAAGCTGACCAGACCATATCATAACAACAGGACCAAGAGCACTGTCAGATAATACCTCTACAAGTCCAGATCACCACTCATGATCTTCCCTCTTGCTTGAACAGCCTTGCAGTAGCTTCCTTGGCAGCAAAAAGTACTGTAAAGCAGATCTGAGACCCCTCTTCTACTCAGCTACTTTGCAGTTCTACCTCCACCCTGGGGAGCTTTCAGCCTCCCTGATACAGACCACACAGGCTGTATGCCTGCACGTTTTAGGCTGAAGGCCTGCCTGCATCTCTCAGCATTATGACAAGCAAATACTTAGGCTAGTTCATCTTGATCATTCTTCATCTTTATATGAGAACATAAGATAAAGAAAGGCAATTCCCTAGCCTGAGACTCCTTTCCTCTCAGAGGAAAAGAGGGAGCAGGCCTAGCAACTGAACTAGAACACAACTGCCCACTTTTGGAATTGCTCACCTGCACCAGAAAGGCTGTCAGTAAACGGAGCACTTGGTAGTTCTCTTCTGGCAAATTCTGGAGTGTTTTGCGAACAATGTCCACGCGTTTCGCCTCCTCCACATCTAAAAATCAAGAGACGGGACAATCCTGAGCACCCATCCTGATGAAAGCTCTGTTGGCAGTCACAAGGTATTGCCCATGCATGTTCCCACTAAGACATCTTTGCCCTTAATCAGTGTAACATTCAGGGAGTAGCACACTTGTTACAACTCACTCTGGAAGCTGACAACATGGCTGTAGAGGCCAAAAGTGAGGAGCGGCTCAGGTAGCTCCCTCAAGAAGGTCTTGAGAATCACAGCAGGCAGGTGGACATCTTCATACGCCTGGAAATCTACAGGCTCACCTGAGAAAATAGAGCAGAGACTCAGTGCTCACTGGCCAAAGCAGCACCTCCCCCAGAAAAAGGACAGGACATGATGGTTGGAGCCCAAAACTAAGGAAGGGGTAGTTTACAGAACATAAAATTCTGAAGTACCACATCTTCCACATCAGAGTGGAAAAATATGTCCCAAAATCATATACAAAGCAATGTGGAATCCAGCATTACATCTTTAGAACTCATCAAACGAAACATGACTAAGTTTCTTCCTGGTCATCTTCAGTCCCTCCAGTATAATCAGAGTGATATGGTATATCCCACCTCAAAAAACAGGGAAACTTTCAGGGAAAAAAAGGTAGTAAGGGGAACATGAGTGGGAAGGAATATGCTTTCCACACAGCAGAAGTATCAGATGCTTCTCCCTTGCAACTCAGGTCATACCCCAAGATGAGGCCTCACCTACAGACCTATCAGAGAAGGAGAGGATCTATGATGGACTAGTTCCAACACAGTTGCAGTTGAACAGTAGTAATTAGGGAATGAGAGGGGCTCTGATGTGTTTGGGCACTTACCCATATTGTATTTTTGCTGGACTTCTCTGACAACCTGTGTATTTGCTGATCTCCGGAAAATCCCCTCTGTGTTAAGAGCTGTGAAGTGACAGCAGATGGAAAAGAAAAAAATCAGCCATGTGAGAGTCTCTAAAAATGCTGACCTTAACAATTATAAATCCATGCTGTGGGGCATTCAGACAGATGTCAACAAGTCCCTTTCTTAAAGTACAACAATTCTTTTTGCTTCCACTATCAGACAAGGGATACAAGGAGCATTTGGCTACTCTTATACTAGTGGGAGTACAGACTCCTGGAAGAAAGAGGTCTTCTAAGCCCTGCGCAATCTCACTTGAAGGCTAACTCACCTTGTTTGGGCTCTACACCCTACTCTAGACTGCTGTTCTTCTTTATCTTACCACAGCCTTGATGAGAGCTTGGACGGAACAGAGGTCGCTGATATGGGATTGCAGCTTCCCCAAACACTTACCGTGCTCCTGCAAGTGTGCAATGGTGTCTCTGACCACCAGAGGAACAGGAGACTGATCAGGGCTCTTCTCCCTGAGACTGCAGCAAGAAACAACAGGTTACACATGACTGGTACACAGCACTGGTCCTGCCCTGCATGCAGCCCCCAACTCTTGAAGTTGCCCACACAAGCTGTACTACGTATGATCTTGCTATCGGCATCCCTGGTTCAGCCATTATTCCAGCCTTCTATCCTCTTCACCCATCATGTTACATCATTTACTGGAGCAACTGTGAGCTCATTACTAGACCACAGGAACATTTCTCCATCTTCCATAAAAATCACAGCCTGTATATGCCAAGGCAAAGGGTTTCCCGGAAGGCAAGGATGCTAGTTATGAATCAGGTGAAAAGGGTTATGCTTCCTTTTTCCTTTCCCATAGGAACAAGGGCAGAAAGAAGCTGACACATGAGGAAAAAAACTTTAGCCACCATACTCCTGTGACAGAAAGTTTATCAACACAATGGCCATCAGGGAAAACCTTGTGACGCCAAGGTGTTCGCTGTCACCCTCACATTCCATTGTCCAGACCACTTGGTAGCTTGGTGCTATTCACCCCTGCCAGACTACTAACCAGCTGAGGCACACCGCACCACAGCAAACACCATCTAGGAATGTTGCACTGAAGCTGGTGAATGTGTTCCCAGACTGTCACAGAGGATCTGTCTAGCTACACAGTACTGGCTCCTCCTCATTCCCCGGGGAGGCAAAACCACACTCAAAGTTAGAAATACCTTCAACACATACTTAGTATCACTAGCCCTTGCCAGTGTCTGTGTTTGCCTGTGTCCGTGTGCAGGAATGGGGAGTGGGATTCACTACAGAGGTGAATAGAAGTGCTTTTAAAATAGAATTTATTATATGGGAAAAAACTAAGAAACTAATCTGCAGCACTGCTCAAAGTAGCATAGTCCTAAAGAGACCTCTGTCAGCCTCCTACAGACTTCTTTTGCTTAAAATGAAGTTTCTCGTGCCATAAAGCTGTCCCCATGGCCCTTATTTTGCTCCTCCCTTAGTGACCCTAAGCTGCAAAAACAATCTAACCCAGGGATCAAGGGGGTGGAACTGAACTGAGTTAGTCAGGATCTAGACATGAGCACAGAGTTCCTCAGGAAAATAATTGAAGTTTCATAGGAAGTCTGAACTGCAAGAAATTTTGCACCCATTTTTGCTATTGTTCAGTTATAAACACAGTGACCTCATACCAAGCAAGTCAGGGCAAAACCAACACAGTCCAGAGATACTCACTGCTGTAGGGAGACTCCAAACTGCTGGTTTGGCAGTGGTGGGCGTGGGGGTGTTGGCTTCTGGGGCACTTGCAAAGGTTTCTGCAGGGATCTCAGGTATTCATCATACCTGCAGCAAAACACGGACTAGTAAAAATCCACTCCATCTCCAGAAAGTGCATGAACCCCGCACTGCATATCCACTGGTAACAGCACTAGACTAGTGTGGTCAATTACACCTATGCAAAACCAGGACAGGCAGCTCTGGAATACAAGAACAAACATCTGGTTGCCAGAAAAAAAGCAGAGAGAAAAGGAGTATCTATCCGGAATCAAGAGTTGGAGTAGCTGAGTAACAGCTTGGGCAGGAGGCCAGGACAGCACTGCTTGTGATGACACAGATGCATATGTGGGTGTGGGACAGGGAAGCAATCTGGTAGGAGTGAGATTACGGCAACTTTGGAACCCTCAAAGACAAGCTGAGCAGTGCAGAATGAGCTAAGCAGGTGCCCAGACACAGCAGATGCACACTGTGAGCTCCAGGTCAGTGTCAAGGTCAGCATCCTGCAGAAAGTTCCCAGAGGGTGAGTGGGAGATGCAGAATTGATGCTCCACTGGGGGAGGATTTTTAACTCAAAGACAGAACTGGGGACTGGGGCCAAGGACACACAGGAAGGACTACAGAAAGAAACCATAGTCTTGAAGGCAACTTGTCACCACACCCTGCAAAACCACAGCCTGAGTGGAACAATCTCTTCCTTCCCTTGCCGCTTTTTCCAAGAAGTCCCCTCTCACAGAGCCCTAAGCAAGTGGGAGACAGGCAGTATTCTCACTTCAGCACTTGGCTTGGGATCCCCAACTGTTCCAGCTTCACATATTCCTCCAGCTCACTAAGGTAATTCACATAAAAAATCTTTCGTCCAAATTTAAAGCTGAAAAAAAAGAGAAAGGTATGTGAGGAATTGAGAAATCCAGTAACAGAACTGACTTCTTACAGAAAAGGAGAGCAGGGGGCTGCGAGAAACAGCAGTGGGGCAAAGGGTAGGTATGGCTGAGCAACAGTGATGTTACCCACATAGCTCTCCCACTCCACCTATTTTTCCCAGGAGATGCAAAGACTTTCCAAGAGACATTAGATGCCCTAGCAGCAGCAGGCTCCCTAAAATGCTGGATTTCTCCTTCTATGTTCAGCAGTAGACTTGAGAAAGTTTTACTCCCAATTATTTCATAGAGCTATGATTTCAGTATCACAATAAATTAAATATAATATGGAACGGTAGTCTCACTTCCTTTTTCACTATCAGCAGAGCCTGCAACTTTTTACTTCTGCTTGGCTGGAGAGAAAAGGAGCAACACAGAGCTGCAAACTCTGTAGGTTCCTAAAGAGGTATTTCTGGTGTGTGAGTATTTCTGAGCTCGGACATAGGAGGAGATAGAATAAGGTGAGAGACTCCAGGATAGGCTTGGCAGCCTAGGCTCACCTGGTGTCCCACTGAGAATGCCCCACTACTTCCCTGCAGTATGAGCATGTGGGTGATCCTCCTGTAGTTCCTCCTTCCTACCTGATCAGAGGCTTGAAGAGTATCAGTAGAGTCTTGATGAACATGGTTGGGTGCACAATATACAAGGCTTTGATGTTCTTCTTGTACCTGTCAAGAGAAGCCCAGTAATGACAAGCTGCACTTTAAGCAGAGGAACCACCCTTTCCACAAGATTAAGGCACCCTGATTACTTCATCCCTTTTGCACTGAGCCTCACCACACCCCAGCACCTATGGCCTCTGCTATCCCATGCTCTATAGCTGTGTCAGGCCACTCAGCAGCCTAAAGACATGCTATCCTATATGCCAAGATTAATCTAAAAGCAGTGAGCAGCCTCACCAGGAGCTACAATTGTACCGTGGGGTCGACACACTTGTACCAGGTCCTGGGTTTGCTGCTTTTCTATTGGCTTAAAGGATGTAACTACAGAAGGAGCTGTTTATCCTATGATTCAGTCTGCACTAAACAACACCCCACCTCCTTAGGCAGGAGAATAAGTGACAGTAAATTATGATCACCAAGCTACACAGGGGGCCTCGGGAAGATCCTCTATGTTAGGCTATAGAACAGCACGTAACATCCTTGCTTGCTGCAGCCTTACTCACTTGCGATCAAATTCCCTGTAGGCATCCCGCAACCAGCTCAGGGATGGCTTGTTCTCACTGGTCAGGCCATGGTGCAGGTACACCAATGTGTAATCACTCTCCACATATTGGTCCAGCGTGAATTTCAGGTACCTGAGAAGAAAGAACTGAAACAACTGAAGCACTTTGTGCTCTGCTACAGAGAGGCTCTACCTCCCTTTGGGTCTCTATTTGCGTGCCGTAACAGAGGATTTGCATCTCCAGCAATGGAGGTAAGCTCTTGGGAGAACATGTCCAGCTAAAGAGGCTACTGCAGATGGATCTGTCCCCAGGAATCCAGCACCAGAGAATTAGGCCAGATTTAAGAAATTAACAGCAGCCTACTAAGACATTACTTACCCCAGCAGTTTAACATGATCTAGTTGATGGCTTGGGGGCATCCGGCAGGCACTGAACAAAATTACTTTTCTTCCATATTTGTCATCGCCTGCAGATAAAATGCCAGAGATTACAGGGAGTTTAAGGACTTCTTTATGGTCTTGGCAGCAAGGGGTAAAGAAAGAAAAGAAACCATCATAACAAGGCAGAAGTCTGGTTTGCTACAGCAGCCAGCAAAGCTAATTCTGATTTTCAGCAGTTACTATAGGCCTAGTGTGGAACAGGAGCCTGAACAGCAACGGCCTGGCAAGTCAACAATGAGAATGAAGAACAGATTCCTTGCTCCAGCCCTGAAAGGAGAGGAAGAATTGGCAGCCAGGATGCCTTGGGGCACATAGGGATGGAGGCAAGTACAGAGCAGAGTGCTCAGAGCATGAATCCTGCAAAGCTGTCTCTGGGCACTGCTTCTGATGCACACGTGTCCAGGGAGGCACAGGGAAAACTGTCCCTCATTGGCACAATAACTCCTTCCATCCTGCATACAGCCCCAGACTAACTGCTTATAGTCTGGTGCATCTGTTTCTTGCTTCACCTGAAGCTTAGTCCTGCACACAGAACTCAGGCCATTTCATACCCTGGAAACCAAGAAATTCCTAGAAAAAAAGCAGTTCCAGTCACATCCCAAAGATGAGAAGCAAGCATCATCCTAAGTCTCTTCTACAGATGGGCCAAGCAGTGCTGCTGGATTCTCCAGGAGGACTGTAGAACAAGCTCTTCACTGCTTCCTAGATTTTCCATCCAAAGAGAGATTCTTCCAGCCTGAGACAGAAGGAGCTGCAAAATGCAGCACAACAAAGCATTCTTTGTAAAAGCCATGCAGAAAACAGTCCCCACCGCACTGGAGGCAAATAACCCATAAAGCACTGTCATGTCATGGAGGACACACCCAGCCACCACCTGAGGCTTCAGAGACAACAAGCCAAGTTTTCCCCAAAGCAAGTCTTCAACCATCAGTGGACTTCTGCCAGCAAAGAACTCGGCCCCATGAACAAAGCCCAAGCAGACACGCACAGCCAAGCTTAGCAGACATGCTGGGGAATAGAGAGATTTAGGTACGTAAGAACCAGGTCACAAATCTTGCAGACATACAGAGTTTGAAGGAAAGTCTGATTCCCAGACACAACACCCAATCCATTTCCACAAAGACGGCTTCTTTTTAGCAGCAGTGGGGATGAAATGGTTTCTTTAGTGTGAAGGGGTTGAAGTCTTCCCACCTTTTTAGCTACTCACCCTGCTCTGAAACCTGTGTTTTCTTGTCAAGCAGAGAGTGTAACCATGAATGGAGCTATTGAGCTTATACTCAACAGTACCCTCCTTCCTCCCATATGGTAAACCATCTCATACAGACCACAGCACAGAAAAGCAGCAAGGATCACTACTTATGCAGGACAGACCTGCAATACACCATTCCTCTTGAAATAAATCCTTTTTGCCACATGGATTTCCAATATTCAGAGGATGCAGCCATTTTCTCACCTTTGCACAGGCTCTAGCCCTGAACTACCACTTCGCTACACTTGCCAAGCAGCAACTGAGGTCTCAGAATAGCAAACCTGATGTTTCTGGGAGCACTGCCTGTTAGTACCAGATGACCACTTGGTGCTGCATATGGTAGCCAGAGAACTCATATATACCAGCCACAATATTAAGATGCCACCAGCCCCCCTTTGCCCCCATCTTGCCAGAACACATTCTCTTGCTACTTGTTCACTTTTATTTTCACCTTGCAAGTCCCATTTTCAAGTCACTCGTCAGACAACACAGAATTTACTGATGCACATAAGCCAGAAATTCTACAAAAGCTAAGGACACTGCAGCAGCACTAGGTACGGACCAGGAAAGGGGTGGCATAGGCCATCACACTGACATACACATGCGGAGATAGGGAGCAATTAGGGAGGACGCATGACCTGGAATGCAGGACTAGGAGACAGTGATGCAAGGCTCATCTGGAACAACCGGATACAGTCACAGCCAGGCCACAAGACCAACATCACATCGCATATCCCACGGTAGCCCACTCTCTGCCTAGCCCAGAGTTTCTTGGTAGCTTGCTATGAGCCTTAGGGCCAGGTCTAATGTAATTGAGCTGTCTAAAAGCCTAAGTGCTGGTTACAAAGTCCTGGGCAAGGAATATGGCATATTGTGACTCTTCCCATTGGTCCTGAGCAACTCATATGTCTCTATCTGAAGGACAAAGTATCCTGCCTGCATAGAGCATCAAGAAGATGTAGCATTTGAGAATCTGTTGAGTTTTATAGTCATGAAAGAGAATGGTCAGAAAAAACCCAGATTTTTGCAGATCACACATAGCTCTATGCTAAATTCAGAACAGGTGATATCTTCAGTTAACTGGGAGGCTGCATTTCACACCAGTGTGGATGGTCTGAGGGCCAGATGCAGACTGCAAGTTTGATCAAGGCAGGCCTTTGTGGTGTGCAGTGCAGCACCATGTTCACGCCATGTTGTGGGTGGCCATACACTCAGCTCAGGCTCCTGGGCACTGATTCTCAGACCTGACAAGTCACAATTTGGCAACCACATAGCTTAAATAGCTTTCTCTGAAACGACATGAAAGCCTACCGCAAGGGCTATGCAAAGTCTAGAATTTTGTTCCTTATATAGCCTTGGTGAAAACATCTGGGATCGCTGGTAAAGAATAAACAGACAATCCATGATTCTGCCAAAGGGGAGCTGGCATGTGTCCCCTGGACAATTTCCAGGGCCAAGTACATCAAAAGATAATCTACAGTGCCCTGGATGACTGAAAAAGGAGTGGCCTGCTTTGCCTTCCAAATCATAATGAATTTATGCATGAGACCTACAAAGCAACCAGCATGCCCTTTTCTGAGTTCTGGGTTCTGCTTCAGTTTCATCACAGTGAGCTCAGCCTGTCAACACTTTAAAAACTTACAAAACCATCAACTGCCAATCTTATTGCTACCTGACATATATCTGATCAGTCTCCTTGCTCCAAACATGACAAAATCAAAAATTAAGCATCAAAGCTGAACAACCAGTTGCTCTAACTTATAAACAAGAACCTAAAGCCCATTCCATGCATTCTTGGCTGTTGGAGCAAACTACCTGCAGGTGGCCCCTCTGCCTCCTACAGAACAAGCAGGTTTGATCTTTCCCAGATGCTCCATCCCTTGTACTTGTTTCCCTGTTTGCAATATTAATCTTATGTATCTAGGTTTTCAGCCCTTGTTTGCAATTGCAAATAGCTGAAGTTTCCACTGAACACAACTACAAACCATGAAGTAATCACTTGGCTTCTGAGGCTGCCTCCTACCTCTCCCGGATGAGGAATGCTCAGTAGTTAACAACAAACCAATAACCAATTATATACCGTCAGTACTCACAGAGCACCCCAACTTTGTAACTTCATACATAAAAAATATTTTCAATGTACAGTGTAATTAAACTACCTCCCTGAAGGATGTAATTCAGATTATTTTGCTTTTAACAACAAAGAGCAAGACAGCAGCCATTATCTCAAGCCTCTCCAGGCAAGACAGCTGCTCATCTAAAAAGATATTAACTTGTAGCACTGATGGACATAACCTCCTGAACATGGTTATGGCGCTTTTAAGGCCTGAACTCTGTTTCTCCTCTCACCCAAAAAGCAGCATCTCCAGGGCACTTCTGAGACAAGGGGCAAGGAAAATCACTGCTGTGCTTCCAAGTCATGAGTGCAAGGACAGACTTCTAAGAGGGCTGAAATTTAAATACTGAGGCTAATGTTTCAGATTGAAACCTGCAGCAATACGAACATATCACAGCAGAAATTCAAATCAAGATGGCAATAATGTCCCAAGACAGGACTATTAAATGAATCTGCACAGCCAACATGGAAAACACATGTTTGGCATGCAAATCCTGTTATTTACTATTTCTAGGTAAATAGGAATATATCTGTTACATATCCTGACATATATCCTTTAGCATTTATGTCATGATTCAAGGCAGCCTAATCGCGATCTAGAGATTCTGCTCATTCCTACCTTCAACAGGCAGCCTCAGTTAGGTGTCCACCTTGTTGAAAGATTCAAATGGGAATATCCCAGTACTTTGACACTGAGAGAATGCAGATGGACAAAACTTGCCACCAAAACCTTGTGTTACTGGTAAAACAGCAAAGTTAACAGAGTTCAGGGTCAAGGAGAGGGCACCACTACAGAATACTGGAAGAACTATGCAAGTTTCACAAAGCTTAGCATGCTTAATCAGAGACACTGTCAGTAAAAAACCTGTCAAATGTAATTTCAGGTTCCTGCTAAGCTTATGGCACAGCTGGGAAATGTTTAAGTATAGTAGATTTTAGTTGCCTATTGAATTCCAGAGCAGATTTAGCCCTGCAGGAAAAGAAGGTAAGGAGTTCAAAGCGGAAGTATTTTAATACATATCTTCCACCTCAATATTCCCAATATCCAAACACTGCCAGAATCAGAAAGCCTTATTAAGTGAATATAGCTTTAACTGATACAAAATATACTAGAGGGTCGGATTAAAGAATGTAGAATGGGAGGATGTCTGAGAGCACAGAAAAAGGGGAAGAAGATTCCACATAATGAGGAAATGAGAATCTGCATTTCCATGAATTGTGTGAAGGTCTTAGCAGAAAGAATTTCTCACCAATATAAGTTTTCATGTACATTGAGAAGCATGAAAGCACCAGCAGCCAAATTATTGAGACTTAGGACTGAAGTCCGGAGAGTATTAACAAATGCTCAGCAAGCACAGGGCAGTCAAGCACAGCTTTGGGCAAACAAGTTACCAGAACACATCTCTGCAGCCACATGGAGAAGAAATAGGTAACAGCTGCTTTCAGTTGGAGAATCCAGTTTAAGTGCCAGCTGCTTAGCACTTGAGTGCAGCAGCAGATCATGTGAAAGAATAGGAAGCAATCCTAGAATGACTTCCAAAGCACATATGATAACAGGATAAACTGGAGTTCAAACTGAACTGGTCCAAGCAGGCCACCACCGTGACAGGACAGGAACAGGATTTACACTGAGACCCATGAGCCCCGAAGTGCCCAAAGTAAAGCCCACATGCCAAATTTGGCTCAGATGATTCTGCTGTGCCTGAGGCAGAGGTGCAGGCCTCAGACGACAATTTTGTGCAGCCTTTGGACTCCTGAGAAATTGCCAGTGCAGCCTAAGGCTGAGCAAAGTTTGGGCTCCCCTGAGACAGTCCAGCTACAGGCCATGGTCATGCTAAAGGAATACCATGATCTACAGAACCAAATGTTAGTGCCACAAAAAATCTACCTACCTGGTTGGGCCCCATCAAGTGCACCCTGGTCTGGAGGAACAGAAAAAAAGTTATAGCAAGCCAAGCTTTGCATCCTTTCCCAGAAAGTAACCATGAGGGTAAAGTCTGAGAGCCTAGCCAGATTGCCACTGGGATGCATTTAGCTGCTGTCTTGCAGCATTCAACTTCCTTCCATTTCACCTTTCCTCCATGCTCCTCTCCAAAGCAGCCTTATCTAACAATTAGAGGCAGTAACAGGAACCCTTGATTCCCAAATCTCCTCTTTGAATTTGCAACTAATTCTGTATAATCAGAGTCAGATTTCTGGCCCTTACCATTCCACTTTCTCTGCCACTAAAATGGCAACTGCTGTACTGCCACTTTTAAATGGTTTAATTGCAATTAATTCTGAAGTCTTCGGAACAATTTCAGAAGTGTACAGAGGATACCATATGAATAACACATCCCACACCCATAGCTTTTTTTCCATGATCAGTAGATTCTGAATTTAAAAAATAAATTGCCAATCAGGATTTACAAAAAGGTTCCTCTGGTTTACGAAGGCATTTATTATCACACCCAGACCCTTTCCAACACTCTTGCAGCTATATACTCAACAGACCCACATGGGCCTCTCAAGACAGGAGCCTTTGCAGAGCAGGACTCCAGGCAGAAATTCCCCATTCTCTTGGGTCTCCCTTAGAAACTTAAAATTCCTTAGATACTCTCCCTTCCCTTGACCTTCCATATCAAAATATGGTGCACAAACAGGGCTTGCTTTGGATGGACTCAATTCTATAGAGGCAACTCATTTTATCATACAAAATATTCTTAAACAAATGAACAAAGAAAAAAGTTAAAAGCCAGAAACTACATCCAAAAGCAGCAGAAATGCAAGCAGCCTGTATTAACGGAGCCAATAACAGTGTACCACGCCTGAAGGGAAAAGGATCCTTCTTATCCTTTGCTAATGGGCCTTTGCTGAGTCCATTAGCCACCAAAGACACACTGAAACACACCTTCAGACACACTGCCACTTCTACCTTTGTCTGCCTAGAGAAACAACAGCTTACTGGTGCTCCAAGATTGATTTTACCTTCCATGTCAAGCACCAACACCAACAGCAAATCATCAGCACAAATTACAGCTTTGGCACCTGCAGCCACAAGGTTTGTTGGGTAGGTTTGGTACCAGATTCACCAATGAAAATAGATTTACTGCTGAAACTGGAGCTTCAATCCAGTAAGACAAAAGAAGGTACACTCATAGCTCTCCACCTTGTTTTCCCACTTCAGTTACAGGTCTTACACATATTGGCATCACAGCTTCTCTGCAAGGGCAGCCCTGCAGACTGACAACTTATGGTGTGAGGCAGCAGATTTCCCACAAAAACGAGCAGAAACATGCTCTGAGCTTCAACTAAGTTTTGAAATCACTGGGCAGGGATTACGTAGCTGGAGTATATAGTGACTGTATAGTATATAGTGACTGACCATTGACACACTATCTTCTACCCTCCATGGCAGTGAGAAATTCATATGCCAATGTATGTTAAGCCCCAGTTTTCTTATCCCAAAAGAAAGCAAGGCAGTTACTGTGTAAAATGGAAATGCTGATGAACCTCGGAGCCATAGTTTTGCATATTGACCACAAAGAGGAGACCAGTATTTCAGACTGGGCAGCAGAATGAGGAAGGAACACCTTGGCAGAGCTGACAAGAGCCCTGCTCTTCCCACACAGCCACAGGTTTCCAGTACAAACTGCTGCCTTCAGAGGCCTCCTTCAGACTGTTATTAACTACCTGCCTTAGTTCTGCAATTCAACCTGTGCTAAAATTCAAGGGCAAGACTATGTCACATCTAGTCTGCCTCAATCCCCAAGGAGATGGAAGCAGCACCTTTGCTATGTAAGAACTGGCAGGAGAACACAGAAACTCTCAACATAACAGAAACTTGGGATAGTTCCTTAACAGCGCCCAAACAGGAGCCTATGTTTCCTCCGAACGCTACGTGACGTCAGCAAGGAAAAAACCACACTTTGCAGAAGTGGATTGTGCAGTGAAATCAAACCTCCTCTCTTCCAGCTTCTGGCCGTGTGTAAAGGTGAATGTCACTGCTACAGTGCTCACAAAAAGAGGCACTCAGAGTCAAGAAGAACAAAATCACACAGAGACCTCTCCAGAGCCTATGTAAAACACTCCATAAACATACAGCTTAAGGCAGGTCTGAAAGGACCAGCAGAACACCATCTTCTTCCTTCAGAAAAGCATCAAGTCCCAGAACCAAAATAATGTTTCCTTAAACTAAAATATTTTGATTCCTAACAATACTCCAGTTCTGAGTACTCCCTCAGGACTGTGGCCTGGATGCCTTTTGCTGCCATCTTTGTGTAACACACCACCACATGGGACAGCAGTGACATGCCAGCTCCTTTCCCATGCACAGCCTCTTCCCAGTCCTCAGAAGAGACAGGGGCATAGAGCACAAAGGAAAGTCTCCATGAAACTGCTGCACCATTTTTAACTGAAAAACAAACCCCAAAAACTTATTTTCCTAACAAATTCTGCAAAAAGTTTTTCAGCACTTCTCCTCTTTAGGTCAGATAGCCAGACTTTCCAAATCCAGCATGAACTGAATCAGAAATTAAGGTCAGCTAGAAAATGTGTGCACTTTTTGTCATCAAAACCGGGTTTTTATTAAGTTATTAACATCACGCACACCCATAGTAAGAAGCAATTACTTTTCTGACCACACAGGATAACACAGGGATCACGGAGTTCAGCCCAAGGATGGGAACCAGCCTTCTGCTTTTGTCTCAAAATAGCATCATCATCCCAGAATATATTTCAGGCCAGGCAGGAACAGAGTTAGCCGTAAGCTTTCTGCTCCGAAGTGCAGAACAGGGAGGACATGGGACAGAAAGCTAATAAATCAATAGAATGGATAAAACTATCCTTGATCTGCTGCCATTTGCTAATATTTACAAGAGAACTAGGGTAGAGTTAGTTTGTTTCAGGCTCAGCACAGTCAGTGTTCATTGCACCTGGAGGTGCTCACAAACACAACTTGTCAGCAGGGCCAGATCTGAACAGTTTCATATTAATCCTCCAGTGAGATTCGTATTCTCCAGGCTACTTCTAAGAGGATTTTTCCAGACTTTCCCAGATTGTTTGCCTCCAACAACAGTCCAGAGAACACTACTACCCTGTCTGATACTCTGAACAGTTAAAATTATCAACTATTAACCAAAAAAGAATTAACAGCTTCATCCCAGAGCACAGATTACAACTCAGACCCCTTTGATCAACTTAATAAATTCTCCTTTCAGGAGATGAGAAACCAACAAGTCTCAAACCTGTATGGCAGCAAATCCTCTGTCTGGAGCTGTGCTCCAAGCTCTCCCAGTGCCAAGAAAGGCATCGCACCACACGTCGTGCGTAGGACCATCACATGCTTTCAGACACATCAGCTACTGGTGAAAACTGGCCAGCAAGAGCCAAGAACAGAAGCTTCTCTGAGCTGTTTCTGCACTATAGAGACGCTGCAGGGACACAGAGCTCACAAGGAATACAAATTTAAACCACAACGGGGACGAGTTCAGAACGCAGGCATGGCTCCTAGTCAGCCACCATCCCACCCCAAAATCTTTTCAGGAAGCTGGCTAATTCTTCATTTGCTACCCTAGACTTGTCAAATAGCTACATTCCAACAGCTGCTGAGACACACCTCCACTGGAGTGACACTCCATTCAGAGAGCTGGTCAAAGAAAGCATCACGTTACCTTGGAACAGAAATCCTGCAGAAAGAGTGGTGTTTATGTCAGGAGGCAGCAGACAAAGTATATCCTTGGTTTGGGCTGACATTCCAGTCTTATCAGTGTCTCTGATCTAAACTCTGCTAAGCACTTTGTCTGAAGCTCAGTCTAAAGCGGAACAACTGTATCATTTAACTCACCCTCTCCCAGAGTCCTGAAACAACAGTTACCTCTGCCATTTGCATTCCAAATATTCCGGCTATTACCACTGAAATGGTGGAGTGCACACATCTGTCCCTTCCCAGTTTCAGCAGCAGGGAAACCAGGGTGCACACCTCTATAAACCCAGTCCTGAAACTCCAGCCCCATGGAAAAGAAGCTTAGAAACACATTTGCAAATGAAAACATTTCTGGCAAATCTATGAGGCATAACGGCCCAAATGTCAAACACCTGGCCTGTCAAGCTGAGCATGAGACAATAAACAACAAGGGTTTGAGTCTGCCATTACAATTTTGTTCCACAAAAGATGAAATATGAGAGATCAGGAAAAAGAAACCTTGTTTGAGAAAACTGCCCAGAAAAGAATGATATCAAGACAACTCTTACCAAAGTAAGTTGCCTGAGACTCTTTCCTTTGTGGTCAAACTGCTGCAGAACAACCCTGAATGAGGAGGATTCCAGCTTGTGCCTCTGCTTCCTTGAAAATTCACATGTGAGGTAGGGACCAAGGTACAGAGAGATGGCAATAGGAGGGGTAGGAGGTGGCAGTAGAAGGGGTAGGCGGTGGCTATAGTCAAGCAGGAAGTGTGAATCAAGTCACAACAGGGTGAAGAGTGCTTTTAAAAAAAAAACCAAACAACACAAGACAAACTGGCCTTACCCTTCAGTCAGGCTCACCACAGCAACCTAAAGAATACCCCCAAAGCTCTTTCTTATGGAGGTCCCAGCAGCATAACACCACAGGTTAGTGTAAATAAAGTAATATGGACAAGAAAACATAAAGAAAATCCAAATGCTTGTGACCTTGAAGGAACAGGTCTTTCCTTGCAGTGGAACACGGGTCTATTGCCCCTATTTCAGATTTCTGTACATGTTATTTCTGGGCAGGATGGCAAGCTCTGGCCATTCAGACATGAGAGATGCCATTTACTGTGGATTACTCAGTCAGTTGAGGACCTTACAGCTCTATTGCTTAACTAGGTAATTTCTGAGGCATTATCATGCAAAAACCACTTTTGTGCTCACGATGTAGTAAAGGGCCATATGTAAAACAATTCAGCAAAAGCAACTGAGTCCTGATAATAATATAATCAAGACAGCAAGAGCCAAAAAGGAACCCAAGTTTAGCTGAAGTCAACGGAAATTGACACATATCACAAACATTCAAGAAGTTTGGTGTTCCTTCTCTTTACAATGCCACCTGTCATTGCCACCTGGGCCTGGCAAACAGTAGATGTCCCCAGAGCCCTATCAGAAAAGCCCTTCTTCAGCCCAGCTGCAAAGACATCAAAGGAGAAAACAGAAAGGCTCCTACCTGCTACTTCCACAATGTGGTGCCTGGCAATATCATAGTAGGGATCATCCCACTGCAGGTGAGTGACAGGCTCAGGGGAGCCTTTGGAGTCGTCTGCACAAAGTACAAGAAACAAGCAATTAGAAGAAGGCATTTGGAGCAGAGTACAGATAGAGGTATAATACAAAATGGCACTTCTACATGGGAAGGACTAATGCATGCAACTGTACACCTTGAAAACCCACTTTTGAAATTCTGAGTAGACAAGAGCAACAAGGACTTCAAGAAGAGTCCTGTCAGTCCTATGAGGTCCATATGTGTCTCTCAGAATGTACACTCCCTCCAACACCTGTTCAGATATGTCACAAATATTCACAAAGACAAAACCCAAGGAAACCATCATGGCTTTTTAGAAAAGGAGGATCTTAATATAGTGCCTTGATGGATGGTCATCCTGTTTGTCCCTGAGCTAATTTTCCTGACCTCTTGGGAAGCAGTTCACAGCACAGGATTTCAGAGCAACAACTCAGATCTCAAGCCCCACCTCCCAGTGGGAAGTCTGAGACCATTCCAGACCAGAAGGCCAAACTCTCCTGAAAGAGACCATAATGGAGGACACTCAAGGATTTACAGCACATCTGTACTGTAGCACCAAATATAGCCAGACACAGGACTGAGAAGAGCATATTTACAGCAGCTGGCTCTGCACTTTTTAGTGCTGTTCAATACTGAGGCTGATTTACTTGGGTGTGGCGCAAGTTTAATGTGTCTATAAAGCTTTTAAATGGAGCTGGGGCTCTCTGTTTGTGTAGATATGACCACAATGCTGCAGGACAAACAACTGCTTTTTGGCCAAAACCCAGATCCCAAAGCAGCAGGATACTAACCTGATTTGGGAAAAGCAGGAACTTCATCTGCTGGCCAGTTCTTATCATCTATGGAGGCCAGTTTAAGCTGGCTGAGGGACTGGTTGGTATCATCCAAATTTGGGTCATCCTGAAGCTCCGAGAGCGGGTCTGTAGCCATGGTCCCCAAATACCGCAGTTTATTTTGCCGCGTCTAGAACAAGGACTGCAGAGATCATTAGGTGAGACACAGAGTTCACAAATTTACCTCCCCACAGAGGCACTTCCTCTTCTCACTGATTTTCCCCCAATAATCCCTTATCTTTACTTATCCAGAGATTACGCTTCCTCTCCCCCCTTAATACAAGCAGGAACTCCTCCTCTTCCTCCAAGCCAGGGGCACGATGTGTCAGATTCTTTCATACCAAGTGCTATTAAAGGCCATCAAGAGCTGTACCAACCCTCTCAACGAGTCTTTGCTTGACCACAGCTCTGGACAGAACAGTTTTTCTCTCCCGAAGCAGAAGAGCACCAGGACGCTGCAGAAGGCGACAGGCTGCACCAGCCCTTGCCTGACACACTCCGTCTGGCTCTGAGCTCCCCCTCCCTCTGAACGGCTGGCACAAAGCCCAGCTGTTTCCACAGGTGGCCCAGTGCTGGAAGCTTTCCCAAGAATCACCGCCCCCCCCATAATGGAGAACCAGAGCTCTCAACAACACTGAAGTGGGTGCTTCAGTGTGCTGGAATCTGAATGGAGAAGTGAACAGCTCCTTAAAACAGGAATTATTTAGGCTGACCTAGTAAGACAGGGAGAACAACACACATACAACCCTCATCTCCTTTTAGCATCACCCAGTGAATCCTTTCTCTTACGTAGCAGCTAGCAGCAAGGAATCATCTCTTTCATTCAAAGCCATACTGCCTGAAAGAGTATTTTCCACCAAGCATGCCATAATACTGAGGAGACCAAAGAATTAAGAGGGTCCAAGAAACAGACAGCTCAGTGCATTTGCAGTTGCTTGCAAGTATTTCTCACTCTCATCTGAAGCAGAAGATACATTAAAGCTGGGACTGAGCTAGCACAGCATACAGGACCTCCTAAGACTACCAACTCTTAGGGACAATCTTTGGGAAATGGCTGTTATCCTCTAAATTCAGTGTCCTGAAAATAAGCAAGGAAACATTAAAAAGGACAACTATGTAGATCTGGATTGCTCACACAAACCACAAGGACAGTAATTCAGTGGTCAGCAGGCAGCAAGCCAAGAGGAACTGTAGAAAAACAAAGTGACACCTTGCATCAGCAGGAGCCTCTGTAACACTGTTTCACAGTGATGTTTGTGCTTATTTTGCATTATGAGGAGAGCAAAGGGTTCAAAGATGATCCGAGGAGGCACAACACCTTAATGTGAAAAGTATATTCGCAGTAAAGCTGTTTTCTTTAGCGGAATGGAGAGGAGGCAATGATGCTTTGCATCTTTCATCCCTAGAGCTTGAATGTGTATATTGATCCTGAGGAAACAATGAACCAGTTACTCAGACTGAGTGCAGAGGACAAAACCTGTGAGAGACTGAGCTCTGGAAGGTGTCACATCCATGCTCAAGTCTATACTTGTCATCAAGCTTGGGGATGCATTTTGAGAGCACAGGAAACTGGATATTCAGTATTTTTCCTCTCACTTTGGATCATTCCAAGCTTATTACTTACTTCCTGTCCTCCCTTATCTGCTGCTTACCAGTTTACAACCAGTTTTCACCTCTGTGGGGCTCCAAAAGGACTGGAAGCTATTGCTAATCAAATGCAATGTTCCCAAAATACAAAAGAGCATGACATATACAGGCACCAGGTCACTAAGACAGCACATACAGGGTCCCACCACTGCAGCCATGCAAAGACCCAAGCAAAATTACTCCCTGCCCTCCGGCGAGCGCTGCCAGAGCTGCCTGACCTCCTCTGATCCCGATAGGGCAAGGAGCAAGTAATCAGGTTCCCTAGCACCACGAGCTCATGCAGGAACCACGCAACAGTGGAGCCAAGGGACAAGGACTCCCCACCCCTAGCAGCAGATCCGATTTCTATGGTAACGGCAGGCACCCACTCCTATGACTCAGCGAGCTTAAAGCATTTCCCACAGGAGCTCAGCAGCCCCAAACGCCAGTACTTCTTGCCGAGGAAGCACCCAGGGCAGCCTCTCAGCATTCACAGCTCTCAAGGACTTCCTGGCCCTAGTGGGGACAGAGGACCCACATTCAACTGCTGCCATCCACTGAGATGCCTTTCACGGGAGATTCTTGGGATGCCCGGTAGCAACCACTTCCCCAAAGCCACGTCCTGAAATGCTTTGGGACCAAATCCCCCCACAGAGCAGTGATGATACTGTCATAGGGCCAGCAAGCCACCAAGTGTCCTCACTTGTCCCTACACAGATCACCACTTGGCTTCACAATCAACTTGCAGCACTTGTCCAGAGACAGAAGAGTTGATTATTGGACAGCACTGGGGGATTTCCCCTGAGGCATGAAATTAATCTTTGCGTGGCATCATATGGTAGAAGGAAGTTGTTAGTAGGATCCACACTGAAAAAAAGAGCCCAGTGGATAGTGTTCTTGTCTTACCACTCGGAAAAACAGATTAGGCTCCCCAGATACCTTCATGTGGTTTGCATAGCCAGCTCCATTCCTTGGCTCAAGGTTAGTGCTCCATTGTGTTAGTGGAAGGAGGATCCAGAGCAGAAGACCTCTTAGGTTTCAGGTCCTTCTTGTGAACCCAGAGAGCCCCAGAAAATTTTGCAGAATTTTCTCCAGCCCTCTCCCAGCATGCGAAAGACAAAAGCATGGGGTGTCACATCAGGAAACCATACAGCAGTTTAGGACATATAATCCTCTAAATGTTTGGGAACTGGTAGGCTCTGAGAAGGCGAGAAGCGGAGTTAGGATGTAAGAAACAAATTGAGGATCTTTGTATAAGGATACACATTTCATATTTCACGCAGTGCAGCTGCATGAGATGTTTCCCTGCATACTCAAAAATTATCTATAAGCAGGATCTGTTACTAAACAGAAAGGCCATATGTGACCATGGTGATATGGTTGTTAAAATGGGTGAAGTGTTTGTTAAAAACATTTCATGTTTTTTAACAATAAAAGAGCATTTAAACAGTTTTAAGTCAGTTTAAAAACTGCACCTGTTTTACATAAGTCATGACAAGATGCAAGTGGTACACTCCTTATAGTAAAGAATAAGATAGGAAAAATGACATACCTAGATTTTAAAAAGCAAAAATTCTAGCCAAACATTTAAAAACTGAAGAATCACACATGGGAGCAGAAGCATTTATTTACTGCCAGGCTCTAAAGAACCAAGTGTTTCCTTTTTTCCCAAGCATTTAAGTATGTTTTCTGCAACCACACTGCACCTGAATGCTTGCTGTCTAATAAAAATTAACTTTCCTAGATAACAGACATGTGATGGAGAACAGCACATTCTGCTGAAGAAGAGAACCCATTAAAATACAATTTTCATACAAATTCTGAGCTGGAGATTTCTTATACAAGATCCAAAATTTACTCAGGGAAGACCATTCACTTATATCTAGGAAATCTTGATAGTTGCTGTTCATGCAAACTCTTTTTTCTGCAATTTCAGTTTCACTATTTTTCTACCACTTATTTCTATGATACACCTGTTTGCAAGTTTCCTTTTCCTATTTTTCTTCCTGATGTACTAATAGTTCAGAAGTGAATTACACTTCAAAATATGTCCATCCATATATTGCCATACCCTGGAACTGTACACACAGTAAAGAATTACAGAAGTAAAGTAGCCTCTTCTTCCGTGCCAGATGAACAAGCAATGATCAGATGCAACATAGTCCCAGTTCCGGGATTATTTTTCTGACTCTGCTGCCATCCCAATTTTGGTTTACTTGCACAAATGTCTCTTTTTCTGTACACATCAATCAAGTCCCTGCACTCAGCTCTAATGTTAAAAACATGCACAATGCATGAAAAGGGAGCAGTTACTCAGCAGCAGACCTTCAGAGTACTCACGTGCATGAACGAGCTCCAGAATCAAGACTCACCCACAAAGCCCACCCCGTGTCTTCCCTCACATCAAGACTGACGACACCACCGAGAGCATCGTTACCCTGGTACCACCCTGAAAGAACCTAGAGGTCAAGGGCCAGACCTTGTCATGGCTCACCATGACCAGTTAACTCAGGACAGACACACTATTGCTCAGGGAGGCTCTCTGGTCCTTTATTATTCCAACAGCTTTCTAATTGAGCAGCCTTCCTTCCCCAGTCATCTCAATCCGTTTGCTGAAGGCCACCTCCGTGCCCGCTGGAAATTCACCCTAGCGAGCAGTCAAGCTTCCCTTACTGGTTATCTGTAGGGTCTGAGAGCAAAAGCGCTGAACTCTCCAAGTGTCCTCTCCGGGGCTGTTGCACAAAGCACAGAGGCTGCTCTCAGTGCCGTGCAGGACCCACCCACGACTCACATGTGAGGGAGGCAGAGGGGCACACACGGCCCTGCACGGGCTGCACCCCTCCTCCTCATCACCCTCTCCACCATGCGTCTGTTCTCTGCCGTTCCCTTCGACTCATCTGCGAGACCCCTGAGCCAACCTCAAGATTGCTTACGAGACTCAGAGATTTGCTATTGTCACGGTTAGAACAAAGGTCCCCTAGTACACGCCAACTGCCTGAAGGCAGGACAAGCACCAGCCCCTGCTGCTGGGCACCAGGGTTAATGGCAGCCAGCTCCGCCGCGGCCGCCGAGGTCGGGAGCAGGCAGCAGCACGGCCCGGCGGCCCCGCTCCGGCAGTCCCTGCACCGCCAGCACCGATCAGCGGTGCCCAGGACCCTGCGGGCTGCCGGCCCCGGCGCTTCCCGCCCAGGAGCCCGCGGAGCTTTACCAGCCTTGCTCTTGCCGCCAGGCGCGCACCGCGAGCGAACCGAGCGGCCCCCCTCACAGGGCGAGCCCGGCAACACCCGGGCGGAGCGCTCGGGGCTCCGGGCCCAGCGCCGGCCCGCTCAGCCTCAGCCCCAGCCCCGCCGCAGGGCCGCTCCTCGCCCCGGCAGCA